>CM020244.1:0-111601 GCA_009819775.1 Phoenicopterus ruber ruber
TACCCGGTGTTGGGGGGGGTTACCCGGTGTCGGGGGGGGGTTACCCGGCTCGGGGGTCCCCGGGGTGCCCCACTCACTGCATCTCCTCCAGGCGGGCCAGCAGCACCTCCGCCAGCTGCTTCTCCTTGGCCTCGCGGATGCCGTGGTCCCGGGTGCGGTAGGACTCCAGCTCCGTCAGCTCCTGCTCCCCCGGCGTCATCCCCATCAGCCGCTTGGACCTGCGGGAGGGGGCGTCAGCCGGCGGGCCCCCCCGAGCCCCCAGCCCCGGGACACGCCCCCCCGAGCCCCCACGGCCCAGGGCATCCCCCCACCTGAAGTCCTCCAGCTGCCGGGAGATCTCGGGCTCCTGGAAGGCCTGGATGTCCTGCAGGTACCGGCGCTGCATCTCGTCCGACAGCAGCTCGGGCCGTGTCCGGTCTGGCGGGGAGGGGGCGTCAGCGACAGCGCCCCCCGGCCCCTCGGGGGTCCCCCGTGGCCCCGGCAGGCGGTGCTGCCTGGCGCTGCCGGCCCCCCCGGCCCCCCCTCGGCGCCGCGGGCCCATGAGCTCACCCTGGCTGGGGCTTCCCAGGCGGCTTCCGGCCTCGGCCGCAGCCAGCTGGGTGCGGCGGGTGGAGGAAGGGCCGGGGCGGCGGGTGCCGCGGGGCGCTGGGGGCCCCCCCAGAGGGAGGGGGGCTTTGGGGGGGGGCGGGAGGCCGAGCCGCGACGCCCCCAGCCCCGCCGGCAGCGGGGTTTCACTCACCCAGTTCGAACTGCACCTGGTGGGGGACGGGCACCCGCAGCAGCTGCGAGAGAGGGGGGGTGAGGATGGGGGCGCCCCCCCGCTGAGGCCCCTGTGGGGTGGGGGGGCTGCGGGGGGCTGCAGGGGTGTACAGGGGGCCGCGGGGGGCACTCACCCCCGCCTTGTCCAGGAACAAGTGGCAGAACTCCAGGAACTGCTTCTTGCCCTCCTTGGGGTTCATCCTGCGCAGCATGTCCACGTGCAGGTAGCAGAGCTGGGGGCGGAAGGGGGCACGGGCAGCGGTGAAGGCAGGGCGGCCCCCCTCTGCCCCCCCCAGCCCCCAAACCTGCCCCCCCCCCCGGTATTTTACCTCAGCTCCAGCCCCTGCCAGCGGGGAGGGGGGAACAGAGAGAAGAGGTTATTCGAGGGGAGGTGGGGGTGCAGCCGCTCACCCACGGGCGCCCCCCCGGGGGCGTTCGCACACTTGTGGGGGCCCCCCCTGCACCCGCCCCCCACGATACCCCCCCCCCGGGCTGCGGTGCCCCCCCGGGCCGCGCTTACCACGGGGCAGGAGTCGAACTGGAGCACGACGTGCTGGAGGAAGGCCATGAGATAGGCCGGGTGCTGCCGGACCAGCTCCAGGCTCTGGAACAGGCTGTTCTGGTCGTCGGGGTGCTGGGGGGGCGGCAGGGGGGCGGTCAGGCTCCGGGGACCCCCCCCAGCCCTGACGGGGTGCCTGGTGCCCCCCCCAGCAGCGCCCGCCCTCCCCAGCTCACCTGCTCGATGTCATTCTCAAAGTCCTCGTCCTCGGCGCCGATGATGGCTGCCACCGAGCCGCCGGCACCGCGAGCGCCCGCCGCTGGGCTCTGGGGAGAGAGGGGGGCACCGTGGGGCACGGGGGAGCATTCGGGGGGGGCCCCCCGCGAGAACGGCCTCTCGGGGGGCTCCGGGTCCCCGCAGAGCACGGCACCGGGGCGGGGGGCAACCACTCACCCCGTTAAAGGCCTCCTCCGGCTCCATGCTGCCCACGGGGCGCGGGGGGGGCCCGTCCCGGGGCTCGCGGGGTCAGAGCTGCGGGGAGGGAGGGTGTCACGGGGGGTCACACACACGCTCGAGAGGAGTGCGCGGGGTCTCGGGACCCCCGGCGGCAGGCGGGCGGTTTGGGGGCGCGGGCGGGCGGAGGCGCTCTCCCCGCCCCCGGCGCCGCGGCCTGGGGGGGGCCGGGGGGCGGCGCCCGCTCTCAAAGGGGCTCTGTGCCGCACAAAGGGCCCCATTGACAGCCCTGCGGCGGGGGGGCCCCACGCCGGCCCCCCCCGTGCGCCCCTCTGCTCCGCTGGCTGGGGACGGCGCTTCGGGGGGCAGCCCCTGGGGGGGGCACGCCGGGGGTGACCCAGCGCCGCCCCCCTCCCCAAAACCGCCCCCCCCCGCCCTCCCACCTACCTGTTTCCGAGCTGGCGAAACGATCGTGGCGGGGCAGGAAATGTGGCAACCCCCCCCCGGCCCTGCCGAGCAGGGGGCGGCCCCCGAGGAGCGGGGGGCAGCAGCGGGGGGCGGCAGCGGGGGGCGGCAGCGGGGGGCCGGGCTCTTCGGGGGGCCCCCCCGTCGCCCCACGGCGGAAAGGCGTCTCCCCGGGCTGTAAAACAAAGCGGCGGCCCCCAGATTATTTACGGAGCGAGCGAGGCTTCCTGCAGGAAGTGATGTGCAGCGCGGCGGCAACAGCCCCCGGCCCCCCCCACGGCGCCGTGGGGCTGCGCGGCGGCCCCCGCACAGCCCTGCCCCACGGCGCCGTGGGGCTGCGCGATGCTCCCTGCGCGCTCCCGCCCCAGTCCCACCCCGCAGCAGCGACAGGGCCTTGCCCCACGGGGTGGCAGCGCCCCACGGCTGCCCTGCGCTGCCCCCCGCCCCGCAGCCCCCCGGCCCTGCCCCCCGTGCCCTCACCTCTGCCCCACAGCCCCGCGGCCCGGCTGGCGGCCCTGCCGGCCGCTGCCCTGTCCCCGTTGGCCACCGTCCAGCCGGGCCGCGGGGGGGCTGGCAGCGAGGGGCAGCGGGGGCCCCCGCTCCTTGGGGGGCTCCCCCGGGGGTGCGGGGCAGGGCGGGGGTGTCGTTCAGGGGGGACAGGCCCATCCAAACGCCTCTGGGACCCCTGGCCCCGCCAGGCCGCCGGGGAGGGCGAGAGCCGTGCCCCCCGCCCCCCCCGCGGGGACCCCCCATCTCCACCGGCCACAGGCACGGGGGGGCGGCCCCAGAGGCACCCCAAGCGTCCCCCCCTCCGTGGGACACCCCGCAGGCGCCCCCCGGCCCCACGCGTGTGTCCCCCCGGTGCCGCGGCGGCCCGGCAGGAAGCGGCCCCTTCCGCCGCCGCGGGGGCACTCACCGGGCGGGCCGCGCCGCCTCCGCTCCCCGCGCCGGGCCGGGGTGCCGGGGGGCCGGGGGTGCCGGGGGGCCGGGGCCGGTCGGGCCTGCCGGGGAGCAGGAACCCGCGTCCAGTCGCGGGCGGGACCCGCCGTCCGCCCCTTCCCGGCGCTTCCTGCGGGAGGAGCGAGGCCGAGACCGCCCCTGCGCCCCGCCCGGGGCCGCGTCCCGGGACCCCCGAGGCGCCAGGGGACCCCCGAGGCGCCAGGAGCCCGGACCCCTGAGATGCCAGGGGACCCCCGAGACCCCGGGACCCCCGAGGCGCCAGGGGACCCCTGGGACCTTCAGCCCCCCAAGACCCCAGAGTCCCTGGACCCCCAAGGTGCCAGGGGACCCCCGGGACCCCTGAGACCCTGGACCCCTGAGATGCCAGGGGACCCCCGGGACCCTGGGACCCCCGAGGTGCCAGGGGACCCAGGACCTCCAAGATGCCAGGGGACGCCCAAGGTGCCAGGGGACCCCCAAGACCCCCGTGACCCCCGAGGTGCCAGGGGACCCCCAGGACCCCTGAGACCCTGGACCGCTGAGATGTCAGGGGACCCCCGAGGCGCCAGGGGACCCCCGAGGTGCCAGGAGCCTGGACCCCTGAGATGCCAGGGGACCCCCGGGACCCTGGGACCCCCGAGGTGCCAGGGGACCCCCAGGACCCCTGAGACCCTGGACCCTTGAGATGCCAGGGGACCCCCGAGACCCCCAAGGTGCCAGGGGACCCCCGAGGTGCCAGGAGCCCGGACCCCTGAGATGCCAGGGGACCCCCGAGACCCCCGAGGCGCCAGGGGACCCCTGGGACCTTCAGCCCCCCAAGACCCCGGAGTCCCTGAACCCCCAAGGTGCCAGGGGACCCCCAAGGTGCCAGGAGCCTGGACCCCTGAGATGCCAGGGGACCACCGAGACCCCAGGACCCCTGAGGTGCCAGGGCACCCTGGACCCCCGAGATGCCAGGGGACCCCTGAGACCCTGGACCCCCGAGATCCCAGGGGATCCCCAAGGTGCCAGGGGACACCAGGGACCCCCGAGATGCCAGGGAATCCCTGGGACCTCCAAGACCCTGGGACCCCTGAGGTGCCAGGGGACCCCCGGGACCCCTGAGACCCCCGAGATGCCAGGGGGCCCCTCAGATGCCAGGGGGCCCGAGACCCCTGAGCTCCCTGCACCTTCTAAACCCCAGAGCCCCCTGAGCCCCCAGGGCCCCCCTAAGCCCACCCCCCAAACTCGTGTGCCCCCAGACCCCTGCCCCCCAGGTCCCAGGGGTGCCCCCATGGACCCCCATCTCTGGGGCGGGCTACGGGGTGACACCCGCCCCACGGCACGCCCTGCCCACCGCAGCCCCCCGGGAGGGCGGGTGCGGGGCACCGGGGCGCATCTCCTGCGGCGGGGCGCGGCGCAGACGGCAGCAGCAGCATGGCGGGCGCTCCCCCAAAATGGGGCGCCCCGCTCCCCCTCCTTCTCTGCCTCCTCCCAGGTAGGGGCCAGCAGGGAGGGGGCGCGGGGCCGCGGCGGGACGGGGGTCTCGGGGTACGGGTGCACGGGTGGGGGGTCCCGTGGGTCCCCCTGCCTCGCACCTCTACCGGGGGGCACCGCGCTGGCCCCTCGCGTGCCCCACGGCGGCGGTGACCCCCAAGGGGCGGCCAGACGGTGGGGGGGACAGCACGGCACCCCGAAAGGCAGAGGCCCTGCAGCCCCCCGTTTGCTAGCGTGTCCCCCGAGACACCCCGGAACGGCCAGGCCGGCCCCGGCGCTTCCTGTCAACAGCGCCCGTCGGAGGAACCGAAACCGGCCGGGGTGTCAGGGCGGGGCGGGCGGGACCCTCGCCCCCACACAGGGGGCTCGGGGGGCCGCGGTGACCCCCGCTGCCGCCCACCACAGGGTGGCTCTGCTGGGCGTCCACCACGGCGCCCCAGGGGAACGAGTCCACGCCGACCCGGCTGCCCACCGGGACGCCGGCCCCCTCCCGGCTGCCCCGCAGCCCCGTGATGGTGGAGAGCAACGGCAGCGCGGCACGCTGCTCCCCCAGGGCGGGCAGCGGCGCCGTGGTGGTGGAGGCCGGCCCCACGTCCCGCACCGCCACCGTGGGGGAGCACCTTAGCCTGGAGTGCCTCTTCCAGGCCCCCCGGGACCCCCGGGTGACCTGGTACCAGGTGTACCCCCGCCACAACCGCAGCCACGGCCTGCTTGTGGTCGAGACCGACCAGGCTGGCCGCCAGCTGCGGCACGAGGAGGGCCGCTCCCTCCTCACCTTCCTCCACCTCACGCGCAACGACAGCGGCCTCTACTTCTGCCGGGTGGAGGCCAGCCAGGCCGTCGGGCAGTCCTGCGGCACCTTCCTGCGGGTGCGCGGTGAGTGCAGGGGGCGCGGGGGGCCGGGGGCGCGGGGGGGCCGGGGCTGACCCCCGCCCGCTCCTCCCCGTGGCAGACCCCGTGGCCGTGCCCTTCCTCAACATCAAGGAGTCCACCAAGAACCGGATCATCACGGCTGAGGGCATCCTGCTGCTGCTCTGCGCAGTGGGGCCCAGCCTCTTCCTCCTCTTCAGGGTGAGGGGGCGCGCGGGGGGCCAGGGGGGAGGCGCGGGGGGCTGGGGGGCTGCGGGGGGGGCTGGGGGGCCCCCGTCCTCCCTAACTGTGCCCCTGCTCGGCGGCCGCAGAAGCGGTGGGCCAACGAGCGGCTGCTGCAGATGAAGAAGAGCATCTACGAGGAGGAGAACCTCTACGAGGTGAGCCGGGGACCCTGCGCCCGCAGCGGGGCCGGGGAGGGGGCTGGCGCCCACCAGCCTGACCCCCCCGCCCCGTCCCCCCCCCAGGGGCTGAACCTGGACGAGTGCTCCATGTACGAGGACATCTCGCGGGGGCTGCAGCCCACCTACCAGGACGTGGGCAGCCTCCACGCCGCCGACGCCCAGCTGGAGAAGCCCTGAGGGCCGGGGGTCCGGCCGGACCCTCGCCCCCTGCGCCCCCCCCGCGCCCCTCCAGGCTTCGCTTCGTTAGCACGAGGCTCGCTCGGCACACCCCGCCCCCTGGGGGGTCACGGCCCTCCCGCCCCAATAAAGCTAACGGCCGCCGAACGGGGTCTGCGTGGTGTCGGGGGGCTGTGCTGCACGCCCGGAGAAACACTCCGCCCCCCGCCCAGCCGCGCCGGCGGAGGTTTTGATAAACATTCGTCGGGAGGATAAACAGCGCGCGGCAGAGCGGCAGCAGCGTGACGCTGCCTCCGCTTCCTGCCAGCCTGCGGCGGCGGACGGGGGGGGCTCCTGCTGCCGGGCGGCGGGAAGCAGCGCCTGCAGGCGCGGGCTGTCGGCCCCCCTTGGCACACCTTGGCTGTCCTTTGGGGGAGGTCGGTGTCTCCCCGACCCGAGTCCTGCAGGAAGCCACCTCCCTCCCAGCGCTGCTCCTCACCTTGCCTCGGCTGGGGGGGGGCACCGTGGGCTCCCGGGGGTGGCGGTCCCCTCCGCGCTGCGCCTCAGGGGGGCTCATCGGCACTGGGGCTTCACTGGGTGTCCTTGGTGCAGGGGCTGCGCCAGGTGACAGTCCCCTCAGCCCCGTGTCCCTGTGGGTCCACAATCCCCTCAGCCCTGGGGTCTCCAGGCTCTCTGTCCCCTCAGCCCCGTGTCCCTCTGGGCTCTCCGTCCCCTCAGCCCCGGGGTCTCTGGGCTCTCTGTCCCCTCAGCCCCGTGTCCCTCTGGGCTCTCCGTCCCCTCAGCCCCGGGGTCTCTGGGCTCTCTGTCCCCTCAGCCCCGGGTCCCTCTGGGGTCTCCGTCCCCTCAGCCCCGGGGTCTCTGGGCTCTCTGTCCCCTCAGCCCCGGGTCCCTCTGGGGTCTCCGTCCCCTCAGCCCCGGGGTCTCTGGGCTCTCCGTCCCCTCAGCCCCGGGGTCTCTCTGGGGTCTCCGTCCCCTCAGCCCCGGGGTCTCTCTGGGGTCTCCGTCCCCTCAGCCCCAGGTCCCTCTGGGCTCTCCGTCCCCTCAGCCCCGGGTGTCTCTGGGCTCTCCGTCCCCTCAGCCCCGGGGTCTCTGGGCTCTCCGTCCCCTCAGCCCTGGGGTCTCTGGGCTCTCCATCCCCTCAGCCCCGGGGTCTCTCTGGGGTCTCTGTCCCCTCAGCCCCGGGGTCTCTCTGGGGCCTCTGTCCCCTCAGCCCCGGGGTCTCTCTGGGGTCTCCGTCCCCTCAGCCCCGCGGTCTCTGGGGCCTCTGTCCCCTCAGCCCCAGGTCCCTCTGGGCTCTCCGTCCCCTCAGCCCAAGCCCGCTGCTCACCCCAGGGCTACGGCGCCCCTCCCGCTGCGCGAGCCTTTCCCGCCGCCACGCCCCCAGCCAATCAGCGACGGGCTCCTCGAGGACGGGGACCAATCCGCGGGCAGAGCGGGAAAGGCGAACGCCGCCGGGGCTCGCGCGCGCGAGCCGCTGCTTTCCAACGGCCGAGGCGCGAGGAGCGGCCCCGCCGCGCGCCGCCCTGCAGGCCCCGCCCACCGGCGGGAAGGGGCGTGGCCTGTTGGGCCGTTGGCAGCGGTGGGAGGTGGGCGGGGGGCACTGGGGGGATGGGGGGGGCACCGGGGTTACGGGGGGGCCTGGGGGCGAATGGGGGGGCCCGAGGGGTCCTGGGGGGGGAATGGGGGCCCTGGGGGTGCGGGCGGGGCCTGGGGGGAATGGGGGGTCCTGGGGGGGAACAGGGGGCCCTGGGGATACTGGGGGGGGGGTGAGGGGGAAATGGAGGCCCTTGAGGGGGCCCTGGGGATATTGAGGGGGAAATGGGGGCCCTTGAGGGGGCCCTGGGGATATTGAGGGAGGCTGAGGGGGAAATGGGGGCCCTTGAGGGGAGTCTGGGGATACTGGAGGTGTTTGAGGGGAAAATGGGGGCGCTGGGGATAGAGGGGGGTCCGGGGGGGGAAATGGGGGCCCTTGGGGGGGGGGGGGTCCTCATTACCAGGGTGCCCCTAAACCTCCACCCTCGGCGCCTGCTGGGCGCTTCTCCCCCTCCGCCCACTGCTTTGCTCAAAAAAGCCCTTTTTTTTGTACTTTCCCAGCTAGCGGCCGGTGCCATGAGCCACCGCAGCGGCAGAGGGGATGTCAGGGATGCGGGGGACCCCCGCCCCCGGGGGGGCCCTCACCCCACCGGCCCCGGCCCCGGCCGCGTCAAGCGCCGGAAAACCAAGCGTGAGCGCGACAACGCCAAATTCGGCAGGAAGGTCCCCGGCGGGGGGCGGCGGGGGGCCGGACCCCCGCCCCGCAGGCTGCCACCCCCGTGGGGGGGCCGCCCCCCCGCCAGCCCCCTCCCGGCCCCCAGAGCCGTCGTCATCACGCAGAACCGGCTGTGCCAGCACCGGGGCATGTTCAACCGGGAGGTGAAGTCGGTCGACGTCGAGCGGCTGCTGAGCCCCCGCCCCGGGCAGGACGCGGCCCCCGCCAGCGGAACCCCCCCTGCGGGGGGCCCCTCCCCGGCGCCCGAGGGGGACCCCCGCCCGGCGGAGCAGCCGCCGCCGAGCCCCGCCGAGGCGCCCCGCGGCGCGGGGGAGAAGGGGGTCCCCGCGGAGCCGCCCCCGCGGGAGCTGGCCGGCCGGCTCCGCGCCCTCCTGGGGCGCACCCCCGCTTTCCCGGGGCGCGATCTGGCGGGCGAGCGGCGCCGGGCCATCCTGGCCGCCCTGCTCCGCCGGCACCGGGCCCTGCCCGACCTCGCCCTCCTCCTGGCCCACCGCAACCAGGGGGCGGACGCGGCGCCCCCAGGTACGGCCGCCCCGCGGGGGGGGGCTGGGGGGGGGGGTTCCAGCGCCCCGGATCTCAGACGTATCGCCCCTCGCAGGTCGCTGGAGTCCCCGGACCCCCGAGCGGGAGCTGAGCGGCAGCGCAGAGCGCGGCGATTTTGGGGAGCAGAAACGGAGCTGGGACGTGACGCCCCCCTACAGCAGCACCCCCGGCCCCCTGCAAGCCATCGTCAATAGGGTGAGCGCCCAAAAACCCGCCTTTCCTCCCCAAAACGGGGACGTCCTCTCCCTCCCGCCCCTTTTCCCGCTGCTGCTGCCACCCCACGCTCTTCCCGGCAGACCCCGACCTACCCCGCCAGGCCGGGCACCCCCAGCCCCATTTTCGGAGGCGACGGAGCGCAGAGGGAGGTGAGTCCGAGAGCGGGGTGACGGCCTGGGGGGACCCCAGGGGTTTATTGACCCGCCGCCTCCCCGCAGACCCCCTTCTCCTGGACCTCGGGCGAGGAGGACAACCCGCGCCCCGACAGCCCGGCCCCGCTGTTCCAGCCCCGGGGAGAGAGGACGCCGTCCTGGGGGGATCCCTGCCGGCGTGGGGGGCCCCTGCCCCATGGCGGGGTCCTGCCCCATGGCGGGCCCCTGCCCGGCTCCCCCCCCGCCCGCTTCCCCCCCGGCTGCACCTGCGGGGGTCCCTCCTTCGCGCGGTCCCGGCCCGTCCCGCAGCCCAGCCCGGCGGCTTTCGGGGAGGACGCCGGCGAGGGCTGCAGCTGGAGCCGCCGGCCGCCCATCGCCCCGCCAGCTTTCAGCCCGGTCGTGCCGCGGCGTCGCCGTCCGGCCCGGTGCTCCTTCGCGGCGCCGTTTGCTCGCCGGTGCCCGGAGCTGTGCCGCGGGGCCAGCCCGGACCCCCAGGCCCCCGATGCCTGGAGCCCAGAGGCTTCGTGCCGGCCGGGCTTCGCGCCAGGCTGGCCGTACGCCGAGCACCGAGCACCACGCTGCCGCCACCACGCGCTCCGGCACGACCCGCTCCGGCACGACCCGCTCCGGCACGGCTCCCACCACCTCAGGCGGCCGTCGGCGCCCCCGAGCCCCGGCACCTGCTGCTGGCAGCCGCCGCGGGAGCGCGGAGCCCCTCCGGAAAGCCGCCGGCGGTGGGACCGGGAGGACTGGTGGGACGCACCGGAGCCAGGGTGCCGGCGGGGCCTGGGGGAGCCGGGCTGGCTGCGGGCGCTCCGGCACCTGCCCCTCTCCTGCTTCCCCCCCTCGGAGGCACTGGAGGGGGGCAGCTCCCCCCTGCCCAGCCCCGAGAGCTGGGGCTGCCCCTGCGCGGGGCTGTACTGAGGGGGGGCCTCGCTTTCCTGGGGGGCGGGCGGGCGCCCCCTTCCCGGGGCGCCTGCGGCTCAATAAAGGCTGTTTCTCCCAACCACGGCGTCACCGCTGTTCCCTCCCAGCACTCCCAAGCCCCCCGGGAGCCCCCCGACCCCCCCTCGGCGAGAGCAGCTGTGGGGTGGGTGCCCGGACGTGCCCGGGAAGGGAAGCGCAGCTGGCAGTTTGGGGTGAGAAAAGCCCTTCCCGGGCTGTTTCCCGGCACTCGGAGGGGAACTGGCGGTTTTGGGGCGCCCGGCAGAAAGCCATTTCCCCTTTCTCGATGCCCGGAAGCACCACGGGGTGTCCCCGGGTGTCCCCGGGTGTCCCCGGGGGTCAGGAGCAGGGGGTCACACCGGGGGGGGGCTGCTCTGGGACAGCTGGCCGCCCTCCCCGTAGCCTCCCTCCTCCTCCTCCTCCTCCTCCTCGCCCTCGGCGTAGCCGCTCCGGAGGGCGCGCTTCAGCTTGGCCCAGAAGAGCCGCTGGGCCTGGGGCTCGGGGGGCCAGCGCAGGTAGGTCCGCTTGAGCAGCACGCGGCGCATGCGGTGGTAGGCGGAGAGCTCGGCGTCGGGGATGGCCTCCAGGAAGACGAGCACCAGGACGTCCTTGAGCTCGTCGAAGAGGCGGTAGCTGGCCAGCTGGATCTCCAGGGAGCACCACTCGCTGCGCAGGTAGCTGCGGCTGACCACGCAGACCGTCTTGCGGCTGTTGTAGATGCTGTCGACGATGTTGTCGATGATGGCCCTGCCCGGGCTGAAGTCGCGGTGGTGCAGGCAGAGGCGCAGGGAGCCCCGCTCCAGCTCGGGGACCAGCTCCCCCAGCACCCAGCCCTCGTCGGCCGAGTTGTAGGAGACGAAGCTGTCGTAGGCGTAGCGGCGCTCCTCCCGCCGCCAGCGCCCGTTGGCCCAGGCGCGCAGCAGGTAGAAGTGGTACCGCAGGCGCCAGTAGGCGCGGTGGTGCAGCAGCGGCAGCGCCAGCAGCAGCAGCACGGCCGGGGCGGTGCTGGCGAAGAGGTAGAGCCCCACGTCCAGGAAGCAGACGCGGGTGTCGAAGCTGTGCAGGTAGGCGGGCGGCCCGCCGCCGCCGCAGCTGTAGTTGTAGAGGTAGACGACCTGCAGGCGGACGCGGCCCAGCCAGCCCGGCAGCCAGGCGTTGGCGCAGGCGCAGCTCAGCGGGCACTTGCGCAGGTCCAGGTAGCGCAGGGCGGGCAGCCAGCTGTCCAGGCGCTGGTCGAGGGTGCGCAGCTCGTTCTTGGCCAGCCGCAGCCGCTCCAGCCGGCTGAGGTTGCCGAAGACCTCGGGGCCCAGGCTGCGCAGCCCCGTGTTCTCCAGGTCCAGGACGCGCAGGCGGCTCAGGTTCTTGAAGATGCCGGCGGGCAGGTCGCCCATCCCGCCGCTGCTGTCGGCCAGCGTCAGGTAGCGCAGCTGGGCCAGGTCGTCGAAGGCGTCGGCGGGGACGGCCAGCAGCCAGTTCTGGGACAGGAAGAGCGAGCGCAGGGCGGTCAGGCCCTGGAAGAAGCGGTGGGGGACGATCCGCAGGCCGTAGGGCCGCTGCGCCTGCAGCTTCAGGTCGTAGAGCTGCCGGAGGTGCCGGAACGGCGGCGGGCGGCGCGGGTACTGGCTGATGTAGCGCAGGGCGTTGGCGCGCAGGTCCAGCACGCCCAGGGAGGCCTGCACCGGGCGGAAGGCCTCGGCGCTCACCTCCTGCAGCCGGTTGCAGTCCAGGTAGAGGCGGCGCAGGCTCCCCAGCTCCCGCAGCGCCGCGGCCGCCAGGTGCCGCAGGTTGTTGCCCCCCAGGTCCAGCGTCTGCAGCTGGGCCAGCCCGGCGAAGGCGCCGGGGAAGAGGACGGCCACGCGGTTGTTGCGCAGGTTGAGGGTGTGCAGCTGGCCCAGGTCGGCGAAGGAGCCGGGGTAGAGGTCGGTCAGCAGGTTGTTGTCCAGCCGCAGCTCCCGCAGCTCCCGCAGCCCCTGCAGCGCCTGCCGGTCCAGCCGCGCCAGGCCATTGACGTCGAGGCGCAGCAGGCGCAGGTGGGGCGCGTTGGCGAAGGCCCACGGCCCCACCACCAGGATGCGGTTGAAGCGGAGCGAGACGTTGTGCAGCTGGGGCAGGGCCGGGGCCTCCTGGCACGGGGGCAGCCAGCGCAGCAGGTTGTGCTCCACCACCAGCTCCCCCAGCTCCTGCCGCTGCGCCGGCTCCAGCAGCCGCCCCACGCAGTCCAGCCGCCGCAGCCGGTTCCCGGAGAGGTCCAGCGTGCCGACGGGCGGGCAGGCGGCCAGCGCCCCGGCTGGCAGCGCCCCGATGCCGTTGCGGCACAGCCGCAGGCGCCGCAGCCGGCGGCCCGCCAGGCGCTGGCACACCTTGCCCACCCCGCCGGGCCCCAGCCACAGCCCCGTGAGGTCCAGGCTGCGCGGCCGCACGTCCGAGACCTCCAGCAGCTGGAAGACGTCCAGGGGGTTGCCGGCCAGCCGCAGCCGGCTGAGGTTGCGCAGGCAGAGCTGGGCGAAGGGCGCCGCCTCTGAGATGTTGTTGTAGGAGAGGTCGAGCACCCGCACGGCGGGCAGCAGCCCGGGGGTCCCGCCGGCCAGCCCCCCCAGCGAGTTGTTGCAGAGGCGCAGGGTGAGCAGCGAGGGCGGCAGCGGCGGCCCCGGCCCCAGCGCCGACAGGTTGTTGCCGCAGAGGTCCAGCAGCTGCAGGCGCGGCAGGCACCGGACGGCCTGTGCCACCGGCCCCAGGGCGGGCAGGCGGCCGCCCCGCAGGGACAGGCGGCGCAGGCTGGCCAGCGGCAGCAGGGCGCTGGGCGCCAGGCTGGCCAGCGGGTTGCGGTCCAGCCGCAGCGAGGAGAGGTTGCCCAGCCCGGCGAAGACGCCCTCGGCCAGCCCGGCCAGGCGGTTGTGGGACAGGTCGAGGGTGGCCAGCGCCCCCAGCCCGGCGAAGGCCCCCGGGGCGATGCTGGCCAGGTGGTTGTAGGCCAGGTCGAGGGTCTGCAGCAGGGGCAGGCGGGCGAAGGCGGCGGGCGGCAGGCGGCGGAAGGCGTTGTGGGAGAGGTTGACGGAGGTGGTGGCCGGCGGCAGGGGTCCACCGCGCCGGCCACCGACTCCAGGAAGCGCTGGACGCAGCGGAAGAGCCTGGGGTCCCAGGGCGACTGGATGCAGTTGCGGAAGCCGTAGGCTGAGCCCCCCGGCACCGCCGACAGCAGCAGCGGCAGCAGCGGCAGCAGCCGGCGCAGCGGCCGGGCGGGGGGATGCATCCCGCCCCACGCCCGGGGGCGGCCGGACGCCTGGGTCCCCCCAGAGAGGAGGGGGGCGATGGGGATGCTTCAGGGGGGCGTTGAGGACAGGGACCCGCGTGCAGGCAGGGGGGTTTGGGCGCCCTCTCCCCCCCTCTTTGGGGTCCTACCGTGCCGTCCCCGTGCTAGCTCCCCTCTTCTTCGGCTGCTTTTGCCTTTTGGGGGCAGAAAAGGGAAGTGTGGGGTATCGTTTTGTGTCACTGATGCCCCTCCAGTGACGTGGGCGGGGGGGTGGCCCCTCCCAGGCCGGGCACGGGGGTCCCCGGGGGAGCTGGGGGGGACGAGGCCGCACCCCCGGGTCACCTCCCCAATGCACCGGGGCCTGCAGACCCCCTGGGGACCGGGGTGTCCCCCTGCCCCCCGTCCCCGTGCCCCCCACCCCGCACCCCTCGTGCCACCACGTGCTGCTCTCGCTTCCCCTTCTCCCCCCCCAACTTTCCCACCTGGTTTTGGTTCCCCCATGGGGGGGTCAGAGGGGCAGCGGGGGGGTCTGGGGTCTGGTACTGGGCTGAGCGGGTGGTCTGGGGCGAGGTGCTGGGTTATACTGGGCCATACTGGGAGGAAGACCTCTGGGCTGCACGGGGAGTGCTGGGTTGCACTGGGCTGTACTGGGTTATGCTGGGAGGAGGGCACTGTGCTGCACAGGGCTGCCCGTGTCATACTGGGTTATACTGGGTTATACTGGGAGGAGGGTGCCGTGCTGCACAGGGCTGCCCGTGTCATACTGGGTTATACTGGGTTATACTGGGAGGAGGGTGCCGTGCTGCACAGGGCTGCCCGTGTCATACTGGGTTATACTGGGTTATACTGGGAGGAGGGTGCCGTGCTGCACAGGGCTGCCCGTGTCATACTGGGTTATACTGGGTTATACTGGGAGGAGGGCGCTGTGCTGCACAGGGCTGCCCGTGTCATACTGGGTTATACTGGGTTATACTGGGAGGAGGGCGCCGTGCTGGAGACTCCCCCGGGTCTCTCTCGCTGCCGGTGCCGTTGCCGGTACCGGGGGGCGGAGCCCGCTCCGGGGGCGGGGCTTGTGCGGGGGCGGGGCCAGGCCTTCCCGGGACGGGGCCTGTGCCGGCCGGGGGCGGGGCCTGCGCGGGCCGGGGGCGGGGCCGGGGCCGGGGCCGCGCCCGGGAGCGCGCACGGGCCGGGGGCGATGGGGCTGCGGCGGCGGCGGCGGCGGGGGGCGCGGGGGGGGCGCGGCCCGGGGGGGGGCCCCGGGGGGCCCCGGCGCTGCTGCCGCTGCTGCTGCCGCTGCTGCTGCTGCTGCTGCCCGCGGGCGGCGGCGCCAAGTACGTGCGGGGCCGCATCAGCACCAAGGAGGTGAGCGGGGACCCCCGGGATGCACCGGGACCCCCTTTTGCACCGGCGCCCCCTCCCTCTTTTGCACCGGGATTCCCCCCGGCTTTTGCACCGAGACCCTCTTTTGCGCTGGGACCCCTCCCGTTTTGCACCGCCCCCCCCCTTTTGCATCGTGACCCCCTCCCCGGTTTGCACCGGGCACCCCCTTTTTGTACCGTGACCCCCCCCCCGTTTGCATCGGGGCCTCGTTTGCACCGGGACCCCCTTTTGCACTGGGACTACCCCCCCCGTTTGCACCGGGACCCCGTTTTGCACCAAGCCCCCTCCCTGATTTGCACCAGGACCCCCCCCCCCATTTTGCACTGAGACCCCATTTGCACCAGGACCCCCCCATTTTGCACCGAGCCCCCCCCCATTTGCACCCGCCCCCCCTTTCTATTGGGGGTCCTGGGAGGGCACGGGAGGCAATGCGGGGGGCTCGGGGGGTCCTGGGAGGATGTGGGGCCGGGGGGGGCTCTGGGGGTCCATAGGAGTCGGGGACGCCCCCCTTCCCAGCTCCCACCCGGGCCCGCTCGGCCGTTGCCGTGGAAACCCGGAGCAAGGCCGTTGCCGTGACAACGGCGGGGATGCAGGGGGTCCTGGGGATGAGGGTGCCCCCCAGCACCCCCCCGTGTCCCCCCGTCCCCCGTGGGGGCCGCAGGCCCGGACGCCGTGTCACCGTGGCCGCGGCCGTATCGGGTGGCACACGGTCACCCAGACGCCTGGGTCCCCCGGGGACGGGGGGGGTCCCTGGGGTGCAGCAGGGGAGTCCTGGGGGGCGGAGGGGGCTCCCGGATGCCTGGGTCCCCAGGCAGCAGTGGGGGGGGGGAGCAGGGCCGGGGGTCCCGGACGCCAGGGCCCCCCCTGACCCCCCGCTGCCCCCCAGGACTGGGTGTTCCTGACCCGCTTCTGCTTCCTCTCCGACTACGGGCGCCTCGATTTCCACTTCCGATACCCCGAGGTGAGTGGGGGGCTCGCGCCCGCCGGGACGCCGGGGTGCCCCCGCGCCGCTGACCCCCCAGGCCCCCCCAGGCCAAGTGCTGCGAGAACATCCTGCTCTACTTCGACGACCCCTCCCAATGGCCGGCCGTCTACAGGAAGGGCAACAAGGTGGGTGGGGGGCCTGGGGGGGCTGGGGGGGGTCTGGGGGAGGTGGAGGGGTGTGCAGGGATTGGGGTGCATCAGGATCAGGGGGGTATATTGGGGTCTAGGGGTTTATTGGGGTCTGGGGGGTATAGGGGGTGTGCAGGCATTGGGGTGCATCAGGGTCTGGGGGGGTATAGGGGGTCTGGGGGGGGGGTATATTGGGGCCTGGGGGTTTATTGGGGCCTGGGGGGTATAGGGGGTGTGCAGGCATTGGGGTGCATCAGGGTCTGGAGGGGTTATAATGGGGTCTGGGGATATATTGGGGTCTGGGGGCTCTGGCTCCATTGGGGTGCAGGAGGCCCGGGGGGTACCCCGGGGCGCGGGGGGGTCTGGGTGCTGGGGGGGTCCGTGCCCACGCTGTGCCCCCCAGGACTGCCTGGCCAAGGAGTCGGTGATCCGCCCCGAGAACAACCAGGTCATCAACCTCACCACCCAGTACGCCTGGTCGGGCTGCCAGGTACGGGGGCTGGGGGGGCTGGGGGGCCCCGGGGGGTCCCGGGCTGACGCTCTCCCCCAGGTGCTGCTGGAGGACTCGGTGCGGTACCTGAGCTGCGCCAGCGGCCGCAGCTTCCGCTCCGTCCGCGAGCGCTGGTGGTACGTGGCCCTCAGCAAATGCGGGGTGAGTACCCCCCCGGCCCCCCCCCCCGCCGCGCCCCGGCCCCCCCTGACCCCGGGACCCCCCCCCAGGGCGACGGGCTGGAGCTGGAGTACGAGATGGTGCTGACCAACGGGAAATCCTTCTGGACCCGGCACTTCTCTGCCGATGAGTTCGGTGCGGCCTCAGCTGGGGGCGCGCGGGGGGGCTGCCATGGGGGGGGAAATGCAGGGGGTGCAAATGGGGGGCTGCAACACGGGGGGGGAATAGGGGGGCTGCAATGCAGGGGGGTGGGAAGAGGGGGGCTGCAATGCAGGGGGTGCAAATGGGGGGCTGCAACACAGGGGGGGAATAGGGGGGCTGCAATGCAGGGGGTGCAAATGGGGGGGCTGCAACACGGGGGGGGAATAGGGGGCTGCAATGCAGGGGTGCAAATGGGGGGGGCTGCAATGCAGGGGGGATATAGGGGGGCTGCAACATGGAGGAGGGAACATGGGGGGCTGCAATGCACAGGAGGAAATGGGGGGGGCTGCAGGGGGGATATAGGAGGGTGTGTCTGTGGGGTGCCCTGGTCGGTACTGGGGGGCTCATGGGGAACGTGCGGGGGGTGAATTCTGCCCCCCCCCCCAGGCATCCTGGAGACGGACATCACCTTCCTCCTCATCTTCATCCTCATCTTCCTCGTCTCCTGCTACTTCGGCTGTGAGTGCGGGGGGGCCGGGGGGGGCTGTGCCGGGGGGGTCACAGTGCTGATGCCCCCCCCGGCCCCCCCAGACCTGCTGAAGGGCCGGCAGCTGCTCCACACCACCTACAAGATGTTCATGGCGGCCGCCGGCGTGGAGGGTGAGGGGGGCCGGGGGGCGGGCGGGGGGCTTGGGGGGGCCGGGGGTCCCCACACTCACCCCCACCCCCCGTGCCCCCCCAGTCCTCAGCTTGCTCTTCTGCTGCGTCTACTGGGGCCAGTACGCCTGCGACGGGGTCGGCAGCGGCAGCCTCAAGATCCTGGGTGGGTGGCGCGTGCACGGCCCTCGTGCGACGCGCTGGGGTGCAATGCCCTCGTGCGCGGGTGTGCGTGCTCGGCCCCTCGTGCATGGCCCTCGTGCAGGGCATGCCCTGCACGGGCCCTGGCACGGGGCTGTGTCGCACGAGCGCCCCTGCACGCGCTGGTGCGAGCTCTCCTCTCCCCCAGCCAAGCTGCTGTTCTCCGTCAGCTTCCTCATCTTCCTCCTCATGCTCATCCTCCTGGGCAAGGGCTTCACCGTCACCAGGTACTGGGGGCAGCTGGGGGGCAGCCGTGGGGGGGCTGGGGGGCAGAGGGGACAGCTGGGGGGTGGCAGTGGGGCACAGGGACAGCTGGGGGGTGGCTGGGGGGCCCAGGGGACAGCCATGGGGTGGCTGGGGGGCACAGGGACAGCCCCGAGCCGCCGGGGCCGTGGGGCTGCTATGGGGCTGCTGTGGGGCTGCCCCCCACCGCCGGTGCCCCCCCAGGGGCCGCATCAGCCACGCGGGCTCGGTCCGTCTCTCGGTCTACATGACGCTCTACAGCATCACCCACGTCGTGCTCCTCACCTACGAGGCCGAGGTGAGACCCCCGCCCCCCTGCCCCGCCGGCGTCCCCCGCCCCCGCTGACCGGGGGTGCCGGGGGGGCAGTTCTTCGACCCCGCGCAGGTGCTGTACACCTACGAGTCGCCGGCCGGCTACGGGCTGATCGGGCTGCAGTTCCTCGCCTACCTCTGGTTCTGCTACGCCGTCCTGGTCACCCTCAAGCAGGTCCCTGAGAAACAGCCCTTCTACCTGCCCTTCTTCGCCGCCTACACCCTCTGGTGAGCACACGCCTCGCACCAGCCTCGCACGAGGGCGGGGGCGGAGTCGGAGGTGGCGACGGGACGGGGCTGGCACGGGGGGGCGAGGTGGGACGGGTGTGCAAAGGGTGGGGGATGCACGGGGATGGGGTTTGCATGGGGATGAGGTTTGCACAGGGATGGGGTTTGCACGGGGATGGAGTTTGCACGGGGCTCGCACGGCTGGATGGGTGTGCAAAGGGATGGGGTTTGCACGGGGATGGGGTTTGCACAGGGCTCACATGGCTGGATGGGTGTGCAAAGGGATGGGGGTTGCACAAGGATGGAGTTTGCACGAGGATGGGGTTTGCACGGGGCTCATGCAGCTGGGTGGGCTTTAAGGGGCCAGTTTAGCACAGCACTTGCACACCCGGACAGGTTTGCACGGGGCTCGTGCGACAGGTCAACGTGCACAGGGCCGGGGCTCACGCAGGGCTTGCACACCCTGAGTTTGCATGAGGCTGGGTCTCGCACGACGGGGCGTGTGTGTATGGGGCTTGCACACCCCGAATTTGCACGAGGCCAGGGCTCGCACAACGGGGTGGGTGTGCCCAGGGCTGGGTCTCGCACGATGGGGCGTGTGTGTGTGGGGCTTGCACGCCCTGAGTGTGCACAGGGCCAGGGCTTGCACGGGTCTCACGTGCCGGGGCGGGTGTGCGCGGGGCTTGCACGCCCTGAGTGTGCACGGGGCCGGGGCTTGCACGATGGGGTGGGAGTGCCCAGGGCTGGGTCTTGCACGCTGGGGCGGGCGTGCACGGGGCTTGCCCACCCTGAGTGTGCACGGGGCCGGGGCTCGCACGGGTCTCGCACACCGGGGCGGGTGTGCACGGGGCTTGCACACCCCGAGTTTGCATGGGGCTGGGGCTCGCACGACGGGGTGGGAGTGCCCAGGGCCAGGGCTCGTGCGGGGCTTGCACGCCCCGAGCGTGCACGGGGCCGGGTCTCGCACGGGTCTCGCACGCCGGGGCTGGCGCGAGGGCCCCTCCCGCCCCAGGTTCTTCGCGGTGCCGGTGACGGCGCTGATCGCCAACTTCGGGATCCCCAAGTGGGCGCGGGAGAAGATCGTCAACGGGATCCAGCTGGGGATCCACCTCTACGCCCACGCCGTCTTCCTGGTGAGCCCCGGGGGGGCCCCGCGGGGGGGTGGGGGGGCGCCCCTCACCCGCTCCCCTCTGCCCCCAGGTGATGACGCGGCCCTCGGCCGCCAACAAGAACTTCCCCTACCACGTGCGGACCTCCCAGATCGGCTCCGCCGAGGGGGGGGCGGCCGCCAAGTTCCCCCCCCGGCACGGCTACGGCAACGTCACCTTCATCAGCGACTCCGTCCCCAACTTCACCGAGCTCTTCTCCATCCCCCCACCCGGCCCCGGCGGGTCCCCCGGCGTGAGTTGGGGACCCCCCCGGCGCCGGATGGGTCCTGCGGGGCGGGAGAGGCCCCCCAAAAGCAGCCGGGGCACAGCAGTGGGAAGGGACCCCCCCCCAAATCATCAGGGCCCCAGGGGTGGAAGGGGGCCCCCCAAAACCAGCTGGGTGACAGCAGTGGGAAGGGACCCCCCCCAAATCATCAGGGCCCCAGGGGTGGAAAGGGGCCCCCCAGGGGTGGGAGGAGCCCCCCAAACCAGCTGGGTCACACCAGTGGGAAGGGACCCCCCCCAAATCACCAGGGCCCCAGGGGTGGGAGGGGGCCCCCAAAACCATCCAGGTCGCAGCATTTGGAGGGGCCCCCCCCCAAACCAGCCCAGCGCAGGGAGTGGGAGGGGACCCCCCAAAGTGTCCCTGTGCCCCCCGGCAGGCGCGGAAGCAGGTGGAGGAGACGCCGGTGGCGGAGCAGGGACCCCCCCCAGGGCGCGTGGTGACCACGACGGATCTGGGGGCCCCCCGCGCCCCCCCAAAGGGCGCCGGGGCGGGGGGCGAGGGCCAGGGCCCCCCCGCACAGCTCCAGGCACCCCCACCCCACGCCCACAACGGCTACACCGAGTACTTCAGCATGCACACGGGCGGGGGGCGGCACTTGTAGCCCCCCCACGCCGGGGGGGGCCGTCCTGCCCCATGGCCACCCCCAACCCTGCCCCACAGGGACCCCAAGTCCTGCCCCAGGGGAACCCCAAGTCCTGCCCCGCGGGGACCCCGAATCCAGCCCCACAGAGACCCCGAATCCTGCCCCAGGGGAACCCCGAATCCTGCCCCGTGGGGACCCCAAATCCTGCCCCACAGGGACCCCAAGTATTGCCCCAGGGGAACCCCAAATCCTGCCCCGTGGGGACCCCAAATCCAGCCCCACAGGGACCCCAAGTATTGCCCCAGGGGAACCCCAAGTCCTGCCCCACAGAGACCCCAAATCCAGCCCCACAGAGACCCCAAGTCCTGCCCCAGGGGGACCCCGAATCCTGCCCCACGGGGATCCCAAGTCCAGCCCCATGGGGACCCCGAATCCTGCCCCACAGGGACCCCAAGTATTGCCCCAGGGGAACCCCAAGTCCTGTCCCACAGGGACCCCGAATTCAGCCCCGGGGGACCCCAAGTCCTGGCCCACGGGGACCCCAACATCCCCCGGGCCCCGTCCCTGCGCCTCCCCGCCCGGGTCAGGCCCTCTTCCCCCGCCCCCGCGCGCAGCGGGTCCCTCCACGCCCCCACTTTCTGGAGAGGAGGATTTTGCCAAAATAAAGCGATTTCTCGTGTTTCCACGGCCTGCGGAGTGACGGGGGGAGGAGCCGCCGGAGGCCGCGCTGGGCCGGCCCGCTCTGGCCGCTCGTCTCGCTGGTGCGGCGGCGCGCTGCCCCGCTCGCCCCCCGCCGCTCGCTGCCCCCGGCGCCGCCGCTCTGGCCCCGCGTCTCGCTGCTCCGCCTCTCCGCGCCGCCGTCGTAGCCCCGCCCCCGCGGCGCGGCCGCTCCGGCCCCGCCCCTCGCTGCTCCGCGGCGCCACTCTGGCCCCGCCTCGCCCTCCGGCGCGGCCGCTCTGGCCCCTCGTCTCGCTGCTCCGGGCCCGGGACTCCGCCTCCGCCCTGAGGAGCCGCCGCTAGCGGGTGAGGGGTGCGGGGGATGTATAGCGGCCCTATAGAGGCCCTATGGGCGCCCTGTGGGGGCCGGGGGGACCCCGCAGAGCCTCCCGGCGCCCCGGCATCCCCCCGCCCCCCCCAGCCCCCTCAGGCCCCGGCAGAGGCCCGTGGGACCCCCCAGCCCCCGTGGGCCCCGTGGGGGTGCGCCGGGCCTGCAGTGCCCCGTGGGGGACCCTAGGGGGGGGCTGCAGCATCCTATGGCGGCGGGGAGGGGCCCCATAGCATCCCACGGGGGGCTGGGGGGGTCCTGTGGGGCAGGGGAGGGGCCCCATAGCATCCCACGGGGGGCTGGGGGGGCCCTGTGGGGCAGGGGGTTCTCGTGGGGTCCCTGTGCGGTGGGGGGGTCCCTGTGGGGCAGGGTTTTTTTTGTGGGGTGCCTGTGGGGTGAGGGGGTTCCTGTGGGGCAGGGGGTTCTCGTGGGGTCCCTGTGTGGTGGGGGGATCCCTGTGGGGTTGGGGGGTCCCTGTGGGGCAGGGGGTTCTCATGGGGTCCCTGTGCGGTGGGGGGGTCCCTGTGGGGCAGGGGGTTCTCGCAGGGTCCCTGTGGGGTGGGGGGGGGGGGTCCCTGTGGGGCAGGGTTTTTATGTGGGGTCCCTGTGGGGTTGGGGGGGCCCTGTGGCGCATGGGGTTCTCATGGGGTCCCTGTGGTGTGAGGGGGTTCGTGTGGGGCAGGGGGTTCTCATGGGGTCCCTGTGGTGTAGGGGGGTCCCCAGGGAGTCCTGGGGCCAGGGGTTCCCCACAGGGTCCCCGTGGGGCCGGGGTGCCCTCAGGGGCTGGGCCCCCCGTGGGGCGGGCCCCCCGGCTCACCCCGCTGCCCGCAGGCGGCATGGGGCCCCCCCGGCGCTGAGGCCCGGCCCCGCCATGGCGGCCCCCCCGGCGCTGCTGGCGCTGGCCCTGGCGCTGAGCGGGGTGCGCGGGGCCGGCGCCGGCGACTGCAAGGGGCAGCGGCAGGTGCTGCGGGGACCCTCCGGCTTCGTCACCGACGGCCCCGGCAACTACTCGGTCAACGGCAACTGCGAGTGGCTGGTGGAAGGTGAGGTGGGGACGGGGCCTGGGCACCCCTGGGGCCCCCCCAGAGTCACCCCAGACCCCCTTGGGGCATCCCAAGGAGCCCCCAGTCCCCTAAAGCCCCCCTGAGACACCCCAAAACACCTGGAGCACCCCAAAGACCCCCTTGATATCCCTATGGTGCCTCCCGAGACACCCCAGATGTTCTGGGGCACGCCAAGTTCCCCCAAATACTCCTGTAGGTCTCTCTGAGACACCCCAGACTCCATTGGGGTATCACAAGTGCCCCCCCAATATCCCTATAGGGCCCCAGAGACACCCTAGACCCCTTGGGGCACCCCAAGGCCCCAGAGACACCCCAGACCCCCTTGGGGTATCACAAGTGCCTCCTAATGTCCCTATAGGGCCCTAGAGACACCCCAGATCCCTTGGGACACCCCAAGGCCCCCTTCCTGTATCCCTATAAGCCTCCCCCAGTATTCTGGGGGCACCCCAAGACATCCCAGTCGCCCTAAAGCCCCCTGAGACACCCCAGCCCCCCTGGGCCGCCCCATCCTGGGTCCCCACGGTTTGGGGGGGCCGCATCACGTCCGTGTGGTTTGGGGGGGCTGAGCCGGGCCCCCAAAGGTTTGGGATGCCCCGCATCGCCCGGTGTGCGGGGTGGGGGCCTCGTACGCCCTGGGGCCACGCTGCGCCCCGTCCCCGGGGTTTGGGCCCCCCCGACGCCCCGTCCCCCCAGCCCCCAGCCCACGGCACCGGGTGCTGCTGACCTTCACCTTCATGGACACGGAGTGCACCTACGACTACCTCTTCGTCTACGACGGGGACTCCCCCCGCAGCCCCCTCCTCGCCAGCCTCAGCGGCAGCACCCTGCCCGCCCCCCTCGAGGCCACCTCGGGCAAGGTGGGGGCCGTGGGGCGGCCGTGGGGCACAAGGGGCGGCCGTGGGGCGGCCGTGGGGTGCAGGGGGAGGCTAAGGGTGGTTGTGGGGTGCAGGGGGAGGCCATGGGGCAGCTGTGGGGTGCAGGGGGAGGCCATGGGGCAGCTGTGGGGCGCAGGGGGCGGCTAAGGGCGGCCGTGGGGCACAGGGGGCGGCCGTGGGGCGCAAGGGGCGGCCGTGGGGCGGCCATGGGGTGCAGGGGGAGGCTAAGGGTGGTTGTGGGGTGCAGGGGGAGGCCATGGGGCAGCTGTGGGGCGCAGGGGGCGGCTAAGGGCAGCCGTGGGGCGCAGGGGGAGGCCGTGGGGCGCAAGGGGCGGCTAAGGGCGGCCGTGGGGTGGCCGTGGGGTGCAGGGGGAGGCCATGGGGTGGCTGTGGGGCGCAGGGGGTGGCTAAGGGTGGTTGTGGGGTGCAGGGGGCGGCCGTGGGGTGCAAGGGGCGGCCGTGGGGCAGCCATGGGGTGCAGGGGGAGGCTAAGGGTGGTTGTGGGGCGCAGGGGGAGGCCGTGGGGCACGGGGGGGGGCGGCTGTGGGGTGCAGGGAGAGGCTAAGGGTGGTTGTGGGGTGCAGGAGGAGGCCATGGGGTGGCCGTGGGGTGCAGGGGGAGGCTAAGGGTGGTTGTGGGGTGCAGGGGGAGGCCGTGGGGCAGCCGTGGGGTGCAGGGGGTGGCTGTGGGGAGGTGATGGGGTGGTTGTGGGGCACGGGGGCAGCCGTGGGGTGCAGGGGGAGGCCGTGGGGAGGTGATGGGGTGGTTGTGGGGTGCGGGGGGCGGCCGTGGGGCACAGGGGGAGGCTGTGGGGAGGTGATGGGGTGGCTGTGGGGTGCGGGGGCAGCCGTGGGGCGCAGGGGGAGGCCGTGGGGAGGTGTGGGGAGGTGATGGGGCAGTTGTGGGGCGCAGGGAGTGGCTGCGAGGTGGCTGTGGGGAGGTGATGGGGCGGCTGTGGGGCGCGGAGGCGGCCGTGGGCAGCTGTGGGGTGCAGGGGGAGGCTGTGGGGAGGTGTGGGGAGGTGATGGGGCGGCCGTGGGGCGCGGGGGCGGCTGTGGGGCGCCCTGACACCTCTCTGCCCCCCAGATGCTGCTGCACCTCTTCAGCGACGCCAACTACAACCTGCTGGGCTTCAACGCGACCTACAGCGTCTCGCTGTGCCCGCGGGGCTGCTCGGGGCGGGGGGGCTGCGACCCCCAGGGCCGCTGCCGCTGCCAGCCCGGCTGGGGGGGCCCCGACTGCGCCCAGCCCCACTGCGCGACCTACTGCCAGGCCCATGGCGGCACCTGCAACCAGGTGGGGACCCTGGGGCTGGGGTTGGGGCACCCCCGGGGCTGGGGGACCCCAAACCTGCAGGGATGGGTCTGGGGGACCCCTAAACCTGCAGGGATGGGGGACCCCTAAACCTGTGGGGATGGGGCTGGGGGACCCCTGGGCCTGGGGGACGGGGCTGGGGCACCCCTGGGCCTGGGGCGATGGGTTTGGGGGACCCCAAACTTGCAGGAATAGGAATGGGAGATCCTCAAACCCACAGGAATGGGTCTGGGGGACCCCTAAATCTGTGGGATTGGGGATGGGTGACCCCTGGACCCCCAAACTTGCAGGCACAGGGTTGGGAGAGCCCCTCCATACCCCCAGGGATGGGGCTGTGGGACCCACAAACTCGCTGGGAGACCTCCAGACATGCTGGAGGTGGAGCTAGGGAACCCCTAAACCTGCTGGGCCCCCCCAAGCCCCCAGGGATGGGGCTGTGGGACCCCCAAACTCACTGTGAGATCTCTGGACATGCTGGAGGTGGAGCTGGGGAACCCCTAAACCTGCTGGGCCCCCCAGACCCCCAGGGATGGGGCTCTGGGACCCCCAGGGCCACTGCCTGCTGGGGCTGGGGCCTCCGCGTCCCCCAGTTTGGGGTCCCACGGGGTAGCCACGTGCCCCCACGTCCCCCCATCGCCCCCAGGCCACGGGGCGCTGCGAGTGCAGGCCAGGCTTCGTGGGGCAGGCGTGCGACCTGGCGCTGGGGGAGAACCGGGGGGGCGGCCGCTGGTACAACGTCAGCGAGGGGGACCCCGACTTCCCGCCCCGCACTGCTGCCGCCGGCGCCGTCCTGCCCCGTGCTGGGGCCCTCTACGTCTTCGGGGGTGAGCCGGGGGGCAGCTGGGGGGGCTATAGATGGCTGCGGGGTGGGATACTGGATCCTGGGGGGCTCTGGGCAGGGATATGGGATCCTGGGGGGCTATAGAGGGCTACGGGGTGGGATGCTGGATCCTGGGGGGCTCTGGGGAGGGATATGGGGTCCTGGGGGGCTATAGAGGGCTACGGGGTGGGATGCTGGATCTTGGGGGGCTCTGGGGAGGGATATGAGATCTTGGGGGGCTATAGGGAGCTACAGCGTGGGATATAAAATTGTTGGGGAGCATTAGAAGACTAGGAGATGAGATATAAACATATAGAGAGATACATGGGGTGACATAGGGCCATGCAGGGTTATAGAGAATGATTGTGGGGCTGTGGGGGTTATGGGGTGGGATGTTGGGCCATGGGGGGGCTACAGAGGAGTATGGGGGGTGATGTGGGGCTGGGGGGGCTGTAGAGGGGTATGGGGAGGGATGTGGGGCTGTGGGGTGTGGGGGGAGATGGGATTTGGGGGGCTGGGGGCTGCCGTGGGGGGCCGTCACAGAGACGCAGGCAGCGGGAGGGTTATGGGGCCCTTGGGGGACTGCAGGGGAAGGGGCTGGGCCCTGATGTGGGGGTCCCCACCTCGTGTCCCCCCCCCAGGTCTGGACCTCAACAGGGCGCTGGGCGACCTCGTGGTTTACAACTTCACCACCAACCGCTGGTCCCAGCTGGAGCTGACCCCGGCCCCGGTGCGTGTCCCCCCCCGGCCCCGGCGCGGCCCCCCCAGAGCCGGGGGTGCCCGACCCGCGCTGACGCCTCCCCGCAGGCCCCCCGGCACTCGCACGTGGCCGTGTGCTGGCGCGACGCCCTGGTGCTGAGCGGGGGCGAGCTGGCGGGGGGGGCGCTGGCCCGCGACGTCTGGGTCCTCGACCCCCTCGCGGGGGGCTGGCGGGAGCTGCGGCCCCAGAACGGCACCCGGCCCCCCGGGCTGGCCGGCCACGCCGCCGCCCTCGTCGACGACTGGCTCTACGTCTTCGGAGGTGGGGGCCGCGGGGCTGGGGGCCGCTGCGGCTGGGGGGTCTGGGGGCGGCGGGGCCGGATGGGCCGGGGCCGGGCGTTGGGGTCCCAGGGGGCCAGGGGGCTGTGGGCTGGGGTCCGTCCTGGCTATAGGGCCAGGGGGGCTGTGGGGCTGTGGACTGGGGTCCCTCCTGGCTATAGGGCCGGGGGGGCTGTGGGCCGGGGTCCCTCCTGGCTATAGGGCCCATGGGGCTGTGGGGCTGTGGGCCGGGGTCCCTCCTGGCTATAGGGCCCATGGGGCTGTGGGGCTGTGGGCTGGGGTCCCTCCTGGCTATAGGGCCCATAGGGGGCAGGGAGGCTGTGGGCCAGGGTCCCTCTGGGCTATAGGGCCCGTGGGGTCTGTGGGGCTGTGGGCCGGGGTCCCTTCTGGCTATAGGGCCCGTGGGGCTGTGGGGCCTGTGGGCCGGGGTCCCTCCTGGCTATAGGGCCCATGGGTCGGCTCATGGGGGGCAGAGGGGCTGGGTACTGGGGTCCCTCCTGGCTATAGGGCCCGTGGGGGGCAGAGGGGCTGGGTACTGGGGTCCCTCCTGGCTATAGGGCCCGTGGGGCTGGGGGGGCTGTGGACCGTGGGGGCCGTGGGGCTGTGGGCCGGGGTCCCTCCTGGCTATAGGGCCCGTGGGGCTGTGGGGGCTGTGGGGCTGTGGGCCGGGGTCCCTCCTGGCTATAGGTCCTGTGGGGCTGTGGGGGCTGTGGGGCTGTGGGCCGGGGTCCCTCCTGGCTATAGGGCCCATGGGTCAGCATGGTGGGGGCAGTGGGGCTGGGTACTGGGGTCCCTCCTGCCTATAGGGCCCGTGGGGGGCAGAGGGGCCGGGCATCCTGCTGTGGGGGTCCCGGACCCGGGGTCCCCGCCTGAGCGGTGTGTCCCCCCCAGGTCGCACGGCCGAGGACGTCTTCTCCTCCCAGCTCTTCCGCTTCCACCTGGAGACGTGGGGCTGGGAGCGGGTGGTCCCGTGGGGCGGGAAGCCCCCCGCCGCTGCCGGCCACTCCATGGTCTTCCACCCCCCCTCCCGCACCCTCCTCGTCTACGGGGGGCACCGGCCCTCCACCGCACGGTAGGGAGGGACTGGGGGGGCTGTGGGGACCCTGGGGGGCGTGGGGGGTCCTGGGCCAGGCCAGGGGGCTCTGGGGTGCCCGTGGCCATGGGGGGATGCTGGGGGGGGTCCTGGGGCTGTCCCTGCCCCATGTCCTGTCCAGCCCCACGTCCCCGTGTTCCATCCTGTGCCCCCCGGTGCTGCCCCCGTGACTATGTGACCCCTGGTGCTGCCCCCTGCGCCCCCCTGGCGCTGCCCCCCCCGACCGTGCGACCCCTGGCGCTGCCCCCCATGACCACGCACCCACCCAGCGCTGCCCCCCGTGACTATGCAACCCTTGGCACTGCCCCCCATGCCCCCCGGCGCTGCCCCCCGTGACCGCACGCCCCTGGCGCTGCCCCCCAGGTTCAGCATGCGGGTGAACACCACCGACCTCTTCCACGTCGACCTGCGGCACTGGACCACGCTGCGGGCTCGGGACGGCGCCCGCGGCCCCCGCGAGCGCGCCTTCCACACCGCCACCGTCATCGGTGACTACATGGTGGTCTACGGTGAGCGGGGACCCCCGGGGACCCCCGTCGGGGGTGGCGGGGCGGCCCAGGGCGAGCCCCGAGCCCCCCGGGGTCCCGCCGCCCATCCCTGCGGCGCTGGTGGCCCACGGTGAAGGGGATCCCCGGGTCCCCGCTGCCCCCCGGGGTGTCCGCGGCCCCCAGGCGGGGGCCCAGCCCCCCGGGGACTGACCCCGTCCCCGCAGGGGGGAACGTGCACATCCACTACCACGAGGAGAAGTGCTACGAGGACGAGATCTTCTTCTACCACCTCGGCTGCCACCAGTGGGTCCCCAGTGCCGAGCTGGCCCACGGGCTGCCCCACGGTGAGAGGGGGGGCGGGGGGCTGCCCCATGGTGAGAGGGTGGGGGGCTGCCCCACGGTGAGAGGGGGGACACAGGGCTGCCCCATGGTGAGAGGGGCGGGGGGCTGCCCCACAGCGGTGGGGGGACACAGGGCTGCCCCATGGTGAGAGGGTGGGGGGCTGCCCCATTGCGGGGGGGACACGGGGACAGGTCCGATGTGGGGTACAGGGGACCCCGGGGTGTTGGGGATCTGGGGGTCCTGCGATGCTGATGTGCCCCCACGCAGGGGGTCCTGGGGGCTCTGGGGATCCCTGAGCGACTCGGGGGTCCCTCGATACTGATGTCTGCCCCCAGACCAGGGGTCCCGGGGGTCCCCGGGGCAGGGCCGCTACGCCCACGTGGCGGGGGTGCTGCGGGGCAGCGTGCTGCTGGTGGCGGGGGGCTTCAGCGGGGCCCCCCGAGGCGACCTCCTGGCCTACAAGGTGCCGGCCTTTGTCTTCCAAGTGCCGGCCCAGAATGTGAGTGCCCCCCCCGGGGTCCCTGAGCCCATCTGAGGGGTCCCTGGAGCCCCCAGTTTCCCCCAGGGATCCTTGAGCCCATCTTGGGGGGGGGTCCCACATTCCTTGGTCCATCTATGGGGTCCCTGCTCCCATTTACGGGGTCCCTGCTCCCATCTGGGGGGGGGGGCCAGGTTCCCCAGTCCATCTATGGGCTCCCAGCTCCAGTCCGGGGGGTCCCCAGCCCCTTCCACCCCTCCCTGTGGGGTCTCTGATTCCCCCCGTGCCCCTCCCTCCCCTTGCATGGGGTCCCCAGCCCCGGGGCTGTGGGGTCCCCGACCCCCGTGCCGGGGGTCTCCGTCCCGCTGTCCCCCCAGTACCACCTGGACTACTGCTCGCTCTACGCCGAGAGGGGCACCTGCACCAAGGACCCCCAGTGCGCCTGGTGCCTCGGGGGGTGCCAGAGCCCCGCGCCCCACAGCAGCGTGAGCGCGGGGGCCCGGGGAAATGGGGGGGTCCCCTGGGGAAATGGGGGGTGGGGTGGGTGCCGGGGTCCCCATGGGAAATGGGGGGGGGGGGCTGGATGCCGGGGTCCCCTGGGGAAATGGGGGGAGGCGGGTGCCGAGTCCCCTGGGGAAATGGGGGGGGGGTGGGGGGATGGGTGCCAGGGTCCCAATGGGAAACGGGGGGGGGCTGGATGCCAGGGTCCCCTGGGGAAATGGGGGGGGCAGATGCTGGGGTCCCCTGGGGAAAGGGGGAGGGCCTGGATGCTGGGGTCCCTTGGGGAAATGGGGGGGGGGCAGATGCTGGGGTCCCCTGGGGAAATGGGGGGGGGTCATGGATGGTGGGGGCCCCTGGGGAAAGGGGAGGGAGCAGCATTGGGGGTCAGGGTGTTGGGTTCCCCTTGGTGGGGGCAGCTGGGGGGCCAGGACCCCTGGGTCTGTTGGGGGGGGCAGTTTCAGGGCCAGGATGTTTTGAGGGGGGCTCAGCGCCCCACGTAGCCCCCTTTGGGGGTGCAGGGGATCCCCGCTGACCCGCGTGTCCCCCCCTCCCGCAGTGCCCCAGCACCGGCTGCCTGGGCCTGGCCCGTCTGCTGGTGGACTGTGAGTCCTGCCTGGCCTTCGGGGGGGCCGGGCCAGGCCCCCCCCGCGCCCCCGGCCCCTTCGGCTGGTGCGTGCAGAACGACACCTGCATGCCCATGGCTGGTGAGCGGGGGTCCGCGCCGGGGCTGGGGGGGGTCGGAGGGCCCGGGGGGGCCGCGGAGGGGACCCCGCCCCCCTGACGCCCCCCCCCAGAGCAGAGCCGCTGCCGCGTGGGGCAGATCTCGGGGACCTACGGCTGGTGGGGCCCGCGCCCCGTGTTCGTGACGGCGCTGCAGCACTGCCGCACCGCCAACTTCCTGCCCGGCCTGCACCTCGTCACCTACCAGCAGCCTCGCAACGACTCCCAGCCCGACAAGGTGGGTGCCCGCGCCCCCCCGCGCCTCCCCCGCGCCCGGGCGGGGGCCCGGTGGCAGCCGGCCCCCCCCAGGTCTCCATCGTCCGCAGCACCACCATCACGCTCAGCCCCAGCGGCGACACCGACGTCTCCCTCGTCTACCGGGGCTTCATCTACCCGCTGCTGGGACCCTCCCCGGCCCCCAGCCCCAGCGTCTGGGCCCGCATCCAGCGCCTCTACGTCGTCGCCCGCCTCGGACGGCACCCCAACTCCCCCGAGCTGGTAATGGGGTGCGGGGGGGGCGCCCGGGGGGTTGGGCTCCCTCCTGGCAGGAGGAGGGGGGACAGTGGGGTTTGGGAGGGGTCCCGGGGGGGTTGGGGTCCTCCCCTTGCAGGGAGAGGTAGATAATGGGGCTTGGGGGAGTTTGGGGTCCCCCTCATAGGTTTGGGGTCTCCCTTGTCCCCACTTGTAGAAGGAGATGGGGGTGCAGGCCCATGTGGGGGGTCCCGGCAGGGCTCAGGGTGCCCCCGGGTCTTGGGGTCCCCCTTGCAGGAGGAGGTGGGGTGCTGGGCTGTGCCGATGCTCCTGGCAAGGCTCGGGGTCCCCCCAGGTCTTGGGGTCCCCCTTGCAGGAGGAGGTGGGGTGCTGGTCTGTGCTGGGGGTCTCAGCAGGGCTCAGGGTCCCCCTGGCAGGAGGACGTGGGGTGCCGGGCTGTGTTGGGGATCCCGGCAGGGCTCAGGGGCCCCTTGCAGGAGGAGGTGGGGTGCTGGGCTGTGCTGGGGGTCCCGGCAGGGCTCAGGGTCCCCCTGGATCTTGGGGTCCCTCTTGCAGGAGGAGGTGGGGTGCTGGTCTGTGCTGGGGGTCCCGGCAGGGCTCAGGGTCCCCCTGGGTGTTGGGGCCCCCCTTGCAGGAGGAGGTGGGGTGCTGGGCTGTGCCGGGGGTCCCGGCAGGGCTCAGGGTCCCCCCGGGTCTTGGGGCCCCCCTTGCAGGAGGAGGTGGGGTGCTGGGCTGTGCCGGGGGTCCCGGCAGGGCTCAGGGTCCCCCCGGGTCTTGGGGCCCCCCTTGCAGGAGGAGGTGGGGTGCTGGGCTGTGCCGGGGGTCCCGGCAGGGCTCAGGGTCCCCCCGGGTCTTGGGGCCCCCCTTGCAGGAGGAGGTGGGGTGCCGGGCTGTGCCGGGGGTCCCGGCAGGGCTCAGGGTCCCCCCGGGTCTTGGGGCCCCCCTTGCAGGAGGAGGTGGGGTGCTGGTCTGTGCCGGGGGTCCCGGCAGGGCTCAGGGTCCCCCCGGGTGTTGGGGCCCCCCTTGCAGGAGGAGGTGGGGCGCTGGTCGGTGCAGCAGGAGCGGGAGACGCGTCCCCTGCAGCGCCCGCACACCGAGCGGCTTTTCGGGGCGCCTGAGCGGGGCAACAAGTACGCGGTGCAGGTGGAGGGGCACTTCAACAGCTCGGGCAGCGGGCAGAGCAGCGAGCTCACCCTCGTCTGGGACCGCACCGGCGTCCCGGGGGGCAGCGTGAGTGCGGGGGCCCCCGCGGGGGCCTGGGGGGACGCGGGTGGGGGTGGTGGGTCTCTGTGCGGTGGGGAACTGGCTTAAGAGGTCCTGTGGGGTAAAGGATTAGGGTACGGGGTCTCTGTGGGGCACAGGTGGGGGTTGGAGGTCCCCGTGGGGGTGCAGACTTGGGCTGGGGGGTCTCTGTGGGCTGCATGTTGGGGTGGGGGGGGTCTCAGGGGGGTGCAGACTTGGGCTGGGGGGGTCTCTGTGGGCTGCATGTTGGGGTGGGGGGGGTCTCAGGGGGCTGCAGGTTGGGGTAAGGGGTCTCTGTGGGGGGTGCATGTTGCGGTGGGGAGATGCCTATGGGGGTGCAGGTTGGGGTGGGGGGTCCCTATGGGGTGCAGAATTGGGGTGGGGGGTCTCAGAGGGCTGCAGGTTAGGGTAAGGGGTCTCTGGGGGTTGCAGAGCTGGTCTAAGTGGTCTCTATGGGGGTGCAGGTTGGGGTGGGGGGTCTCTGTGGGGTGCAGGGTGGGGTGGGGGGTCCCTGTGGCATGCGTGGGGTCCCTGTGAGGTGCAGGGTGGGGTTGGGGGTCCCTGTGAGGTGCAGGGTGGGGTGGGGGGTCAGGTCCCTGTGGGGTGCACAGGGGTCTGCGGGGCTGCAGGTTGTGGCAGAGGCTCCCTTCGGGGTGCCCTCTCCGGCTGGGGCTGCTCTCTGGGGGTGCCCCCCGCCCCGACACCCCCCGTGCCCCCCCAGGAGATCTCCTTCTTCTTCCTGGAGCCCTTCCGCTCCCCCCCCGGGCGCTGCCCCTCCTACCCCTCCTGCCTGGCCTGCCTGGCCGACCAGGGCTGCGGCTGGTGCCCCCCCAGCGCCTCCTGCCACGGCCGCCTGCACCCCCCGGGGGGGCTCTGCGGGGGGGGCGGCCCCCGCCTCGTCCTGGCCCCCGCCAACTGTGTGCTCTGCGAGGACTACCGCGACTGCCACGCCTGCGCCGCCGTGAGAGCCGGGGGGTTTGGGGGCTGGGGAGGGGGTTTGGGGGCTCGGGAGGGGGCTTGGGAGGGGGCTTGGGGGCTGCAGATGGGCTGGGGGTGCAGAGGGGCTGGGAGGGGTTGGGGTCTGCAGAGGGGTTTGAGGAGTGTCTGGGGGCTGCAGAGGGGTCTGCAGAGGGGTTGGGGGTGCAGAGGAGGGGTTTGGGGAGGGTCTGGGGGCTGCAGAGGGGTCTGCAGAGGGGTTGGGGGTACAGAGGGGTTTGGGGAGAGTCTGGGGGTTGCAGAGGGGTCTGCGGAGTGGTTGGGGCTGCAGACGGGGGGTCTGTGGAGGGTCTGGGGGTGCAGAGGGGTCTGCAGAGGGGTTTGAGGAGCGTCTGGGGGCTGCAGAGGGGTCTGCAGAGGGGTTGGGGGTGCAGAGGAGGGGTTTGGGGAGGGTCTGGGGGCTGCAGAGGGGTCTGCAGAGGGGTTGGGGGTACAGAGGGGTTTGGGGAGAGTCTGGGGCTGCAGAGGGGGGGTCTGTGGAGGGTCTGGGGCTGCAGAGGGGGGGTCTGTGGAGGGTCTGGGGCTGCAGAGGGGGGGTTTGGGGAGGGTCTGGGGGTGCAGAGGGGGGGTCTGTGGAGGGTCTGGGGCTGCAGAGGGGTCTGCGGAGGGTCTGGGGCTGCAGAGGAGGGGTTTGGGGAGGGTCTGGGGGCTGCAGAGGAGGGGTTTGTGGAGGGTCTGGGGGTGCAGAGGAGGGGTCTGCAGAGGGTCTGGGGGTGCAGAGGGGTCTGCGGAGGGGTTGGGGGTACAGAGGGGTTTGGGGAGGGTCTGGGGGTTGCAGAGGGGTCTGCGGAGTGGTTGGGGCTGCAGAGGGGGGGTCTGTGGAGGGTCTGGGGGCTGCAGAGGGGGGGTTTGGGGAGGGTCTGGGGGTGCAGAGGAGGGGTCTGCGGAGGGTCTGGGGGTGCAGAGGGGGGGTCTGCGGAGGGTCTGGGGCTGCAGAGGGGGGGTCTGCGGAGGGTCTGGGGGTGCAGAGGGGCTGGGGGCGCGCAGGGGCTCACCCCCCGCCCCCCCCCAGGACCCCTTCTGCGAGTGGCAGGTGCACAGCAGCAAGAAGGGCGACTTCGTCTGCAGCCGCCGGGGGCGGCAGGCGGGGGCTGTCCGTGCCCCCCAGCACTGCCCCAGCCTCTGCAGCCAGTGAGTGCGGGCCGGGGGGGCCGGGGGGGCCGGGGGGTGCAGGGGGGCGGGTCTGACGCAGCCCCCGCAGGCGCCGCTCCTGCGCCGAGTGCCTCTCCAACTCCAGCCAGTGCGCCTGGTGCCAGTCCACCCGCAGCTGCTTCTTCTTCGCCGCCTACCTGGCCAAGTACCCCTACGGGGACTGCCGGGGCTGGTACGACAGGTGAGGCCGGGGGCCCTGGGGGGCACAGGAGGGGCCCTGGGGGGCGCAGGGGCGTCCCGGGGGGCCCAGGGGTGGCCCAGGGGGTGCAGGGGCGTCCTGGGGGGCGCAGGGGCATCCTGGGGGGTCCTGGGGGGCACAGGGGTATCCCAGAGGGCCCGGGGGGCACAGGGGCATTCTGGGGGGTCCCGGGGAGCACAGGGGCGTCCTGGGGGGCACAAGGGGTATCCCAGAGGGTCCTGGGGGGCACAAGGGGTATCCCAGAGGGCCCAGGGGGCACAGGGGTGTCCTGGGGGGTCCCGGGGGGCACGGGGGCATCCCAGGGGACACAGGGGCATCCCGGGGGGCACAGGGGTGTCCTGGGGGGTCCTGGGGGGCACAGGGGTATCCCAGAGGGTCCTGGGGGGCACAGAGGTGTCCTGGGGGGCACAGGGGCATCCTGGAGGTCCCAGAGATGTCCCAGAGGGTCCTGGGGGACACAGGGGGCTCCTGGGGGGCACAGGGGCATCCTGGAGGTCCCAGAGATGCCCTGGAGGGTCCTGGGGGAGCACAGGGGTGTCCTGGAGGGTCCTGGGGGGCACAGGGGTATCTTAGGGGGCACAGGGGCGTCCCGGAGGGTCCTGGGGGGCACAGGGGTGTCCTGGAGGTCCCAGAGATGCCCCAGAGGCTCCTGGGGGGCACAGGGGCATCCTGGAGGTCACAGAGGTGTCCCGGAGGGTCCTGGGGGACACAGGGGCATCCTGGGGGACACAGGGGTATCCCAGAGGGTCCTGGGGGGGCACAGGGGCATCCTGGAGGTCCCAGAGATGTCGCAGAAGATCCTGGGGGGCACAGGGGTGTCCCAGAGAATCCTGGGGGTCCCAAGGAGCACAGGAACATCGTGGGGGTCTGGGGGATATCTTGGACGGCTGGAGGGGACAGAGGGATGTTCTGGGGAGCACAGGGGCGTCCTGGGGGGCCAGGGGATGCCCTGGGGGCCCCAAGGAGCAGGGGGACGCCCTGGGGGTCCCACGGCCAGGCGGGTGACCCCGGGGGTCCCGGCAGCGTCCACTCGGCGCCCCAGTGCCTGGACTGCTCCCGCTTCAACACGTGCCGCGAGTGCCTGCAGAACCTCGAGTGCGGCTGGTGCGGCGATGCCGACAACCCCACGCTGGGACGGTGAGGGGCGACCGTAGGGGGGGCGGGTGGTCCCCCGAGAGCCGGGGGGGGCTGAGGGCACCCCCTGAGCCCCGGGGATGCCCCCCGGGGTGCAGCATCTGAGCCCCCCCCGTCCCCCCAGGTGCCTGGAGGGCGACTTCTCGGGGCTGCGGGGCTACCCCAACTGCTCGGCGGCGCTGGGGGAGCCGGGGGGGCTGCCCCCCGGGCGGGCGGCCGCCTGGTCCTACGGGCAGTGCCCCGACGTGGACGAGTGCCGCCTGGGCATGGCCGCCTGCCACCCCTTCGCCGCCTGCCACAACACCCCCCAGGCCTTCGAGTGCCGCTGCCGGCGCGGCTACGCCGGCGACGGGACCACCCACTGCAACCGCACGTGAGCCGGGCGCAGGGGGCGGCCGCCCACGGGATCGGGGCGTCGGGGGGGCGCGGGGACCCGTCCCACGTGCTGGGACCTCATAGCTCCCGCCCTCCCGGCGCCGGGGGGATGTGCGGGGACGCGGGTGCCGCTGCCGGGGGTCCCCACGCCCCCCCCGCCCGTCCCCCCCAGGTGCTACGAGGACTGCGGCCACGGCTACTGCAGCGGGGCCCCCAACTACACCTGCGTGTGCCACCTGGGCTGGACCTCGCCGCCCGCCAACGCCACCGCCCGCGGGGACCCGGCCGCGGGGGACGCCGAGGGGGACGCCACGGGGGACACGGCCGCCCTCTGCTCCGTGGACTGTGGCTGCCACTTCCACAGCAGCTGCGAGACGGCCGGGCCCGGCGTCTGTGACCGCTGCCAGAGTGAGTCCCCACCTCGCTGCGGTGCCGTCGCCGCGGTGCATCCCCCCCTCGCCATGGTGCCGTCACCGCAGCGCGTACCCCCTTGCCGCAGTGCCATTGCCGCGGTGTGTCCCCGCGCCGCCCCCCGTGTCCCCACGCGTCCCCTGTCCCCGCAGACTGGACCCACGGGGAGCGCTGCCAGCTCTGCCGCCCCGGCAGCTTCGGGGATGCCACGGGGCCGGGGGGCTGCCGGCAGTGCCGGTGCCACGGCCACGGCCAGCCCGAGCGGGGACACTGCCACGGGGCCACCGGCGCCTGCTTCTGCGCTCCCCCCACCGAGGGGCCCCACTGCGAGCGCTGCGCCCCCGGGTACTTCGGGGACCCCAGGTGAGGACGGGGGGGCAAAGCACCCCCTTGCGTGCACCCCCCAACAGAACCCCAACCCCTCTGCGAGCCCCCAGCCCCCTGTGTGAGCCCCTGACCCCCATGGACGGGCTCCACACCCCCTGTACCAGCCCTGACCCCCACACAAGCCCCAGCCCCAATTCACTGGCCCCTGACCACAATTCACTGGCCCCTGACTGCCATGCAAGCCCCCAGCCCCAATTCACTGTCCCCAGACCCCTGTGCAAGCCCCCAACCCCTATTCAGCAGCCCCAGACCCCCGTCCAAGCCCCCTGCCCCGTGCACCGACCCCGTGCACCAGCCCCTGACCCCCCCGCAGCCCCCTGACCCACATGCAAGCCCCTCAACGCCTATGCAGCCCCCCGACCCCTGCGCGAGCCCCGAACCCCCCCCAGCCCCCCCATCCACCCCCTCTTGCCCCCCAGGGACGGGGGCACGTGCTACCGGGAGTGTGGGGGCCGCTCGCTGCTGGCCAACCTCTCCTCGCCCGTGGCCTTGGGGTCCCGGCTGGCCGGGGGGGGCCCGGCACCCGGGGGGGACCTCTCCTACTGCGTGTGGGTGCTGTCGGCCACGGGGGGCCTGGAGCCGTGCCCCCCTGGGGAGCCCTGCCCCACCATCAGCCTGACCCTGCAGCCCGACCTGCGCACGCCCTGCATGGTGAGGGGGGCACGGGGGGGCCTGGGGTGGGCTGGGGGCACGGAGGGAGGGCACGAGGGGGCCTGGGGCAGGCTGGGGGCACGGAGGGGGGCACAGGGGGGCCTGGGGTGGGCTGGGGGCATGGGGGGGTGCAGGGGAGATGGGGCAGGCTGGGGGCACGGGGGGGCACAGGGGGGTGCACAGGGGGGCCTGGGGCGGGCTGGGGGCACGGGGGGGCACGGGGGTGCGGGGGAGATAGGGCAGGCTGGGGGCACAGGGGGGTGTGGGGGAGCTGGGGGGGCCTGGGGGAGCTGGGGACACAGGGGAGATGGGGGGGCCTGGGGGAGCTGGGGGCATAGGGGGGGTGCACGGGGACATGTGGGGGGGTGGGGGGGCACACAGCATGGGGGGAGCACGGGGGGCTTGGTGGGGTACTGGGGACGTGGGGGGTGCATTGGGGTATAGGGGGGTGCACAGGGCCATTTAGGGGTGCGCAGGGGGGTTCTGGGGAGACAGGGGCGCACAGGGGGTGCTGCTGGTGCCGTGCCCCCCCCCCAACCCCCCTGCCCCCCCAGACCAGCTACGCCTACGCCTTCGACGGGGTGCCGGCCTTCCTGGACAGCGGGGTGCTGCAGGGGGACCCCACGCTGCTGGGGGCCTTTTGCGGGCACGGCCGCCCCGAGCCCCTCACCCTGGAGGCCCACTCAGGTGCAGGGGGGCAGTGCGGGTTTTGGGGGGGCCGGGGTGCCCTGGGCCCCCCCCAACCCACCGTTCTCCCCCAGGGGTGCTGGTGCTGTACTACGAGGCGAACGGCAGCGAGCCGACGGGGTTCAACGCCAGCGTGGGGGTCCAGAGCTGCCGCCCGCCCTGTCCTGGGGGGCAGGAGTGCCGGGGGGGCCGCTGCGCCTGCCGGGGGGGGCACGGGGGGCCCGGCTGCCGCCAGCACCTCTGCCCCGGGGACTGCGGCGCCCGCGCCGGGCACGGCACCTGCAACGCGGTGAGGGGCAGGGCGGGGGGCAGGAGTGGGGGGAGGAGGAGGTTTAGGGGTGCAGAGGGGATACGGGGGGAGTGCAGGGGGTTTGGGGGTGCAGAGGGGATGCAAGGGGGATGCAGGAGGTTTGGGGTGCAGGGGGGATGCAGGAGGGACACGGGGTTTGGGGGTACAGAGGGGATGTAATGGGGATGCAGGAGGTTTGGGGCACAGGGGGGATGCAGGAGGGACATGGGTTTTGGGGGTGCAGGGGGACTCAGGGGGGACACGGGATTTGGGGGTGCAGAGGGGATGTAAGGGGGATGCAGGAGGTTTGGGGCACAGGGGGGATGCAGGAAGGACATGGGTTTTGGGGACGCAGGGGGGACACGGGATTTGGGGGTGCAGAGGGGATGCAAGGGGGATGCAGGAGGGGGGCTGCAGGGCAGACACAGGGGGTTTGGGGGTGCAGGGGGGACATGGGATACAGAAGGTTTGGGAGCGGGGGGATGCAGGGGGGACATGGGGTTTGGGGGTGCAGGGGGGGACACGGGGGGTTTGGGGGTGCAGGGGGGACATGGGATACAGAAGGTTTGGGAGCGGGGGGATGCAGGGGGGACATGGGGTTTGGGGGTGCAGGGGAGACACAGGGGATGCAGAAGGTTTGGGAGCAGGGGGGATGCAGGGAGGACACGGGGTTTGGGGGTGCAGGGGGGAGCCGGCAGCCCCCCCTCACCCCCGCCCCCAGACCCTGGGGCTCTGCGTCTGCAGCGAGGGCTTTGCCGGCCCCGACTGCTCGGTGCCGCTGGGGCCGGGGAGCATCGTCTGGGAGACCCTCGTCGACGGGCACCTGGCAGCCGTGAGTGCCCCCCGCGCCCCACACTTGGGGGGGCCAGGCACCGCTCCCCGCCCTGGGGGAGCCCTCAGGGGCTGGAACCCCCCAAATCCCCCTTCTGCCCCCACGGATCCTGCCCCACAGGTCTGAGGGACCCCTTGTCTCCTTCCCTGGTGCCCCATAGACCCCTGATACCGCCCCCCCCAGGACTGTCCCCCGTGCCCCCCAGTGCCCCCCGACCCCCAATGCCCCCCCAGGACTGTCCCCATCACCCCCCAGTGCCCCACAGACCCCCGATACCCCCCTCAGGACTGTTCCCCTCCCAGTGCCTCACAGACCCCTGATAACCCCCCCAGGACTGTCCCCATCCCCTCCCAGTGCCCCCCAGACCCCCGATACCCCCCCCAGGACTGTCCCTATCCCCTCCCAGTGCCCCCCAGACCCCCGATACCCACCCCCAGGACTGTCCCCATCCCCTCCCAGTGCCTCCCAGACCCCCGATACCCCCTCCAGGACTGTCCCCATCCCTTCCCAGTGCCCCCCAGACCCCCGATACCCCCCCCAGGACTGTCCCCATCCCTTCCCAGTGCCCCCCAGACCCCCGATACCCCCCCCAGGACTGTCCCCATCCCCTCCCAGTGCCCCCCAGACCCCCGATACCCCCCCCAGGACTGTCCCCATCACCCCCCAGTGCCCCACAGACCCCCGATACCCCCCCGGGGCTGTCCCCCTCCCCTCCCAGTGCCCCACAGACCCCCGATAACCCCCCCAGGACTGTCCCCAGTGCCCCCCAGACCCCCAATACCCCCCCAGAATTGCCCCCCCCAGCCCCCCGGGGCTGACCCTCTTGTCCCCGTGTCCCCCAGGACACGGCCAGCCGGTTCCTGCACCGCCTGGGCCACAGCCTGGTGGAGGGTCCGGAGGGGACGCTCTGGATGTTTGGGGGGCTCTCGCTGCCCCAGGGGCTGCTGGGAAACGTCTACAGGTCAGCAGGCCCCACCCTCTGGCCCCGCCCCAGCCCCACCCAGCCCCACCCCACAGCCCCCCTTTACTCTGCCCCCCAGGTACTCCATCCCCGAGCGCCGCTGGACCCAGATGCTGGCGGGGGCGGAGGACGGGGGTCCCGGCCCCTCGCCCCGCTACTTCCACGCGGCCGCCCCCCTGCCCGCCCGCCGCGCCATGCTGGTGCTGGGGGGGCTGACGGCCGCGGGGGTGGCCAGCGACGCCTGGGTGCTCAACCTCACCACGCTGCAGTGGCGCCAGGAGCAGGTAGGGACCCCCACGCCCCCGCCCTGCGCCCGCCCCGGGGGGCTCGGCGTCACCCGTGACCCCCGCCCGTCCCCGCCAGGACCCGCTGCTGCCGGCGGTGGCGGGGCACACGCTGACCCCCCGGCGCGGGACCTCGCTGCTGCTGATCGGGGGGTACTCGCCCGAGAACGGCTTCAACAAGAAGCTGCTGCAGTACCGGGTGGAGACGGAGAGCTGGGAGGTGGGGCAGCAGGCCGGGACCCCCCCCCACAGGTAACGGGCACCCCGGGTCTAGACGGTGGGGGGTAACGAGCCGGGACCCCCCGAGTCACAGGGCCGGGGCTCCCCAGATCCTTACGGTAAGGGGTACCAAGCCAGTACCCCCCGGGTGACGGGGCTGGCCCCCCCGGTGCCGCCTGGGCCCCCCCGCGCTGGGCCCAGCCCCGTCTCGCCCCCTGCCCAGGCCTCTACGGCCACTCGGCCGTCTACCACGAGGACACGGACGCCGTCTACGTCTTCGGGGGCCACCGCTTCCACGTGGAGACGGTCTCGGCCTCCCCGGAGCTCTACAGCCTCTACTGCCCCAACCTCACCTGGAGCCTCCTCGCCCCCTCCCAGGGCCGCAAGGTGAGGGGGGCCCTGGGGGGGGCTGCTGGGGGCATCCGGGGGTGTTGAGGGGCGGCTGGGGGTGTTAGGGAGCATCTGTGGGGCATTAGGGAATGGGGACCATGTTGGGGGCATCTGTGGGGCACCCACGGGGCATTTGGGGGCCCCTTGGGGGTGTCTGTGGGGGGCACGTAAGGGGCATGTCTTTGGCATTAGGGCATGCGGGGCTTTGGGGGGATGTGGGGGGCCCCTCTGTGACCCCTGTATCCCCCCCCCCCCCCCAGCCCCTGCCTCACTTCTTCCACGCGGCGGCGGTGGTGGGGGACGTGATGGTGGTCCTGGGGGGCCGGACGGAGACCCACGACTTCAGCAACCACCTGCTGCTCTACCAGCTGCGCTGCAACGCCTGGGTGCTGCCCCCCCACACCGGTGAGGGGCCGGGGCACCCCGAGATGGGGAGGGCACCCCCAGTAATGGGGGGAACGGGGCTGGGACCCCGCAAGGGGATTGGAGACCCCAAAACGCTTGGGGAGCGGGTACTCCATGGGGAGGGGCTGCAGCCTGGGACAGGGGCACCCCGGAGGGGCCGGGGACCGCAGGACTGACGCCGTCCATCTGTCCGTCTGTCCCCAGAGCTGGCGGTGGTGGGCGAGCCCATGAACCGGTCGGTGGCCCACGCGGTGGCGGTGGCGGGGGGCCGGGTCTACATCTCGGGGGGCTTCAACGGGGTGGCCCTGGGGCGGCTGTCAGCCCTGCGGCTGCCCGCGGACCCCTGCCTGTCCCTGCCCGGCCCTGAGGCCTGCAACCGCTCGGGCGCCGCCTGCACCTGGTGCCACGGCAGCTGCCTCTCGGCCGACGTGGCCCAGCGGTAACGGGGGGCTCGGGGGGCGGCTGTGGGGTACGGGGGGCGACGGGGTCTGCAGAGCGAGGGGGGCACAGGGGGTGTACAGGGTGCTACGGGGTGGGAGGGGGTACAGGGGGTGTACAGGATGCTGTGGGGTGGCGTCTGGGGGTGGCTGTGGGGTGGGAAGGGGGTACAGGGGGTGTAAAGGGGGCTGTGGGGTGGGGTCTGGGAGTGGCTGTGGGGTGGGAGGGGGTACTGGGGGCTGTGGGGTGGGGGGTCTGGGAGCGGCTGTGGGGTGGGAGGGGGTACAGGGGATGTACAGGGGGCTGTGGGGTGGGGGGTCTGGGGACAGCTGTGGGGTGGGAGGGTGTACAGGGGGTGTACAGGGGGCTGTGAGGTGGGGGTATGAGAGGGTCGAGGGTGGGTGGGGCATGCAAATGAGATGCAAATGCCACCAGGCTGGACTGCGCCCCGGGCCCGGCCACCTGCTCCCCGACACCACGCTCCCCCGAGGACTGCCGGCGCCTGCGGACCTGCAGCGAGTGCCTGGCCCAGCACCCCCGCGCCCTGCGGCAGGGTGCCCCGGTGAGCGGGGACCCCGGGCGGGGACGGGGGGCCCGGCGGGGATGGGGGACCCCCGGGACGCCCCTCACCCTGCGCCCCGCCCCCAGGCCCCCCCGCAGTGCAAGTGGTGCACCAACTGCCCCGAGGGCGCCTGCATCGGCAGCGGCGGCAGCTGCACCTCGGAGAACGACTGTCGCATCAACCAGCGGGAGATCTTCGCCGCCGCCAACTGCTCCGAGGTGTCGTGCGAGGCCTCCGACTGCCCCAAGTGCACGGCCTCGGGCAAGTGCATGTGGACGCGGCAGTTCAAGCGCACCGGTACGGGGCCAGGGGGCGGCAGGGCTGGGAGTGGGGGGCAGCGGGGCTGAGACTGAGGGGGCGGCGGGGCTGGGAGTGGGGGGCAGCGGGGCTGAGACTGAGGGGGCGGCGGGGCTGGGAGTGGGGGGCAGCGGGGCTGAGACTGAGGGGGCAGCAGGGCTGGGAGTGGGGGGGGCGGCGGGGCTGAGACTGAGGGGACAGCGGGGCTGGGAGTGGGGGGTGGCAGAGCTGGGAGTGGGGGGCAGCAGGGCTGGGAGTGGGGGGTGGGGGCTGAGACTGAGGGGGCGGCGGGGCTGGGAGTGGGGGGCTGTGGGGCTGAGACTGGGGGGGCAGCAGGGCTGGGAGTGGGGGGCAGCAGGGCTGGGAGTGGGGGGCAGCGGGGCTGGGAGTGGGGGGCTGTGGGGCTGAGACTGAGGGGGCAGCAGGGCTGGGAGTGGGGGGCAGCGGGGCTGAGCCGCAGGGGCTGCACTGAGACCTCCCCCCGGCTGGGGGGCACAGCGTGGGGCACCCCACCAGCCCCCCGCGCCCCCCAGGCGAGACCCGCCGCATCCTGAGCGTGCAGCCCACCTACGACTGGACCTGCTTCAGCCACTCGCTGCTCAACGTCTCGCCCATGCCCGTGGAGTCCTCGCCCCCCCTGCCCTGCCCCACTCCCTGCCACAACCACAGCTCCTGCCCGCTCTGCCTGGCCTCCAAGGGTGCGGACGGGGGCTGGCAGCACTGCGTCTGGAGCGTCAGCCTGCAGCAGGTGGGGGGCTCGGGGGGGCACTTGGGGGGCGGGGGACCGAGTATGGGGGCTTGGGGGTCTGGTTGTGGGGGGTACGGGGGCTCCTGGGGGGCTGGGGGGAGACAGGGAGGCCTGGGGATCTGAGTATGGGGTCTTAAGGGCCCAGTTGTGGGGTGTATGGGGGGAGTTGGGGGTGCCACGGCATCGGGGTGACTGGGGGTACAGGTATGGGGTGCTTGGGGAGGGCTATGGGGCACGGGGGGCAGTTGGGGGGGCTGGGGGCAGGCTGGGGGAGTGGTTGGGGGGGCTGGGGGCAGGCTTCAGGCCATGGGGGCACGGTTGGGGGGGCTGGGGGCAGGCTGGGGGCCATGGGGGCGGTTGGGGGCAGCCTGGGGCCCATGGGGGAGTGGTTGGGGGGGTCGGGGGCAGGCTGGGGGCCATGGGGAGCGGTTGGGGGGGCCGGGGGCAGGCTGGGGGGGTCCCTTTTCCCCCCTGACCCCCCTTTTCCCCCCTGCAGTGCATGAGCCCCAGCTACGTCCCCCTGCGGTGTGCGGCCGGGGCGTGCGGGCGGCTGCTGCGGGGGGCCGAGAGCTGCACCCCGGGGTGCGCGGGGGCCCCCCAGTGCTCCCGCTGCCTCCGCCAGCCCCGCTGCGGCTGGTGCGCCCACCGCGGGCACAACGGCAGCGGCCGCTGCCTGGAGGGCGGCCTCCACGGCCCCCGCCACGGTACGCTGTGGGGCAGGGCCGGGGGGCTCGGGGGGCCGTGGGGTGCCTGGGCAGGGATGGGGTGTTTGGGGTGGGGTCCGTGGGGTGGGCCATAGGGTGCCTGGGTGGGGTTATGGGGTGCCTGGGGCAGAGGCAAAAGGCTTGGAGCGGGTTATGGGGTGTTTGGGGGGGGCTCTAGGTTGCCTGGGACAGCTGTGGGGTGCCTGGGGTGGGAAATGGGGGGTCTTTGGCAGGTGTGGGGTGCCTGGGACAGGGGCGTGGGTTATGGGGTGCCTGGGGCAGCCATGGGGAGCCTGGGGGGGCTGTGGGGCAGGGGAAGCCGCGTCGCCCCCAGCCCCTTCCCTGCCGCCCCAGGGCTGGCGCAGGCGTGTGGGGCGGAGGCGGAGTGGGCGTTCCTGGGCTGCCCCCCCGAGAACGAGTGTCTCAACGGGCACCACGACTGCAACGAGACCCAGGACTGCCACGACCTCCTGCACGGCTACCGCTGCGCGTGCAAGAGCGGCTACACGCTGGACAAGTGAGTGGGTGTGCGAGGGGTGGGACGGTGCAAATGCCCCCCAGGCGTGCGCCCACGGGGGTTTGCGCTGGCTCTGGGGTGTGCACAGAGCCGAGGGCCCTCGTAAGCGTGCACGGGTGAGCGTGCACGAGGGCGTCGCGCAGGTCGCGCCGAGTGACCCACCTGAGTTTGCGGGGCAGCACACGGGCAGCTTTTGCGCTACCACCGTGCCCCCCTCGTGCAAGCGAGCCCCGTGAGCGTGCAGGGAGCGGGTTTGCACACACGGGGAACCCCACGCTCCCGCGGGAGCGCGAGGGGCACCCCCTTGTGCCCCCCGTGCCACCGTGCAAGCCCTCCCCGCAGCACCACGGGGCTGTGCCGGCCGGTGTGTGAGCAGGGCTGCGTCAACGGGACGTGCGTGGAGCCCAACCACTGCCGCTGCCACTTCGGCTACGTGGGGCACAACTGCTCGGTGCAGTGCCAGTGCAACGGGCACAGCGAGTGCCACAGCCCCGCCACCCGCGACCGGTGCCTCCACTGCTTCAACAACACCAAGGTGGGGCCGCTGTGGGGCAGGATGCGGGGTGGCGGGGGGGCTACGTGGGGCAGGGACGAGGGAGGGGAGCCGGGAGGGCTGTGGGGCGGGATGCAGGGGGGCTACAGGGCACGCACGGAGGGTGTGGGGCAGGCTGTGGGGCAAGCTGAGCCTGCCCCACTGCAGGGCCCGCAGTGTGAGCGGTGCCGGCCCCTCTTCGTGGGCTCGGCACGGGCGGGGGGCTCGTGCCGGCCCTGCCGCAGCTTCTGCCGCCACAACGCCGCCGTCTGCATCTCGCGGGAGGAGTACGAGCGCGCCCGCCGCGACCCTGCCCGCTTCCCCCTGGAGCCCACCATGGTCAGTGGGGCGCCCCACGGCATGGGGCTGGGGCTGGGGGTCCCCAGGGGCTGCCCCGCCACAACGGGGCGGAGGGGTTCCACTCACCGGTCCCACATCCTGGGGGTCCCGTCTCACCCTGCCCCACGTCCTGGGGGGCCTGGGGCTCCGTGTTTCCCCCTGCCCCCCACCTCCCACACCCTTCGTCCAACACCCCCGTCCCCACCCCTCTGCTGCTGCCCCCTGCTGCCGGGGGGTCCCTGTTCCTCTCGTGGGGCAGCCGTGCCCCCCGCCCACCCCACTGCCCCCCAGATCCCCACGTGGGTGTCAGAGGGGCCGAGCGAGGAGGCGGCCGTCTGCGTCAACTGCCAGAACAACAGCGTGGGCGAGCGCTGCGACGGCTGCCGGCCCGGCTTCTTCCTGCTCGACGGCGCCTGCACCAAGTACGGGCCCTCGTGCGAGGCGGGGACCCTCGTGCGAGGCAGGGGTCCTCGTGTGAGGCGGGACCCTTGTGCAAGGGGGTCCCCTTGTGCGAGCCTTGTGCGATGGCCCCCAGGTGCCAGTGCAACGGGCACGCGGACACGTGCAACGAGCTGGACGGGACGGGGTGTCCCTGCCAGAACAACACCGAGACGGGCAGCTGCCAGGGCACCAGCCCCGCCGACAAGAAGGACTGCTACAAGCAGCAGGTCGGGGCTCCGGCTCCATGTCACCCCCTGTCCCCCCACGCCCCCACATCCCCACTGTCCCCGTGCCCATCCTCGTGCTCCCGTCCCTCCCGCACCCCACGTCCCCGTGCTGTCCCCTGCTCCCATCTCTGGGTGCCCGTCCCCGCGCCCCGTGTCCCCGCGCCCACCGTCCCAGTGCTGTTCCCCCTGCTCCTGTCCCTGCGCCTGCGGTGCCGCTGCTGCCGCCGCCCCGGCGCTGACGTCCCCGTGTCCCCCTCAGTGCGCCAAGTGCCGCGACTCCTTCCACGGGCACCCGGTGGGGGGGCAGCAGTGCTACCGGCTGATGGCGGTGGAGCAGGAGTACTGCCTGGACCCCACCTCGCAGAGCAACTGCTTCCACCAGCCCCAGCTCCAGCACCTGGGGCCCGGCCGCACCGTCCTCTTCGGCGTCCAGCCCAAGTTCACCAACGTCGACATCCGCATCACGCTGGACGTCACCTTCGGTGGCGTCGACCTCTTCGTCTCCACCGCCTACGACACCTTCGCCGTCGATGTCGACCCCGCCACCGGCCGCCACGTCGTCCGCCTCCAGACCCCCCACCCCGCTGCCGGTGCCAGCGCTGCCAACGCCACGCGGCTGCGGGAGGAGCGCGCTGGCGGGCTGGTGACCTACCTGACGGTGCGGGAGGCGGCGGCAGCGCTGGTGGTCCGGGGGGTGCGGGACCGGCTGGTGCTGACCTACCCCCACGCCCTGCACCCCCTCAAGTCCAGCCGCTTCTACCTGCTGCTGCTGGGGGTGGGGGGCCCGCGGGGCGGCCCCTCGCAGGGGCTGCTCTTCTTCCGCCAGGACCAGGCCCACATCGACCTCTTCGTCTTCTTCTCCGTCTTCTTCTCCTGCTTCTTCCTCTTCCTCGCCCTCTGCGTCCTGCTCTGGAAGGCCAAGCAGGGGCTGGACGCCCGCCACGAGCAGCGCCGGCACCTCCAGGAGATGAGCAAGATGGCCAGCCGCCCCTTCGCCAAGGTCACCGTCTGCTTCGAGCAGGGGGCGCCCCCCGGGCCCCCCCGCCGCCGCCCCGCCGCTGCCCCGGCCCCTCCCCAGCCCGGCGCCGGGCCGGTGACGCTGGAGCCCACCGAGGACGGGGTGGCGGCCGTGGCCACCCTCCTGCTGCAGCTGCCAGGGGGGCCGCGGGGGCCCCACCGCGCCGCCCTGGCCTCCGCCCTGGTGACGCTGCGGCAGGGGCTGCAGGAGTACGGGGGGGGGCCCCCGGCACGCAAGGGGGGTCTGGCCCACGAGCTCACCTCCATGGCACTCTGAGGGGGGGGACCCCGCTTTCGGGGCACCCTCGGACTTGGAAGGGGAAGGGGAGTGCTGCTCCCCACGTCTGCTGTGTGGGGCACCCCTCGATTTATGAGGGGTGGGGGGGTGGCACCCCACTGCTGTGTGCAGCACCCCAGTATTTGGGGGGGGAAATGGGGGGGCCTGTAGCCCACATCAGTGCACGGTCTCCTCATGTTGGGGGGGTGTGGGTGCAGCAGCCCCGTATTTGCAGGGAGCCATGGGGCACTGCCCCCCCAAGTATTTTGGGGGTGGGTGCAATGTGTTACCCCAACATTTTGGGGGGCAGGGGCTGCCCCCACTGTTGTCCCACAGAGCACCCCTGGATGGGGGGTGGCAGCACATCACCCCTATTTGGGGGGACAGGGGCTGTGCCCCCCTTTCACAACACAAAACACTCCAGTATTTATGGGGGGGGGGCAGTGTGGTGTCCACTATTTGGGGGGGGGGTGTCATGGTGCTGCCCGCCCCCCCTTTACACCTCTATTTATTTGGGGGGGGGGGAATGGGGGGGGGGTGCTGCCTCTGGCCCTTTGCCATGGGGGGGGTCACTCTGGGATTTGGGGGGGGGGGGGCTCACACTCAGTTTTGTGCCCCACCCCAGTTGTTGGGGGGGGGGGAATAAACACCATCTGCGCCCCCAATGTGTCCCTGAAATCAGCCAAGGTTGGGGGGGGGTAAGGGCTTTATTGGGGGGCTGGGGGGGGGGGGGATGCACCACATTTTGGGGTGACTCTCCCTCTTTTTGTGGTGGGACGACTCATTCCCAGGTGAAGCTCCTCGATTCATAGTGAATTGCTGCCGTTTTGGGATGAATAGCCCCATTTTGGGGTGAATCGCCCTCTTTCAGGGCCTCTCTGCTGTCCTGGGAGTGCCTTGCCCCATTTTTGGGGTGAATCCCCCCCATTTGGGGTCAGCAGGAGACCCGCAGGCCATCAGGCAGGTGGCTGCCCAGTGCTGGAGGCACACAGCCCTGGGGGGATGGGGGGTCAGTGGGGGCCCCCCGGCACCCCTCGGGGTGCCCTTTGCCCCCCTATTTCCCCTCGAGACCCCAAACCCTCCTGCCCTGGGGGGGGGGGGATGGGGACTCCAACCCCTTTGCTCCCCACACAGATACCCCAAACCCCTCCTGCCCTTGGTGGGGGACCCCAAACCCTCCAGCCCTGGGTTAGGGGGAGCATACAAACCCTCCCACCTCCTCTAGGGACCCCTCAAGCCCCCCCCTGCCCTTGGCGAGCGGGGACCCCAAGCCTCCCGCCCCCGGCAGCCCCGTCCCCTGCGCGTCCCCCCCTCGCCAAGGCCGTGGCCGAGCCCCGGACCCGCGGCCGGGGCCAGCGCCTGGCAGGCCCTACGCCCTTTGCGTGGCGGCTACGCCCCTTACGTGGACGTTACGCCGTTTGCGTGGCGGCTACGCTCCTTACGTGGATGTTGCGCCCTTTGCGTGGCGGCTACGCTCCTTACGTGGATGTTGCGCCCTTTGCGTGGCTGCAACGCACGGCTACCACCCCCCCGCCATCTTGGGGCGGCACCGCCGGAACTCTTCGGCGCAGGATCCTTCTGCGGGGGCGGGGCCAAAGGGCGGAGCCCTCCGCGCGGGCAGTCCGCCCCACCCCGCGTCGCCATGGAGACGGGGCGGTGCCCCGCAGCCCACGCAGCCCCCCTTCCGTCCCCCGTGGGTCGCAGCACCCCCTCTCCCCGTGGGCACAGGCAGGCCTCGGTGGTATCAGCGGGTCTTTATTCCCCCCGTGGGGCCGGGGGGACCGGGCCCGGCCCCCTCCCCCCCAAACTGGGGGGCTCAGGACCCCACCTCGCGCCCTGCGGGGCCGCTGGGGCGGCGCGCGACCGGCTGGGCTCCACTGTGCCGCCGTCCGGGGGGCGCCGGCGGGGGGCCGGGGCCGTCCGGGGGGCTGGGCCCCCCCGCCTCTGCCAGGGCCCCGCAGCACAGGGGTGGCTGCGCCGAGGGGTGCCGGGGGGGGGCCCTGGCCTGGGGGGCCGGCAGGGACCCCGCGCTGTGCGGCAGGGCAGCGCTGGTGCCATGGGTCAGCGTGGCCGTGGGCCCGTGGGCCAGGGCGGTGCCACTGTCGTTGGTCGAGGTGGCCCCAGTGTTGTGGGTCGAGCCAGTGCTGGTGCTGTGGGTCGGGGCAGCTCCGATGCCGTGGGTCAGGATGGTGCCGTCAATGTGGGTCAGTGCAGTGCCGATGCCGTGGGTCAGGGCAGCTCCGTTGCCGTGGGTCAGGATGGTGCCGTCAATGTGGGTCAATGCAGTGCCGATGCCGTGGGTCGGGGCAGCTCCATTGCTGTGGGTCAGGATGGTGCCGTCAATGTGGGTCAGTGCAGCACCATTGCCCTGGGTCGGGGCAGCTCTGATGCTGTCGGTCAGGACAGTGCCGTCAATGTGGGTCAATGCAGTGCCGATGCTGTGGGTCAGGGTAGTGCCGTCAACGTGGGTCAGTGCAGTGCCGATGCCGTGGGTCAGGGCGGCGCTGGTGCCATGGGTCAATCCAGCTCCAGTGCTATGGGTCAGGGCAGTGCCATTGCTGTGGGTTGAGGTGGCCCCAATGCCGTGGGTCGGGGCAGTGCTGGTGCCGTGGGTTGAGGTGGCCCCAATGCCGTGGGTCGGGGCAGCGCTGCCGCCTTCAGCCCTGGTGTCGTGGGTCAGAGCAGTGCTGGAGCTGGTCACTGGTACGGTGCCATTGCTGTGGATTGGGGTGGTGCCATCGCCGTGGGTCGGGGTGGTGCCATTGCTGTGGGTTGATGGGCCCCCCATGCCGGGGTTGGCTGCAGCCATTGAGCCGTGGGTTGGGGCAGTTCCAGGGCCCCCCACATCCCCCATGCTGTGGGTCACTGCAGCCCCGAGGCCGTGAGTCGCTGCAGCCGGGGAGCCAAGGCTTGCTGTGCCCCCCACGCCGTGGGTCGCCAAGCTCTCCTGGCGGCCCCCCAGCAGCACTGACCCACGGCATGGACCTTCTTGTGGGGCCTGGCTGTCCCGCCGCACCCCCAGCAGCACTGACCCATGGCGGGGACCTTCTTGTGGGGCCAGACTGTCCCGCCGCACCCCCAGCAGCACCGACCCACGGCGGGGACCTTCTTGTGGGGCCAGACTGTCCCGCCGCACCCCCAGCAGCACCGACCCACGGCGGGGGCTGTCCTGTGGGGCCAGGCTCTCCCTGCGAGACCCCAGCAGCAGCGACCCACGGCGGGGGCTGTCCTGTGGGGCCAGGCTGTCCCTGCGAGACCCCAGCAGCACTGACCCACGGCGGAGACTGTCCTGTGGGGCCAGGCTGTCCCTGCGAGACCCCAGCAGCAGCGACCCACGGCGGAGACCGTCCTGTGGGGCCAGGCTGTCCCTGCGGGGGCCCAGCAGCAGCGACCCACGGCGGGGGCCGTCTGGGGGGGCACGGGGGGGCTGGAGGATGTCGTGGATGAGGCGGGTGCAGATGGCGGTGGCCTGGCGCGTCTCGGGGCTCAGGGGGCCCAGGCTGAGGAAGCCGTGGGGCAGGTCGGGCACCACCTGCAGCGTCACCGGCCGCCCCAGCGCCCGCAGCCGCCGGGCCAGCGCCACCGAGTCGTCCAGCATCGGGTCCAGCGCGCAGGCCTGGGGGGCAGGGGCAGGGTCAGGGGGCACAAGGGGTCGGGGGGACACGGGGGTGTTGGGGGCACAGGGACGTGGGGGGCACGAGGGGTCGGGGGGGACACGGGGGTGTTGGGGGCACAGGGACGTGGGGGGCGGGGGGCACGAGGGGTCGGGGGGACACGGGGGTCAGGGGGCACAGGGACGTGGGGGGTGGGGGGCACGAGGGGTCGGGGGGGACAGAGGGGTATTGGGGCACAGGGACATGGGGGGCCAGGGGGAAGTGGGGGTGTGGGAGGCACAAGGGAGCAGGGGGGGGGACACGGGGGTGTTGGGGCACAGCGACATGGGGGGCCAGGGGGAAGTGGGAGTGTTGGGGGCACAAGGGAGCAGGGGGGGGGACACGGGGGTGTTGGGGCACAGGGACAGGGGGGGACCAGGAGGAAATGGGGGTGTGGGGGGCACAGGGACACAGGGTGTCAGTGGGGACATGGGGGGTGTTGGGGGGCACGGGGGTATCTGTGGGGACACGTCAGGGGCTTGGGGGGGTCCATGTCCCCTCCTGTGCCCCCCCGGGGTGGCTGTGGGGGGCCGGGGGTCTCGGGGGACTCACCACCAGGTGGACGGGGGGCAGCCCCCCCAGCATGCCATCGGGGGCCAGCAGCGGGGACATGTAGGGGTTCCTGGCCAGGGGGGCGGGGGGCAGGTCAAAGCGGGCGGGGGGCCCCCGGCTGCGCAGGGGCTGGAACTCGTCCGGGTACTCCAGCGCGTCCCCCTCGTCCTCGGGGGTCCCCTCGCCGTCGTGGGGGGCCCCCGGGGGGGAGCCAGGGGGGTGCTCCTCCTCCTGCGGCACCCCTGCCACCTCCGAGATGCTCTTGCGCGCCGCGTCTGCGGGATGGGGACGTGAGGACCCCAAATCCTCTCCCCCGGTGTCCCCAAGTCCCCCTTGTGTCCCCAGACAGCCCTGGGGTCCCCAACACCCCCGGGGTCCCCAACACCCCCCCAGTGTCCCCAAAAACCCTCCCACATCCCCAACAACCCTCCCCACATCCCTCAAAACTCCTGGTGTCCCACCCCCAGCCCCCCATGTCCTCCACACCCCCCTGTGTCCCCAAATCCCCCCCTCTGGTGCCCCCAAGCCCCCCCAAAGTGGCTGGTGCGCGGCAGGGTTTGCCCCCATTGCCCCCCACCCCACTCCCCCATTCCCCCGCCGTACCAGGATGGGTGGGGGGCCCACGGAAGAGCCCCCCCAGCCAGGCGGCCGCCCCCCGGCGCAGGTCACGCAGCAGCAGGGCCGTGTCGCGGCGCAGCAGCCGCGTGGGGCTGAGGGTCTCCAGGGCGGGGGGCTCGGCCTCCCCCTCCGTCCCTGGGGGGGCAGGGGGTCCCCAACCAGCCCCAGCAGCCCTGCTGGGGTGGGGGGGCCGCGCACCCAAGGGCTGCCCCCACCCCCATGTCCCCCCAAGCCCCCCATGCCATCCTGTGCCCCCATCTTCCCCCAGCCTGTGCCCCCCATCTCCCCCTGCCCCCCCATCTCCCCCTGTCCCCCACCTCCCCCCATGCCCCCCCCCCATGCCCCCATCTCCCCCCAAGCCCCCCATCTCCCCCCACCTCCCCCCAAGCCCCCATGCCCCCCATCTCCCCCCAAGCCCCCCATCTCCCCCCACCTCCCCCCATGCCCCCCATCTCCCCCCAAGCACCCCATGCCCCCCCATCTCTCCCCATGCCCCCCATCTCCCCCCAAGCCCCCCCATCTCCCCAAGCCCATCTCCCCCCATGCCCCCTATCTCCCCCCATGCCCCCCATGTCCCCAAGCCCCCCATCTCCCTCCAAGCCCCCCCCCCATGCCCCCCTCCCGATGCCCCCCACCTGTGTAGGCGCTGAGGCACTTGCAGAGGACGCTGAGGGGCAGGAGCGGGTCCAGCAGCGTCAGCAGGCGGGAGGGGGACACGGCCGCCTGCACCAGGGTGACGGGGTACGCCGCCACGATGCCGTCGGGCGCCTGCACCCCCACGGCGGCCGCCCGCATCGACACCGTCAGGCAGAGGTTGCCGCCCGCGCTGTCGCCCGCCAGGCACACGCGCTGCGCCGTCGAGCCTGCGGCAGGCACGGGGGGGGTCACCCCGACAGCCGTGCCAGCACAGGGTCACCCCAACAGCTGTGCCGGGGGGTCACTCCAGCAGCCGTGCCGCGGGGGGGGGTCACCCCAGCAGCCGTGCCAGCACGGGGTCACCCCGGCAGCAGCACCGGGGTGCAGTCGGGGTGTTGCTGAGGGTTGCGGCAGGGCTGCAGTGGGGTATTGGGGGTTTCCACCCCACGCAGGGGGCTCCCCCAGATCACCCGCAGTGCTACGGGGGGTTCCTCACATCCTGCTCCCCCCGCAGCAGCCCCCACACCCCTCTGCCCCATAGCCACCGCCGGCACCCCACTCCCCCCACAGCAGGTCCCTGGCCTCCCACTCCCCCCATAGCCGCCCCCAGCCCCCCGCTCCCCCCATAGCAGGTCCCCAGCCTCCCACTCCTGCCATAGCCGCCCCCTGCTCCCCCCATAGCAAGTCCCTGGCCTCCCACTCCCCCCCCAGCCGCCCCCTGCTCCCCCCATAGCAGGTCCCCAGCCACCCACTCCCCCCCTAGCCGCCCCCAGCCCCCCGCTCCCCCCATAGCAGGTCCCTGGCCTCCCACTCCCCCCCTAGCCGCCCCCAGCCCCCTGCTGCCCCCACAGCCGCCCCCCCCGGCCCCCCCGGGTCTGACCCAGCAGGCGGCAGTTGCGCAGGGCCCAGCAGTAGGCGTAGAAGCACTCCTCCAGCGCCCGGGGGAAGGGGGCCTCGGGGGCCAGGGCGTAGTCGACGGAGAGGATGGGGGCACCCAGCTCGCGGGCCCACCCCCGCAGGTAGGGCTCGTGGGAGCGGGAGGTCTGCGCCACGAAGCCCCCCCCGTGGAAGTGCACCAGCAGGGCGGGCGAGGGGGGCAGGGGGGGCCCCCGCCACCACCGCAGCGGTGCCCGCGGCCCCTCGGCACGCGTCAGGGCGCTCAGCGCTGCGCTGTCCTGGGGGGGAGCAGGATGAGCCCTGCTGCGGGGAGCCCAGCGCCTGCCCCCCCCGGCACGCCCCCCAGCAGACAGCCCCTGCCCCACAGCCCCATGGCTGGGACCCCCAATGTGACCCCCATAGCAGGTTACCCCCGTGCCCCCCAGCAGACAGCCCCTGCCCCGCACCACCCCGGCAGGGACCCCCAGTTTGCCCTCCCACAACAGGGACCCCCTCAGTGTGTCCCCCCAGCAGGGACACCCCAGTGTGCCCCCCATAGCGGGCTATCCCCATGCCCCCCAGCAGACAGCCCCTCCCAGCAGGCCCCCCCGTAGCGGGTGCCCCCGTGCCGCCCCACTGCATCCCCCCAGCGCCCGCCGCCCCTCACCTGCCCCTCGCGCAGGTGGTAGGAGAGCAGCCGCATGTGGACAGGGCCGGGGCCGGTGTGGGCCACGGGGGGGGCGATGGTGACGGTGACCGAGGGGTCGGCCGCCAGCGGCAGCTCCAGGGGCTCGGGGGGCACCGTCAGCGCCCGGCACACCCCCACCTGTGTGGCCGTCATGCTGGCCACCGACTGCGGGGAGGGGGGTCAGGGGGCTCGGGTCCCCCCATGCCCCCCAGCAGACCGCTATGCCCGGGGGGGCCAGGGGGGTTTGGGGGTCCTGGGGAGGGGTCCCTTCGGCCCCCGCTCACCGCCAGCAGCTCGGTCTCGGTCAGGTTCCAGAAGCTCTTCCAGAAGTGCACGTCCAGGTTCTGCGTCAGGCGCTCGAACTCGTCCCCCCGCAGCTCGGGGTCGATGGCGAACTTCCCACTGGTGAAGAGGGACCCGGCCGCCACGCCTGGGGGGGACAGGGGGGTGAGAGGGCGGGCTGGCACCCGGGAGCCCCCCCGGCCCCCCGGCGCTCACCCAGCCCCATGTCGTTGCGCTTGTAGTTCTCCCCGAAGGAGACGAGGCCGATGGCGATGGTCTGCAGGAAGGGGCGGATGGACGGGGCGAACTGTGGGGACGGCGCTGCGTGTCACCGCGTGTCCCTGCGGGCTGGCCGTCTAAGCCCAGCACCGCGGGACCCCCCCGCTCCCCGCCAGCCCCGGGCACCGTGCGAGCGCAAGGCCGCGTCCCAGCGTGTCCCCACACGTCCCCTGGCGCCGAGGCACCGCGTCCCCACGTCCCCAGCCCTGCCCACCACAAACCCAAGGCCCTCTGCAAGCTCGTCCCCGTGTCCCCGGGCACAGCCACCCCCCTGCCCCCACACCAGCCTGTCCCCATGGAGCCAAACGCCCATGCGACGCTGCCTCGGTGTCCCTGTGCTGGCCCGTCCCCACGTCCCCGTGTCCCCCGCGTCCCCGTGTCCCCCGCGTCCCCGCCACCTGGAAGCCGAGGCAGCGGCCGTAGAAGCAGCCGTTGTGCATGGTGCTGTACTCGCGCAGCACCAGCTCGCTCAGGCCGTCCTCCTCGGGCGGGAAGAGGCAGCCGGGGCGGTTGTGGGCCAGCATCCGCTGGGCCAGGCAGAGCAGGGCCCGCAGCTGGGCCAGCGCGGCGCAGTAGGCCTCCAGCTCGGCCACGTTGTGCCCGGCGCGGAAGAAGACGCTGCGGCGGTGGGCGGCCACGTAGCGGCTCTTGTGGACGGCGTGGGCCAGGCAGCAGCACGCCGTCTGCACCAGGCTGCGGTAGCCGTTGCCCGGCGTGGCCTCGTCCAGGTCGAAGCGGTGGTAGAGGCGGGCGAAGTGCCGCAGGGCCGGCTCCAGGCGCCGGCCGTGCTCCCGCAGCGCGGCGAAGGCGGCGGCGAAGCGGCGGCCGCTCTCGGTGCCGCTCCGCTGGAAGAAGGAGGCGTTGTCCTCCGCCAGCGTCTGCAGCGACTGGAAGAGCGGCCGGGCGTCCATGCTGCCGGGGCGGGAGGGTCAGGGGGTGCCCGCACCCCCTTATCAACCGGCCCCTCCGCCCCCGGGAGGAGCGGGAGGCCGGGGGCTGGCACAGGGGGGCCCCGGGGGGTGGCTGGGGCTGGGCTGGCCGGGGTCGGGAAGGGCAGTGGGGCGAGGAAGGGCTACGGGGCCAAGGCAGTGGGGCAGGGGGCCGAGGGTCAGTTATGGGGCCAGGGGAGTGGGGCGGGGGGGAGGGTCAGTTATGGGGCCGAGGGTCAGTTATGGGGCAAGGCTGTGGGGCAGGGGGGGCGAGGATCAGCTGCGGGGTGCCAGTGCCCCATTATAAAGTGCCGGCTCCACCTCAAGGAGGAGCAAAGGACGTGGGACTTGGGGGGGCTGGTTCTGGGGGGCCCCAGGGAGATGTCTGGGGCTGGATGGGCCAAGCGAGTGGGGCAGAGGGGACGAGGAAGGGCTACAGGGTGCCAGCACCCCCTTATAAAGCAGCAACTCCACCCCCGGGGGGGAGCACGAGGTGGGGGCTGGTGTTGGGGGCCCCAGGGGGGTGTCTGGGGCAGGGGCTGGCGGGGGTTGAGCAAGGGAGTGGGGCAGGGGGGACAGGGACGGGCCAGGGACACTGGGGCAGGGGGGACGGGGACGGGGGTGGCTGCGGGGACAGGGACAGGGACGTCCCCCTGTGACCCCAGAACGGGGCCAAGGGCCGTGGGGTAGCTGTGGGGGAACTGGGGGCAGCCGTGGGGCACAGGGAGGTGCCTGGGTGACCGTGGGGTGGCCATGGGGCACAGCGAGGTGTCTGAGTGACCGTGGGGCAGTGGGAGGTCTCTGGGTGACCGTGGGGCACGGGGAGGTGTGTGGGTGACCGTGGGGTGACCATGGGGCAGTTGTGGGGCACAGTGAGGTGTGGGTGTGACCGTGGGGCAGCAGTGGGGCACTGGGAGGTGTCTGGGTGACCGTGGGGCAGCCGAGGGGCACAGGGAGGTGTGTGGGTGACCGTGGGGTGGCCGTGGGGCAGTGGGAGGTCTCTGGGTGACCGTGGGGTGGCTGTGGGGCGGCCGTGGGGCACAGGGAGGTCTCTGGGTGACTGTGGGGTGGCCATGAGGCGGCCGTGGGGCAGTGGGAAGTCTCTGGGCGACCGTGGGGCGGCCGTGGGAGGTCTCTGGGTGACCGTAGGGCAGTGGGAGGTGTCTGGGTGACCGTGGGGCAGTGGGAAGTCTCTGAGCGACCGTGGGGCACGGGGAGGTCTCGGGGTGACCGTGGGATGACCGTGGGGCAGCCGTGGGGTGCGCGGCCGACCCTGGGCTCGTGACCCCCCGGTCAGAGCCCCCCGTTTCGGGCCTGGCGCCCCCGCCCCTCCCGCGCTGGGGTGTTTCGCCCCCCGATTCGCCTCCCCGTTTCGGGGCCCCCCCTCAGTTTCGGGGTTCCCCCCGCGGCCCCCCCGCCCCGGGCTCTCCCCACCTGCGCTCCGCCGCCCCGCCCCTTCCGGATGCGTAACGCACGACGCCCAATCGCCGCCGGGCGCAGCGCGCGTCGCCCTGGCAACGGCCACCGCCCCCCAGCCGCGCATGCGCGCCGCCCCCCGACCCCTGGCGCGCCCCCGCGGGGTCGCGCCCCCTGACCCGGCGCGGCGGAGTCGGCGCTTTGCTGAGGCGTTTATTGGGGGGGGCGCGACCCCTGACCCCGGGCGGCCCTGACCCCCAGGGACCGCAGGGTCCAGGGCGGCCCCGGCGGTCGGAGGGGGCTGGGGAGGTTAAAGGGGGTCACGAGGGGGCACAGGGGGGCGGGGGGGCTTCGGGGGGTCTAAAGGGGGTCGGGGCGGTGACAGGGGGGTCTTGGGGGTCGAACGGGCTCAGGGGGTTCTGTGGGGCGTTGTGGGGCACAGGGGATCCGTAGGGGTCGGGGGGGCCAAGGGGTCAGGAGAGTCAAAGGGGGTGTCCGTGCAGGTCCGGGGGGGTCCAGGAGCGTCCGGGGGGGTCCATGCAGGTCCGGGGGGTCCCTAGAGGGGCAGGGAGAGCCCCTTGGTGGGGGCGCGCGGGCAGCAGCGCGGGGGGCACCGTCCCCGCCGGTGGCTCCTGGGGAGGTGAGAGGACCCTGGAGGGGCAGAGGGGGTCAGACGGATCCCCCAAAACCCCCGTTCCCCCCCCCGCTCCCTCCTCACCCTCTCTCCCGCAGGCACTCGACCGTCCGGGGGGGGCTGCCAGGCCGCCGACACTGTGAGCACCCGCAGACTGCGAGGGGGACATCGTCAGGTGGGGGCGATGCCGGTGGGCACCCCCCACCCCTGGGAGGCTCTGGAGGGGCCGGGGAGCGGCGGGGACCCCCAGCAGCAGCAGCAGCAGCAACAGCAACGGAGCCATTTTTGCCCAGGGGGGACCCCCGCTGCGCCTTTATCCCCCCCGCCACCCGCGACCCCCCCGGCGTGGGGCGGCGCTGCCGGGAAGCACCTGGAGGGGTTTGGCCGGGCACCCGCCCACCCGCCACGCCCTCACCCGCACCCGGCACCCCCCAAAACGGGCTCCGGGTCCTGCATGAGGCGCCCGCTGCCCAAAGGAGCTGGGCCCCCCAGGGGCTCTGCCCCCCCCCCCTCCCCCCGGGCAGACCCCGGGGCTTCGTGGGGTTTGGGCTCACCCCAGAGGCCCCCTGGGGTTTCGTCCCGGGGGCTGTGCTGGTGGGGGTGCAGCGGGGCCCCCCCGGGATTGGGGCGCAGCTGGGGTGCACCCTCCCTGGGGTGGGTGGGAAGGGGACCCTTGTGTCTGGGTGCAGCGGGATGGGGGGCAGGTTTTGTGGGTGGCTGCTGGTGGTGGGTGAGGGACAGTGGCACTGGGACCCTCGCTGGGACCCGAGACCCCCATTCCTGCCCGCAGACGCCCCTGCCCCCCCGAGCTGACGGCGCCTCCTTCCCCACAGCCATCTTCTGGGCTCCCGCCCCCACCCGGGGCTGGCCCCCCTCGCCCCCCGCCGGGCCCCGACATCACGCAGGAGCGGGGGGACGTCACCTTCATGCTGGAGCCAGGGTGACGCCGTGCTCGTGGGGTGAGTGCCCCCTGCCCGCCCTGTGTCCCCGTGGCCAGCCCCACCTCCCCCCTGCTATCCCTGTCCCCTCTGTGCTGTCCCCGTCCCCATGTCCATCCCCGTCCCCATGTCCCCCGTGCTGTCCCCATGTCCATCTCTGTCCCCATGTCCCCTGGGCTGTCCCCATGCTCCTCATGCTGTCCCTGTCCCTCTGTGCTGTCCCCACACCCATCCCTGTCCCCATGTGCTCACACTGTCCCCACGTCCATCTCCATCTGCACACTGTCCCCCTGTGCTGTCCCCATGTGCCCTGTGTTGTCCCTACGTCCATCTGCATCCTCACACTGTCCCCCTGTCTGTCCCCATATCCCCTACACTGTCGCCATGTCCATCTCCATCCCCACACTGTCCCCTTGTCTGTCCCCATGTCCCCTGTACTGTCCCCATATCCCCTACACTGTCGCCACGTCCATCTCTGTCCCCACACTGTTCCCCTGTCTGTCCCCATGTCCCCTACACCGTCCCCATGTCCATCCCCATCCCCACGCTGTCCCCATCCCATCCTCATCTGTCTCTGTGTCCATGTCCTCTCATCCCCTGTGCTGTCCCCCTGCCCCTCATGCTGTCCCTGTGCCCTCTGTGCTGTCCCCATGTCCGTCCCCATCCCTGTGTCCCCCATGCCGTCCCCACGCCATCCCCGCCTCCATCCCCATCTCCCTCGCGGCCTTTTGGGGCACCCCGGTCGCAGGACCCAGTTTGGGGGGCCACTGGGGCACCCCAATGGCAGCCCCCGTGTCCCCGTCACCGGCTCCTGCCTCTTTCACCCCAAACCCCCGGTCCCAGCGGTGCCCCCCAGGGGGGCTCCGTTCCCCGGGGAGGGGCTGCGGCCGTGCTGGGGCACCCTGGGCTCCCCACTGCGGTGACGCTGGCGGGTCCCGGTGCCGCCGCAGGGCTGGTGCGGGGAAGCCCATCCCCCGGGGAGGGCCGGGCTGTCCCCTCCCTCTTGCCTGGCACGGCTGTGGGCACGGCTGCCGCAGCAGAGGACCCGGGCGAGCCACCATGGGCCACCGAGCACCGGGCCCCCAGCGCAGCCCCCGGAGCACCGTCGTCCTGGCAGGTGGGGGGCGGCGGGGCGCGACGGGGCTCCTCTGCCTTTGGGGCCCTCCTGGGGTCCCTCGTGCGTCCCTTCCATCTCCCGGGGTCTCCCCTGGGGTCTCTCTTGGTTCCTGTCCACCCCAGGGTCTCCCTGGGGTCTGTCAGGGGTCCCCTCCCTCCCAGGGACCGCCTCGGGGTCCCCCGTGTGGTCCCCTCCGTCCTGGGGCCCTCCTGGGGGTCTGTCTTGGGGTCCGTCCCCATCCCGCCATGAAAACCCACTGGGGACGCGTCCCCCGGGGCTGACACCGCCTCCTCCCCCCGCAGCCGCCCTCCTGCTCTGCTGCCCCCCGCCATCGCGGGCCCAGGCCGCCCGCTTCACCATCCGCCAGGACCCTGCGGCCGTCGGGGCTGGGGGACACGTCACCTTCACGCTGGAGCCGGTGCCCAGTGGGGCCCGGACCTGCGCCTGGTACCGGGCGCCCACCAACAACGTGACCTTAGAGATCTTCATCTACTTCCCGGGGTCGGGGCAGGAGAACGGGCCGGCGTACACCGGGCGGGAGACAGGTGACGCCGACTGCTCCATGCGCATCAGCCGCCTGCGGCTGAACGACACCAGCGCCTACACTGTGGTCGTGCGGGACCCTGCTGTCACCATCGCCAGCATCAACCTCATCGTCCACGGTGAGTCCCTGCCGCCCGCGGCACCCCCGGACCGTCCGGGCCCTTTCCGGGGCGACCTGCTGTCCGTCCGTCCTTCCCCTTGGCTGCTGTCCTGCCCCGGCGAGCGCCGAAACCCCCGAGCGAAGGGCACGGGGAGGGTGGGGACCGCGATGCGCCTGGCGGCCTTTGGCCACGCTACGCCCCTGCCTGCTGCGCCGTTTCGGGGTGCCGGAGGCGTCCCCATCCCGCCCCCGTCCCGTCCCCCCGCCGGCGGCACCTGGTGAATCATTAACCATGGGCTGCGCTTCCGCCTTCCTGCGCCGCCCTGGGCACGACGGGTTTGGGGGGCGGGGAGCCACCCCGACCGGGGGGCTGCGTGTTTCCCCCCAGGGCATCGTGGGTGGGGACAAGCCCCGGGGTTTCCCTATGGGGACGTGGGGACAAACCCGTGCCCCCCGGGGGTTTTGGGATGGGGGCACGGGACAACCCCACCCCCGAGGCGTTTCTGGATGGGAACAGGGTGACACTGGGAGGGGGGAGCATCCGGACACGGGGGGCACTCGGGACCCCCATCACTGTCCTCGTCCCGCGCGGGGCAGCGCCGACCCAATCCCGACCCGTCCCTCCCTGTTCCCCCCCCGGCATCCTCACACCCCGGTGACACCATCTGTCCCCCATGCAGTCCCGCTGACACAGCCGGCGGTGACGCCGGACAACGTGACGGTGACGGAGAACGACACCATCACCCTGACCTGCCGCAGCCCCCCCGGCACCCAGACGGTGGCCTGGCTGCACGACGGGGCGCCGGTGTCACCCGGTGGCCGCCTGTCCCTGTCCCCGGACAACCGCACGCTGACGGTGCGGCCGGCGGAGCGGGGTGACGCTGGCGCCTACGTGTGCCAGGTCAGCAACGCCATCAGCACCAACCGCAGCGACGATGCCACCGTCACTGTCGTCTGTGAGTCCTCACGGTGTCCCTGTCCCCCTGCTGGCCCCATGTCTGTCCCCAGGTGCCCTGCGCCGTCCCAGTGTCTGTCCTGGTGTCCCGAGCGCCATCCTTGTGTCTGTCCCCACATCCCCAGTGCTGACCCCACTTTCATCCTCATGTCCCCAGCGTCGACCCCTCTGTCTGTCCCCATGTCCCAGTGTCGACCCCTGTGTCTGTCCCCATGTCCCTGCACTGTCCCTGTGTCTGTCCCCATGTCCCCAGTGTCGCCCCTGTCTCCGTCCCCATGTCCCTGCACTATCCCTGTGTCTCTCCCCATGTCCCCAGCGCCCTCCCCACGTCCGTCTTCACGTCCCCATGCTGTTCCTGCGTCTCCCAGCGTCGTCACCATCCCCATCCCCACAGCCCTCTGCCGCCCCTGTCCCCGCGCCGTCCCCACATCCATCCTCATGTCTCCAGTGCCCTTCCCCATCCCCCCCCACTGTCCCTGTGTCTGTCCCCATCTCCCCAGCGTCGACCTCTGTCTCCGTCCCCATGTCCCTGCACTGTCCCTGTGTCTGTCCCCATGTCCCCAGCACCGTTGTCAGCCCTATCCCCACGACCCTCTGCCGCCCCTGTCCCCACGTCGGTCCCCGCGCCGTCCCCCCCCGTCCCCTGTACCGCCCCTGACCCCTCTGCCCTGCAGACGGTCCCGACGCCGTCACTGTCACCCCGCCGGGGCCCCTTGACCTGCCGACCGGGTCCCCCCTGACGCTGACCTGCGCTGCCGCCGCCGTCCCGGCCCCCCACTACACCTGGTTTTTCGGGGAGACCCAGCACCCTGGGGCCACCTGGGTCCTGGACCGCCTGTCCCTGGCGCATGGGGGGGGCTACGTCTGCCAGGCCCTGAACCCCCACAGCGGCCGTGGCCGGAACAGCTCCCTGCTCGAGCTGCGGGTTTGGGGTGAGTAGCCAGGGACACCGGCGCCACCGTCCCTGCCGATGCCACCGCCGCCGTCCCCATCACTGCGCCGCACGGCAAGGGGGGAGCGTGGGGGAGCGGGTGCGAGGGCACCGCACAAGCCGGGACCCCCTGACCCCCCCATGCCTGTCTGCTTGCAGAGCTGCTGACACAGCCGACGGTGACACCGGACAACGTGACGGTGACGGAGAACGACACCATCACCCTGACCTGCCACAGCCCCCCCGGCACCCAGACGGTGGCCTGGCTGCACGACGGGGCGCTGGTGTCACCTGGCGGCCGCCTGTCCCTGTCCCCGGACAACCACACGCTGACGGTGTGGCTGGCGGAGCGGGGTGACGCCGGCGCCTACGTGTGCCAAGTCAGCAACGCCATCAGCACCAACTACAGTGACAATACCACCGTCACTGTCGTCTGTGAGTCCCCACGACGTCCCTGTCCGTGCGTCCCCTGTGCTGTCCCTGTGTCCGTCTCCATCCCGACGTCCCGCGCTGTCCCTGTCCTGTGCCCCATGCTATCCCCATCCCCGTGCCCTCACGCCATCACTGTCCCACGTCCCCAAACCCACGTCCCCCGTGCCACCTCGTCTCCACGTCCCCTCTGTCCCCGTCCCCGTGCCCCCAGGCCATCACTGTCCTGTGTCCCCCACGCCCCCCGTCCCCATCCCCACGTCCTCTCTGTCCCCACGTCCATCCCTGTGCCTTCCATGATGTCCCCATCACCACGCCACCCCGTCCCCACGTCCCCTCTGTTCCCATCCCTGTGCCTATACGCCATCACTGCCCCCCATGTCCGTCCCCGTCCCCACGTGCCTCGTGTCCCCCCACAACCCCTCACCCCTCCGCCCGCAGACGGCCCCGACAGCGTCGCCATCACCCCGCCGGGCCCCCTGCGGCAGCGGCTGGGCTCCCGCCTAGAGCTGCGCTGCGCCGCCGACGCCGCCCCCCCGCCGCTCTTCGCCTGGGCCCGCGGCAACGTCAGCCTGGCCACCGGCAGCCGCCTGCACCTCGACTTCGGGGACCCCGGCCAGGCCGGTGAGTACCGCTGCCGGGCCACCAACCGCGCCCTGGGCCGTGCCGCCGAGGCCGCCGTGCTGCTGCTGCTGCTGCAGGACGAGGGTGAGTGGGGCCCGGGGGCCGGCGGGAGCGGGGGGGCCCCGGCAGAGGGGGGCACCGCCCCACACGGCGAGTCCCCGATGCGGCGGGCTCTGGCCAGGGGTGCCCCTGCTCCCTCGCTGCCGGGGCCTCCCTTTTGGGGCGCCCCTCCACCTTCCCCCAGGTCTCAGCAGCGGGGCCATCGCCGGCATCGTCTTGGGGACACTGCTGGGGCTGGGGCTGCTGGGGGCCGCCGGGTACCTGCTCTGGCGCCACGTCGGCAGGTAACGGGATGGGACTTGCAGGACCCCCCAGAACCCCCCTAGGAGTCCCTGGGCCCCCCTGGGCCGGGGGGCCCCGCTCAGGGCTCCCCTCTGCCCCCAGGTCCTCCGCTCCTGCCTCCCTCAACAGAGCCAAACCCAGCGTCCCCCCCCGTGGTGAGTTGTGTGCCCCCCCATGTCTTGGGGTATCGTGGGGACCCCGAGGCCTTGGGGGGCTCATCTCACCCCCTCTCTACCCCACAGAGGCCGTGGCTGCAGATGGCGTAAACGGCACGGTAAGGGGCTCTGGGCGGTGTTTGGGGGGCCCGGACGCCTGGGTCCCCCCCTCATTCCCGGGCGGGCTGTGGGGCGTGGACGCCTGGGTCCCCGACGTGCAGTGCTGCCTTGCAGGAGGAGGTCAAGTACTTGAGCCTGACCTTCAACGCCCGAGGGGGGCCGGTGCCCCCCCCCCCCCCCAAGCTCAACGACAGCACCATCTACTGCGAGGTCAGGCCGAAATAGGGGCTGCCGTGGATGCCTGGGTCCCCCACAGGGGTGTTGGGGGGACCAGGGCCCCCCGGCTGGTCCCGGGGGTCTGGGGGGCCCTGTGTGGAGCCGGCTTTGTAATAAAGGAGGTGACGGGAGGAGAGACCCTTGCGCACGTGTGTAACGCATGTGGCCCCTCGCACACGCGTGTGACATGCTCGTGGTCCCGTGTGCCACCACCGCCCACGTAAAACATTTCTTCCTCATACCCTGCCTAAACCAACTCTAACGCTAACGCTAACTCTAACCCTAACCCAGCCTAACCCTGACCCTGACCCCCCCCCTAACCCAGCCTAACTCGAACCCTAACCCCCCCTAACCCACCCTAACCCAGCTCCTCTTCTCACTGTACCCGGACCCTTGCCCCAGCCTGGCAACCCCCCCACATACCTTACCCCGAAAGTCGGGCCCCTTGCACCCCCCCCTCACCCCCTCTCACGTCCCCCCGCACCCCCCCGGGCGGAGGAAGACAAGGCAGGCGGAGGCAGCGGCCTTTAATGGGGGGGGGGGGGGGTCAGGGGCACCCCGAGACCGGTCCCCCCCCACGCAGCGCCGGCTCACGGGGGGGGGGGGGGCGGCTCGGGGGGCGGGGCTGGCCCGAGGGGCGGGGCTGCAGCACCGGGGGCGGCGTAACCGCTTCGCAGATCGGCGCCTCCTCCCCTGGGGGGACCCCGGAATCCGGGGGGGACCCCGGCGTCCGGGCAGGAGGGCGGAGCACCCAGGTGGGACGGAGCCGGGGTGTCCAGGGTGGGGGACCAGGGGAACCCCGACGTCGGGAGGGACCCAGCAGTCCGGGCAGGAGGGCGGAGCACGAGTGGGAGGTGTCTGGGTGACCGTGGGGCGGCCGTGGGGCAGTGGGAGGTCTCTGGGTGACCGTGGGGCACGGGGAGGTGTGTGGGTGACCGTGGGGTGACCATGGGGCAGTTGTGGGGCACAGTGAGGTGTGGGTGTGACCGTGGGGCAGCAGTGGGGCACTGGGAGGTGTCTGGGTGACCGTGGGGCAGCCGAGGGGCACAGGGAGGTGTGTGGGTGACCGTGGGGTGGCCGTGGGGCAGTGGGAGGTCTCTGGGTGACCGTGGGGTGGCTGTGGGGCGGCCGTGGGGCACAGGGAGGTCTCTGGGTGACTGTGGGGTGGCCATGAGGCGGCCGTGGGGCAGTGGGAGGTCTCTGGGTGACCGTGGGGTGGCTGTGGGGCGGCCGTGGGGCACAGGGAGGTCTCTGGGTGACTGTGGGGTGGCCATGAGGCGGCCGTGGGGCAGTGGGAAGTCTCTGGGCGACCGTGGGGCGGCCGTGGGAGGTCTCTGGGTGACCGTAGGGCAGTGGGAGGTGTCTGGGTGACCGTGGGGCAGTGGGAAGTCTCTGAGCGACCGTGGGGCACGGGGAGGTCTCGGGGTGACCGTGGGATGACCGTGGGGCAGCCGTGGGGTGCGCGGCCGACCCTGGGCTCGTGACCCCCCGGTCAGAGCCCCCCGTTTCGGGCCTGGCGCCCCCGCCCCTCCCGCGCTGGGGTGTTTCGCCCCCCGATTCGCCTCCCCGTTTCGGGGCCCCCCCTCAGTTTCGGGGTTCCCCCCGCGGCCCCCCCGCCCCGGGCTCTCCCCACCTGCGCTCCGCCGCCCCGCCCCTTCCGGATGCGTAACGCACGACGCCCAATCGCCGCCGGGCGCAGCGCGCGTCGCCCTGGCAACGGCCACCGCCCCCCAGCCGCGCATGCGCGCCGCCCCCCGACCCCTGGCGCGCCCCCGCGGGGTCGCGCCCCCTGACCCGGCGCGGCGGAGTCGGCGCTTTGCTGAGGCGTTTATTGGGGGGGGCGCGACCCCTGACCCCGGGCGGCCCTGACCCCCAGGGACCGCAGGGTCCAGGGCGGCCCCGGCGGTCGGAGGGGGCTGGGGAGGTTAAAGGGGGTCACGAGGGGGCACAGGGGGGCGGGGGGGCTTCAGGGGGTCTAAAGGGGGTCGGGGCGGTGACAGGGGGGTCTTGGGGGTCGAACGGGCTCAGGGGGTTCTGTGGGGCGTTGTGGGGCACAGGGGATCCGTAGGGGTCGGGGGGGCCAAGGGGTCAGGAGAGTCAAAGGGGGTGTCCGTGCAGGTCCGGGGGGGTCCAGGAGCGTCCGGGGGGGTCCATGCAGGTCCGGGGGGTCCCTAGAGGGGCAGGGAGAGCCCCTTGGTGGGGGCGCGCGGGCAGCAGCGCGGGGGGCACCGTCCCCGCCGGTGGCTCCTGGGGAGGTGAGAGGACCCTGGAGGGGCAGAGGGGGTCAGACGGATCCCCCAAAACCCCCGTTCCCCCCCCCCGCTCCCTCCTCACCCTCTCTCCCGCAGGCACTCGACCGTCCGGGGGGGGCTGCCAGGCCGCCGACACTGTGAGCACCCGCAGACTGCGAGGGGGACATCGTCAGGTGGGGGCGATGCCGGTGGGCACCCCCCACCCCTGGGAGGCTCTGGGGGGGCCGGGGAGCGGCGGGGACCCCCAGCAGCAGCAGCAGCAGCAACAGCAACAGAGCCATTTTGCCCAGGGCGGACCCCCGCTGCGCCTTTATCCCCCCCGCCACCCGCGACCCCCCCGGCATGGGGCGGCGCTGCCGGGAAGCACCTGGAGGGGTTTGGCCGGGCGCCCGCCCACCCGCCACGCCCTCACCCGCACCCGGCACCCCCCAAAACGGGCTCCGGGTCCTGCATGAGGCGCCCGCTGCCCAAAGGAGCTGGGCCCCCCAGGGGCTCTGCCCCCCCCCCTCCCCCCGGGCAGACCCCGGGGCTTCGTGGGGTTTGGGCTCACCCCAGAGGCCCCCTGGGGTTTCGTCCCGGGGGCTGTGCTGGTGGGGGTGCAGCGGGGCCCCCCCGGGATTGGGGCGCAGCTGGGGTGCACCCTCCCTGGGGTGGGTGGGAAGGGGACCCTTGTGTCTGGGTGCAGCGGGATGGGGGGCAGGTTTTGTGGGTGGCTGCTGGTGGTGGGTGAGGGACAGTGGCACTGGGACCCTCGCTGGGACCCGAGACCCCCATTCCTGCCCGCAGACGCCCCTGCCCCCCCGAGCTGACGGCGCCTCCTTCCCCACAGCCATCTTCTGGGCTCCCGCCCCCACCCGGGGCTGGCCCCCCTCGCCCCCCGCCGGGCCCCGACATCACGCAGGAGCGGGGGGACGTCACCTTCATGCTGGAGCCAGGGTGACGCCGTGCTCGTGGGGTGAGTGCCCCCTGCCCGCCCTGTGTCCCCGTGGCCAGCCCCGCCTCCCCCCCGCCATCCCTGTCCCCTCTGTGCTGTCCCCGTCCCCATGTCCATCCCCGTCCCCATGTCCCCCGTGCTGTCCCCATGTCCATCTCTGTCCCCATGTCCCCTGGGCTGTCCCCATGCTCCTCATGCTGTCCCTGTCCCTCTGTGCTGTCCCCACACCCATCCCTGTCCCCATGTGCTCACACTGTCCCCACGTCCATCTCCATCTGCACACTGTCCCCCTGTGCTGTCCCCATGTGCCCTACACTGTCCCCATATCTGTCTGCATCCCCACACTGTCCCCATGTCCCCTGTGCTTTCCCCATGCCCCCTACACTGTCCCCACGTCCATCTGCATCCCCACACTGTCCCCCTGTGCTGGCCTGTGTCCCCTACACTGTCCCCACGTCCATCTCTGTCCGCGCACTGACCCCCTCTCTGTCCCCACGTCCCCTACACTGTCCCCACGTCCATCTCCGTCCACACGCTCTCCCCCTGTCTGTCCCCATGTCCCCTGTGCTGTCTGCATGTCCATCCCCATCCCCATGTCCCCTACACCATCCCCATGTCCATCCCCATCCCCACGCTGTCCCCATCCCATCCTCATCTGTCTCCGTGTCCATGTCCCCTCGTCCCCTCTACTGTCCCCCTGCCCCTCATGCTGTCCCTGTGCCCTCTGTGCTGTCCCCATGTCCGTCCCCATCCCTGTGTCCCCCATGCCGTCCCCACGTCCCCACGCCATCCCCGCCTCCATCCCCATCTCCCTCGCGGCCTTTTGGGGGACCCTGGTTGCAGGCCCTGGTTTGGGGGGCCAGTGGGGCACCCCGACGACAGCCCCCGTGTACCCGTCACCGGCTCCTGCCTCTTTCACCCCAAACCCCGGGTCCCAGCGGTGCCCCCCGGGGGGACTCCGTTCCCCAGGGAGGGGCTGCGGCCATGCTGGGGCACCCTGGGCTCCCCGCTGCGGTGACGCTGGCGGGTCCCGGCACTGCCGCAGGGCTGGTGCGGGGAAGCCCATCCCCCGGGGAGGGCCGGGCTGTCCCCTCCCTCTCGCCTGGCACGGCCGCGGGCACGGCTGCCGCGGCAGAGGACCGGGGTGAGCCACCATGGGCCACCGAGCACCGGGCCCCCAGCGCAGCCCCCGGAGCACCGTCGTCCTGGCAGGTGGGGGGCGGCGGGGCGCGACGGGGCCCCTCTGCCTTTGGGGCCCTCCTGGGGTCCCTTGGGCGTCCCTTCCATCTCCCGGGGTCTCCCCTGGGGTCTCTCTTGGTTCCTGTCCACCCCAGGGTCTCCCTAGGGTCTGTCAGGGGTCCCCTCCCTCCCAGGGTCCACCTCGGGGTCCCCCATGTGGTCCCCTCTGTCCTGGGGCCCTCCTGGGGGTCTGTCTCGGGGTCCGTCCCCATCCCGCCATGAAAACCCACTGGGGATGCGTCCCCCAGGGCTGACACGGCCTCCTCCCCCCGCAGCCGCCCTCCTGCTCTGCTGCCCCCCGCCATCGCGGGCCCAGGCCACCCGCTTCGCCATCCGCCAGGACCCCGAGGCTGCCCGGGCCGGGGGGGACGTCACCTTCACGCTGGAGCCGGTGCCCAGTGGGGCCCGGACCTGTGCCTGGTACCGGGCGCCCACCAACAACGTGACCTTAGAGATCTTCATCTACTTCCCGGGGTCGGGGCAGCAGAACGGGCCGGCGTACACCGGGCGGGAGACGGGCGACGCCGACTGCTCCATGCGCATCAGCCGCCTGTGCCTGAACGACACCAGCGCCTACACCGCGGTCGTGCGGGACCCTGCTGTCGCCACCGCCAGCATCAACCTCATCGTCCACGGTGAGTCCCTGCCGCCCGCGGCACCCCTGGACTGTCCGGGCCCTTTCTGGGGCGACCTGCTGTCCGTCCGTCCGTCCTTCCCCTTGGCTGCTGTCCCGCCCCGGCGAGCGCCGAAACCCCTGAGCGAAGGGCACGGGGAGGGTGGGGACCGCGATGCGCCTGGCGGCCTTTGGCCACGCTACGCCCCTGCCTGCTGCGCTGTTTCGGGGTGCCGGAGGCGTCCCCATCCCGTCCCCGTCCCGTCCCCCCGCCGGCGGCACCTGGTGAATCATTAACCATGGGCTGCGCTTCCGCCTTCCTGCGCCGCCCTGGGCACGACGGGTTTGGGGGGCGGGGGGCCACCCCGACCGGGGGGCTGCGTGTTTCCCCCCAGGGCATCGTGGGTGGGGACAAGCCCTGGGGTTTCCATATTGGGACGTGGGGACAAACCCGTGCCCCCCGGGGGTTTTGGGATGGGGGCACGGGACGACCCCACCCCCGAGGGGTTTCTGGATGGGAACAGGGTGACACTGGGAGGGGGGAGCATCCGGACACGGGGGGCACTCGGGACCCCCATCACTGTCCTCGTCCCGCGCGGGGCAGCGCCGACCCAATCCCGACCCGTCCCTCCCTGTTCCCCCCCCGGCATCCTCACACCCCGGTGACACCATCTGTCCCCCATGCAGTCCCGCTGACACAGCCGGCGGTGACGCCGGACAACGTGACGGTGACGGAGAACGACACCATCACCCTGACCTGCCGCAGCCCCCCCGGCACCCAGACGGTGGCCTGGCTGCACGACGGGGCGCCGGTGTCACCCGGTGGCCGCCTGTCCCTGTCCCCGGACAACCGCACGCTGACGGTGCGGCCGGCGGAGCGGGGTGACGCCGGCGTCTACGTGTGCCAGGTCAGCAACGCCATCAGCACCAACCGCAGCGACAATGCCACCGTCACCGTCATCTGTGAGTCCCCACGGCGTCCCTGTCCGTGCATCCCCTGTGCTGTCCCTGTGTCCGTCTCCATCCCGACGTCCCGTGCTGTCCCTGTCCTGTGCCCCCTGCTATCCCCATCCCCGTGCCCTCACGCCATCACTGTCCCCCGTCCCCATCCCCACGTCCCCCGTGCCACCCCGTCCCCACGTCCCCTCTGTCCCTGTCCCCGTGCCCCCAGGCCGTCACTGTCCTGTGTCCCCCATGCCCCCCGTCCCCATCCCCACGTCCTGTCTGTCCCCACGTTCATCCCTATGCCCTCCATGGGGACATCCCTGTCCCCGTCCCCACGCCACCCCGTCCCCACGTCCCCTCTGTCCCTATGCCTCCACGCCCTCACTGCCCCCCATGTCCGTCCCCGTCCCCACGTGCCTCACGTCCCCCCGCAACCCCTCACCCCTCCGCCCGCAGACGGCCCCGACAGCGTCGCCATCACCCCGCCGGGCCCCCTGCGGCAGCGGCTGGGCTCCCGCCTGGAGCTGCGCTGCGCCGCCGACGCCGCCCCCCCGCCGCTCTTCGCCTGGGCCCGCGGCAACGTCAGCCTGGCCGCCGGCAGCCGCCTGCACCTCGACTTCGGGGACCCCAGCCAGGCTGGCGAGTACCGCTGCCGGGCCACCAACCCCGCCCTGGGCCGTGCCGCCGAGGCTGCCGTGCTGCTGCTGCAGGACGAGGGTGAGTGGGGCCCGGGGGCCGGCGGGAGCGGGGGGGCCCCGGCAGAGGGGGGCACCGCCCCACACGGCGAGTCCCCGATGCGGCGGGCTCTGGCCAGGGGTGCCCCTGCTCCCTCGCTGCCGGGGCCTCCCTTTTGGGGCGCCCCTCCACCTCCCCCCAGGTCTCAGCAGCGGGGCCATCGCCGGCATCATCTTGGGGACACTGCTGGGGCTGGGGCTGTTGGGGGCCGCCGGGTACCTGCTCTGGCGCCACGTCGGCAGGTAACGGGATGGGACTTGCAGGACCCCCCAGAACCCCCCTAGCAGTCCCCGGGCCCCCCTGGGCCGGGGGGCCCCGCTCAGGGCTCCCTGGCGCCCCACAGCCCCCCCCAGCTCAACGGCAGCACCATCTACTGCGAGGTCAGGCCGAAATAGGGGCTGCCGTGGACGCCTGGGTCCCCCGCAGGGGTGTTGGGGGGACCAGGGCCCCCCGGCTGGTCCTGGGGGTCTGGGGGGCCCTGAGTGGAGCCGGCTTTGTAATAAAGGAGGTGACAGGAGGAGAGACCCTTGCGCACGTGTGTAACACGCACCTGGCCCCTCGCACACGCGTGTGACATGCTCGTGGTCCCGTGTGCCACCACCGCCCGCGTAAAACATTTCTTCCTCATACCCTGCCTAAACCCTGCCTAACCCTAACCCTGACCCTAACCCAGCCTAACCCTAACCCTAACCCCCCCTAACCCAGCTCCTCTTCTCACTGTACCCGGACCCTTGCCCCAGCCTGGCAACCCCCCCCGCCCCATACCTTACCCCGAAAGTCGGGCCCCCTGCACCCCCACGCCCCCCCCACCCCCTCTCACGTCCCCCCGTACCCCCCCGGGCAGAGGAAGACAAGGCAGGTGGAGGCAGCGGCCTTTAATGTGTGTGTGTGGGGGGGTGTCAGGGGCACCCCGAGACCGGTCCCCCCCCACGCAGCACCGGCTCACGGGGGGGGGAGCGCGGGGGGCCGGCTCGGGGGGTGGGGCTGCAGCGCCGGGGGCGGCGCGGCCGCTTCGCAGATCGGTGCCTCCTCCCCTGGGGGGACCCCGGCGTCCGGGGGGCACCCCGGCGTCCGGGTCCAGCGCTCACCCTCGTGGGAGGCCGTGGGTTTCCTCCTTCCCTGCTGGCCGCTCCTCGTGTCCCTGCAAAGAGTCAGAGGGAGCCTGGGGGGGGCTGGGGCCGGGGGGGACCCAGGCGTCCGGGCAGGGGGGACCCAGGCGTCCGGGCAGGAGGGCAGAGCACCAGTGGGAGGTCTCTGGGTGACCGTGGGGCACGGGGAGGTCTCGGGGTGACCGTGGGGTGACCGTGGGGTGCGCGGCCGACCCTGGGCTCGTGACCCCCCGGTCAGAGCCCCCCGTTTCGGGCCTGGCGCCCCCGCCTCTCCCGCGCTGGGGTGTTTCGCCCCCCGATTCGCCTCCCCGTTTCGGGGCCCCCCCTCAGTTTCGGGGTTCCCCCCGCGGCCCCCCCGCCCCGGGCTCTCCCCACCTGCGCTCCGCCGCCCCGCCCCTTCCGGATGCGTAACGCACGACGCCCAATCGCCGCCAGGCGCAGCGCGCGTCGCCCTGGCAACGGTCACCGCCCCCCAGCCGCGCATGCGCGCCCCTCCCGACCCCTGGCGCGCCCCGCGGGGTCGCGCCCCCTGACCCGGCGCGGCGGAGTCGGCGCTTTGCTGAGGCCTTTATTGGGGGGGCGCGACCCCTGACCCCGGGCGGCCCCGGCGGTCAGAGGGGGCTGGGGAGGTTAAAGGGGTTCAGGGGGGTCACGAGGGGGCACAGGGGGGCCTAGGGGCTTCGGGGGGGCTAAAGGGGGGGTCCGGGACTAAAGGGGGTCGGGGCGGTGACAGGGGGGTCATGGGGGTCGAACGGGCTCAGGGGGTTCTGTGGGGCGTTGTGGGGCACAGGGGATCCGTAGGGGTCGGGGGGGCCAAGGGGTCAGGAGAGTCAAAGGGGGTGTCCATGCAGGTCCGGGGGGTCCCTAGAGGGGCAGGGAGAGCCCCTTGGTGGGGGCGCGCGGGCAGCAGCGCGGGGGGCACCGTCCCCGCCGGTGGCTCCTGGGGAGGTGAGAGGACCCTGGAGGGGCAGAGGGGGTCAGACGGATCCCCCAAAACCCCCGTTCCCCCCCCCGCTCCCTCCTCACCCTCTCTCCCGCAGGCACTCGACCGTCCGGGGGGGGCTGCCAGGCCGCCGACACTGTGAGCACCCGCAGACTGCGAGGGGGACATCGTCAGGTGGGGGCGATGCCGGTGGGCACCCCCCACCCCTGGGAGGCTCTGGAGGGGCCGGGGAGCGGCGGGGACCCCCAGCAGCAGCAGCAGCAGCAACAGCAACGGAGCCATTTTTGCCCAGGGGGGACCCCCGCTGCGCCTTTATCCCCCCCGCCACCCGCGACCCCCCCGGCGTGGGGCGGCGCTGCCGGGAAGCACCTGGAGGGGTTTGGCCGGGCGCCCGCCCACCCGCCACGCCCTCACCCGCACCCGGCACCCCCCAAAACGGGCTCCGGGTCCTGCATGAGGCGCCCGCTGCCCAAAGGAGCTGGGCCCCCCAGGGGCTCTGCCCCCCCCCCTCCCCCCGGGCAGACCCCGGGGCTTCGTGGGGTTTGGGCTCACCCCAGAGGCCCCCTGGTGTTTCGTCCCGGGGGCTGTGCTGGCGGGGGTGCGGTGGGGCCCCCCTGGGATTGGGGCGCAGCTGGGGTGCACCCTCCCTGGGGTGGGTGGGAAGGGGACCCTGGTGTCTGGGTGTGGCGGGACGGGGGGGCAGGTTTTGTGGGTGGCTGCTGGTGGTGGGTGAGGGACAGTGGCACTGGGACCCTCAGTGGGACCCGAGACCCCCATTCCTGCCCGCAGACGCCCCTGCCCCCCCGAGCTGACGGCGCCTCCTTCCCCACAGCCATCTTCTGGGCTCCCGCCCCCACCCGGGGCTGGCCCCCCTCGCCCCCCGCCGGGCCCCGACATCACGCAGGAGCGGGGGGACGTCACCTTCATGCCGGAGCCCGGGTGACGCCGTGCTCGTGGGGTGAGTGCCCCCTGCCCGCCCTGTGTCCCCGTGGCCAGCCCCACCTCCCCCCCGCCATCCCTGTCCCCTCCGTGCTGTCCCCGTCCCCATGTCCCCCATGCTGTCCCCATGTCCATCCCTGTCCCCATGTCCCCTGGGCTGTCCCCATGCTCCTCATGCTGTCCCTGTCCCTCTGTGCTGTCCCCACACCCATCCCTGTCCCCATGTGCTCACACTGTCCCCCTGTGCTGTCCCCATGTCCCCTACACTGTCCCCACGTCCATCTCCATCCCCACACTGTCCCCCTGTGCTGTCCCCATGTCCCCTGTGCTGTCCGCATGTCCATCCCCTTCCCCATGTCCCCGACACCGTCCCCATGTCTATCCCCGTCCCCACACTGTCCCCATCCCATCCTCATCTGTCTCCGTGTCCGTGTGTCCTCGTCCCCTCTACTGTCCCCGTGCCCCTCATGCTGTCCCTTTGCCCTCTGTGCTGTCCCCATCCCTCCATCCCCATCCCCATGTCCATCCCCATCCCCACGCTGTCCCCATCCCATCCTCATCTGTCTGTGTGTCCATGTCCCCTCATCCCCTGTGCTGTCCCCCTGCTCCTCATGCTGTCCCTGTGCCCTCTGTGCTGTCCCCATGTCCGTCCCCATCCCTGTGTCCCCCATGCCGTCCCCACGCCATCCCCGCCTCCATCCCCATCTCCCTCGCGGCCTTTTGGGGCACCCCGGTCGCAGGACCCAGTTTGGGGGGCCACTGGGGCACCCCGACGACAGCCCTCGTGTCCCCGTCACCGGCTCCTGCCTCTTTCACCCCAAACCCCCGGTCCCAGTGGTGCCCCCAGGGGGGCTCCGTTCCCTGGGGAGGGGCTGCAGCCGTGCTGGGGCACCCTGGGCTCCCCACTGCGGTGACGCTGGCGGGTCCCGGTGCCGCCGCAGGGCTGGTGCGGGGAAGCCTGTCCCCCGGGGAGGGCCGGGCTGTCCCCTCCCTCTCGCCTGGCACGGCCGCGGGCACGGCCGCTGCGGTGGAGGACCGGGGTGAGCCACCATGGGCCACCGAGCGCCAGGCCCCCAGCGCAGCCCCCGGAGCACCGTCGTCCTGGCAGGTGGGGGGCAGCGGGGCGCAATGGGGCCCCTCTGCCTTTGGGGCCCTCCTGGGGTCCCTCGGGCGTCCCTTCCATCTCCCGGGGTCTCCCCTGGGGTCTCTCTTGGTTCCTGTCCACCCCAGGGTCTCCCTGGGGTCTGTCAGGGGTCCCCTCCCTCCCAGGGTCCGCCTCGGGGTCCCCCATGTGGTCCCCTCTGTCCTGGGGCCCTCCTGGGGGTCTGTCTTGGGGTCCGTCCCCATCCCGCCATGAAAACCCACTGGGGACGCGTCCCCCGGGGCTGACACCGCCTCCTCCCCCCGCAGCCGCCCTCCTGCTCTGCTGCCCCCCGCCATCGCGGGCCCAGGCCGCCCGCTTCGCCATCCGCCAGGACCCCGAGGCTGCCCGGGCCGGGGGGGACGTCACCTTCACGCTGGAGCCGGTGCCCAGCGGGGCCCGGGCCTGCACCTGGTACCGGGCGCCCACCAGTGACGTGAACTTCGAGATCTTCATCTACTTCCCGGGGTCGGGGCAGCAGAACGGGCCGGCGTACACTGGGCGGGAGACGGGCGACGCCGACTGCTCCATGCGCATCAGCCGCCTGTGGCTGAACGACACCAGCGCCTACACTGTGGTCGTGCGGGACACTGCCCTCGCCATCGCCAGCATCAACCTCATCGTCCACGGTGAGTCCCTGCCGCCCTCGGCACCCCCGGACCGTCCGGGCCCTTTCTGGGGCGACCTGCTGTCCGTCCGTCCGTCCTTCCCCTTGGCTGCTGTCCCGCCCTGGCGAGCACTGAAACCCCCGAGCGAAGGGCACGGGGAGGGTGGGGACCGCGATGCGCCTGGCGGCCTTTGGCCACGCTACGCCCCTGGCTGCTGCGCCGTTTCGGGGTGCCGGAGGCGTCCCCATCCCGTCCCCGTCCCGTCCCCTTGCTGGCGGCACCTGGTGAATCATTAACCATGGGCTGCACTTCCGCCTTCCTGCGCCGCCCTGGGCACGACGGGTTTGGGGGGCGGGGGGCCACCCCGACCGGGGGGCTGCATGTTTCCCCCCAGGGCATCGTGGGTGGGGACAAGCCCTGGGGTTTCCCTATGGGGACGTGGGGACAAACCCATGACCCCCAGGGGTTTTGGGATGGGGGCACGGGACAACGCCACCCCCGAAGGGTTTCAGGACGGGAACAGGGTAACGCTGGGAGGGGGGAGCATCCGGACACGGGGGCACTCGGGACCCCCATCACTGTCCTTGTCGCACGTGGGGCAGCGCCGATCCGATCCCGAACCGTCCGTCCCTGTTCCCCCCCCGGCCCCGGTGTCCTCGGGCCCCGGTGACACCGTCTGTCCCTCATGCAGTCCTGCTGACACAGCCGGTGGTGACGCCGGACAACGTGACAGTGACGGAGAACGACACCATCACCCTGACCTGCCGCAGCCCCCCCGGCACCCAGACGGTGGCCTGGCTGCACGATGGGGCGCTGGTGTCGCCCGGTGGCCGCCTGTCCCTGTCCCCGGACAACCGCACGCTGACGGTGCGGCCGGCGGAGCGAGGTGGCGCTGGCGCCTACGTGTGCCAGGTCAGCAACGCCATCAGCACCATCCGCAGCGACGACGCCACCGTCACTGTCGTCTGTGAGTCCCCATGGCGTCCCTGTCCCCTGTGCTGGCCCCATGTCCGAACCCAGGTGCCCTGCGCCATCCCCGTGTCAGTCCCCATGTCCCGAGTGCCATCCTTGTGTCTGTCCCCACGTCCCCAGTGCTGACCCCACTTTCATCCTCATGTCCCCAGCATCAACCCCTGTGTCTGTCCCCATGTCCCTGGACTGTCCCTGTGTCTGTCCCCATGTCCCCAGCATCGACCCCTGTCTCCGTCCCCATGTCTCTGCACTGTCCCTGTGTATGTCCCCATGTCCCCAGCACCCTCCCCACGTCCGTCTCCACGTCCCCATGCTGTTCCTGCGTCTCCCAGCGTCGTCACCATCCCCATCCCCACAGCCCTCTGCCGCCCCTGTCCCCGCGCCGTCCCCACGTCCATCCCCATGTCCCCGGTGCCCTCCCCCATCCACCCCCGTCCCCCTGCACTGTCCCTGTGTCTGTCCCCATGTCCCCAGCACCGTCGTCCGCCCTATCCCCATGACCCTGTGCCACCCCTGTCCCCACGTCAGTCCCCGCGCCTTCCCCCCCTGTCCCCCGTGTTGCCCCTGACCCCTCTGCCCCGCAGACGGTCCCGACGCCGTCACTGTCACCCCGCCGGGGCCCCTCGACCTGCCGGCCGGGTCCCCCCTGACACTGACCTGCGCCGCCGCCGCCGTCCCGGCCCCCCACTACACCTGGTTTTTCGGGGAGACCCAGCACCCCGGGGCCACCTGGGTCCTGGACCGCCTGTCCCTGGCGCATGGGGGGGGCTACGTCTGCCAGGCCCTGAACCCCCACAGTGGCCGTGGCCGGAACAGCTCCCGGCTCGAGCTGCGGGTTTGGGGTGAGTAGACAGGGACGCCGGCGCCACCGTCCCTGCTGATGCCACCGCCGCCGTCCCCATCACTGCGCCGCACGGCAAGGGGGGAGCATGGGGGAGCGGGTGCGAGGGCACCGCACAAGCCGGGACCCCCTGACCCCCCCATGCCTGTCTGCTTGCAGAGCTGCTGACACAGCCGGCGGTGACACCGGACAACGTGACGGTGACGGAGAACGACACCATCACCCTGACCTGCCACAGCCCCCCCGGCACCCAGACGGTGGCCTGGCTGCACGACGGGGCGCTGGTGTCACCTGGCGGCCGCCTGTCCCTGTCCCCGGACAACCGCACACTGACGGTGCGGCCGGCGGAGCGGGGTGACGCCGGTGCCTACGTGTGCCAGGTCAGCAACGCCATCAGCACCAACCGCAGCGATGACGTCAATGTCACCGTTGTCTGTGAGTCCCCACGACGTCCCTGTCCGTACGTCCCCTGTGCTGTCCCGGTGTCCGTCTCCATCCCAACATACCGTGCTGTCCCTGTCCTGTGCCCCATGCTATCCCCATCCCCGTGCCCTCATGCCATCACTGTCCCACGTCCCCCTCCCCACGTCCCCCACGCCACCCCATCCCCACGTCCCCTCTGTCCCTGTCCCCGTGCCCCCAGGCCGTCACTGTCCTGTGTCCCCCATGCCCCCCGTCCCCATCCCCACGTCCTCTCTGTCCCCACGTCCATCCCTGTGCCTTCCACGATGTCCCTGTCCCCGTCCCCACGCCACCCCGTCCCCAGGTCCCCTCTGTCCCCACCTCCATCCCTGTGCCCTCCACGACATCCCTGTCCCTGTCCCCATGCCACCCCGTCCCCAGGTCCCCTCTGTCCCCGTCCCCGTGCCTATACGCCATCACTGCCCCCCATGTCCGTCCCCGTCCCCACGTGCCTCGTGTCCCCCCACAACCCCTCACCCCTCCGCCCGCAGACGGCCCCGACAGCGTCGCCATCACCCCGCCGGGCCCCCTGCGGCAGCGGCTGGGCTCCCGCCTGGAGCTGCGCTGCGCCGCCGACGCCGCCCCCCCGCCGCTCTTCGCCTGGGCCCGCGGCAACGTCAGCCTGGCCGCCGGCAGCCGCCTGCACCTCGACTTCGGGGACCCCGGCCAGGCCGGTGAGTACCGCTGCCGGGCCACCAACCCTGCCCTGGGCCGCGCCGCCGAGGCCGCCGTGCTGCTGCTGCTGCTGCAGGACGAGGGTGAGTGGGGCCTGGGGGGCGGCGGGAGCAGGGGGGCCCCCGCAGAGGGGGGCGCCGCCCCACACGGCGAGTCCCCGATGCGGCGGGCTCTGGCCAGGGGTGCCCCTGCTCCCTCGCTGCCGGGGCCTCCCTTTTGGGGCGCCCCTCCACCTCCCCCCAGGTCTCAGCGGCGGGGCCATCGCCGGCATCGTCTTGGGGACACTGCTGGGGCTGGGGCTGCTGGGGGCCGCCGGGTACCTGCTCTGGCACCACGTCGGCAGGTAACGGGATGGGACCCCCAGGACCCCCCAGAACCCCCCTAGGAGTCCCCGGGCCCCCCTGGGCCGGGGGGCCCCGCTCAGGGCTCCCTTCTGCCCCCAGGTCCTCTGCTCCTGCCTCCCTCAACAGAGCCAAACCCAGCGTCCCCCCCCGCGGTGAGTCATGTCCCCCCCATGTCTTGGGGTATCGTGGGGACCCCTAGGCCTTGGGGGGGCTCATCTCACCCCCTCTCTACCCCACAGAGGCCGTGGCTGCAGATGGCGTAAACGGCACGGTAAGGGGCTCTGGGCGGTGTTTGGGGGGCCCGGATGCCTGGGTCCCCCCCTCATTCCTGGGGGGGCTGTGGGGCTCGGACACCTGGGTCCCCCCCTCATTCCCGGGCGGGCTGTGGGGCGTGGACGCCTGGGTCCCCGACGTGCAGTGCTGCCTTGCAGGAGGAGGTCAGGTACTTGAACCTGACCTTCAACACCTGAGGGGGGCCGGCGCCCCACAGCCCCCCCCAGCTCAACGACAGCACCATCTACTGCGAGGTCAGGCTGAAATAGGGGCTGCCGTGGATGCCTGGGTCCCCCACAGGGGTGTTGGGGGGACCAGGGCCCCCCGGCTGGTCCCGGGGGTCTGGGGGGCCCTGTGTGGAGCCGGCTTTGTAATAAAGGAGGTGACGGGAGGAGAGACCCTTGCGCACGTGTGTAACGCATGTGGCCCCTCGCACACGCGTGTGACATGCTCGTGGTCCCGTGTCCCGCTACTGCCCGCGTAAAACATTTCTTCCTCATACCCTGCCTAAACCCTGCCTAAACCAACTCTAACCCTAACCCAGCCTAACCCTGACCCTAACCCCTCCTAATCCAGCCTAACCCTGACCCTAACCCCCCCTAAACCAGCCTAAGTCTAAGCCTAACCCAGCCTAACCCTGACCCTAACCCACCCTAACCCAGCTCCTCTTCTCACTGTACCCGGATCCTTGCCCCAGCCTGACACCCCCCCACCACATACCTTACCCCGAAAGTCAGGCCCCCTGCACCCCCCTTGCACTCCCTCTCACATCCCCCCGCACCCCCCCCCCCCCCCCGGGCGGAGGAAGACAAGGCAGGCAGAGGCAGTGGCCTTTAATGGGGGGGGGGGTCAGGGGCACCCCGAGACCGGCCCCCCCCACTCAGCGCCGGCTCACGGGGGGGGCGGGGGGGGCCGGCTCGGTGGGCGGGGCTGGCCCGGGGGGGCGGGGCTGCAGCACCGGGGGCGACGCGGCTGCTTCACAGATTGGTGCCTCCTCCCCTGGGGGGACCCCAGAGTCCGGGGGGCACCCCGGCGTCCGGGTCCAGCGCTCACCCTCGTGGGAGGCCGTGGGTTTCCTCCCTCCCTGCTGGCCGCTCCTCGTGTCCCTGCAAAGAGTCAGAGGGAGCCTGGGGGGGGGCCGGGGGGGACCCAGGCGTCCGGGCAGGGGGGACCCAGGCGTCCGGGCAGGAGGGCAGAGCACCCAGGTGGGACGGAGCTGGGGTGTCCAGGGTGGGGGACGGAGGGGACCCCGGCATCGGGAAGGACCCAGAAGTCCAAGGGGGACCCAGGTGTCCGGGGAGGGGGACCCAGGCGTCTGGGCGGCCTTACCCTGGGCGTCGCGTGTGGGGCCGGACTCGCCGGTGGACCATGGCGGCCGCGAAGGCCCCGGCCAGCAGGACCCCAACCAGGGCCCCGGCCACCACCCAGGCCAGGAACGGGGGGGGCCCGGCTGGCCCCGAGGCTGGTGCCCCGGTGGGTGCGGGGGTGCTGGGGGGCATCGCAGAGGGCAAGGCTGGGGGGGACCCGGTGCTGGGGGGTCCTGTGGCGGTGGGGGGCTGCAGCTCCCCTGCCCACGGGGGCCCCATGGCCACCGGAGACGCACCCCGAGCCGCCAAACCTGTCAGGCCTGAGTCACAGGGCGGCGGGACTGGGGGCAGGCCTGGTCACGCGTGTGCACACGCGTGTGCGCGCCCAGGGCAGGCGTGTACAGGCATGTGTTTCACAAGGGGCGTTTGCTGGGGTCCCTGGCGGGGGGCAGCAGCTCCCTGCACGTGCATGTGCAAGGGGCACAGGGAGCTTTGCACGGCCCCGAGCAGGCGAGGGGTGTGCGAGGGGCACAGGGAGCTTTGCACGGCCCCGAGCGGGCGACACCACCGGGACTTTCCAGGCTGTTTCTGGTAAGTCGCTGGGGCGGAGCTGGGGGGGCCCCGGGGGGGGGTCAGCCCGGGACATACACGTGTGCACACGCGTGTGCGGGGCACGCGGCAGTGGTCTGGCACGCGGGGGCTCGCGAGGCGCACGTGGGACAGGCTTTGGCCGGTGCGCGTTGGCGGGCGTGTTCACGCGTGGGGGCTGCGGGACGCGCGGGTCCCCCCGTTGGGGCGGGGGCTGCGGGACGCCCGCGTCCCCCGCCCAGCCGCGAGAGGGCAGTGCCGCCCCCGGACGCCTGGGTCCCCTCCCAGGGGCGGGGCCGCTCGCGGGGAACCCCCCGCCCTCAGGGGTCCCCGGGGCGTGGCCGGGGCGGGGGGGGCGGCCCCGGGGCCCCCCCGGCGGAGGCGGCCCCGAAAGTCCCGTCGCTGCCGGCGGGGAAGTCCCGGGGTCGCTTCCGCTCCGCAGCGGGACCCAGGCGTCCGGGAGGGGACTCAGGCGTCCGGGGGGACCCCGGCGTCCGGGAGGGGACCCAGGCGTCCGGGGGGGGACTCCGGCGCCCCCCTCTCCCCCCCCGCCCCCCATGGCGGAGGAGCTGCCCGTGGACCTGCGGACGCGGCGCGGCGGGACCCCCGGGCCGGGACCCCCCGAGGCGTCGCTGCCGCTGCGGAAGCGGCGCTCGGCGATGCGGGGGGCGATGGCCCCCCCCCCCACCTCCGGGCAGGGTCCTCCCCCGGGGCAGGGCCCCCCCCCGGGGAAAGCGCCCCGCGGCGCCCCGCCAGCGCACTCCCCCGCCGCCTGCGCCCCCCCCGGCCTCGGCCTCGGCTTCCCGCCCCCGCCTGCCGCCTTCTTCTCAGGTGAGACCCCCGGCCTCCCTCCGGCCTGCCCCCCCCCCCCTTCCCCCCCGGCCGCCGGAGTCCCTCGTGGGTGGGATGGGGGTGAGGGTCCCCCGGACGCCGGGGTCCCCCCGCTGACATCCGCCGCACAGGGCTGCGGGGGGAGCTGCCGCTGCCACTGCTGGGGGGGTCCGGAGCGGGGTTGGCGGCGCCCCCCGGGGTCCTCGCCCTCCCTCCCGCCCCCCTGGCCTTGCTGGGACCCCCCGAGACCCAACTGGCCGCCGACATCGCCGCCGCCACCGGGCAGGACGAGGACGGTGACACGTGAGTCGAGGACCCTCCCCGTGGGACCCCTCCATGGGCCCTCCAATGGGGTACCGCCAATAGGGCCCCCCCAGGCGGACCCTCCTGATTGACCCCCGCAGTGGGGACCCCCGTAATGCGAAGCCCGTAATGAACCTCGCTGGGGACCCTCCCGGTGGGACCCCCGCGATAGGACCCTCCCCATGGGGACGCCCTGGATAGGACCCCCCCCTTAGTGGGACCTGTCTAACTGCCTCCCCCAGTGGGGACCCCCCTCGGGGACCCCTCGCTGCCCCCCCTCCCCCCCGCGGGGAATCCCCGGCGCCGCCGGGCTGCCCCGGCCCCGCCCCGCCGCCGCTTGACGTCACCGCCCCGGCCACGCCCCTTTACTGGAAGCGCGGGGGGGAGGGGCGGCTTCCTCCTCCCCCTCCCCCCCAGGTGCCTCTGACCCTCCCCCTCCGCGCCCCATCGTGTCCTGCGTCTCCCCCAAACCGCTCGTGCCTCCCCAGTGACCCCCCCGTGTCCCCCCACGCCCTTCCCGTGTCCCCCCGTGACCCCGTGTCCCCCCCCGCGTCCCCCGCGTCCCCCTGTGACCCCCAGGGTGCTGCACATCGCCGTGGCCCCGTGGCCCTCCGTGTCCCCCCGTGACCCCGTGCCCCCCGTGACCCCGTGTCCCCGTGTCCCCCCAGGGCGCTGCACATCGCCGTGGCACAGGGGGCCCTGGGGGCCGCCCGGCGCCTGGTGGGGCTGTTCCTGCAGGGGGGGCGGGAGCTGGACGTCTACAACCGCCTGCGGCAGGTGGGGGGGGGCGTGGGGAGATGGGGGGGGCGTGGGGGGACGTGGGGGCTGCGGGGATACGGGGACGTGGGGACATGGTGGGACATGGGGGTGTGGGGGGACATATGGGGGGAGCTGGATGTTGCAAGCCCTGTGCTTGCCCCTTGCACGCTGCGCACGCCCCTTGCACACGCCCCATCTAGCTTGGGACGCACCCAGTGCCCCCGCATCCCCTGTGCACCCCCTTGCACCCCCACGTGCCTTTGCACACACCCTGTGCCTGTGGCAAGCCCCGTGCGTGCCCTTGCGCATGCCCTGCACACGCTTGCACACGCCCTGTGCCTGTTGTGAGCCCTGTGTGCCCCGTGCACGCTGCAGGCACTCCTTGTGCACCCTTGCTCAGCTTGCACATGCCTCGCGCACACCTTGCACGTGGGTCGTGCACCTTTGCACGTGCCCTGGGGCTGTTGCACTCCCTGCATGCCCCATGTGTGCCCTGTGCACGCTGTTGCATGCACTCGCATGCCTGTGACATGTCTCGCGCACCTCTGCGCGCCTTGCACACGCGTTGTGCCCCCTCGCACATCTGGCACACGCCCTCGCACGCCCGTGCACACGCCCTGCACGCCCCTGCCCGCCCTCGGTGCCTGCCAGAAGCCGGCGCACCCGGGCACGCCGTGTGCACGCCCGGGCACGCCCTGACACGCCCGCGCAGACCCCGCTGCACCTGGCGGTGATCACGGGGCAGCCGGGGCTGGTGCGGCTGCTGGTGGCACACGGGGCCTCGCCGATGGCGCTGGACCGGCTGGGGCGCACGGCCGCCCACCTGGCCTGCGAGAGCCGCAGCCCCCGCTGCCTGCGCGAGCTGCTGCGCCCCGGCCCCTGGGGGGGCCCCGACCTGCAGGCCCGAAACTACGAGGGTGAGCACCCCGAGACAGGGCGGGAGGTGGGGGGCAGCGGGTTGGGGTCTGCACACTGCAGGCACGCGGCTACATGGGGCAGCACCCCAAAATGGGGGTGTGGGAAGGGGGGGTGGAGACACAGCAGTGGAGCACAGAGGAGTGGGGGTGCACAGAAATGGGGGACAATAGGGGGGCACAGAAAGAGGGGGCACCGTAATGGGGGGGGAATGGGGGGGCACAGAAAGGGGGGGCACTGAAATGGGGGAGGGGGAATAGGGGGGGCACAGAAAGAGGGGGCTGCTGGGGAGCACCAAAATGGGAGCGAGGGCAACGGGCGGGCACAGAAAGGGGGGACAGTGGGGGGAGCACAGAACAGGGGGTGCACCGCAACAGAGGCCAATGGGGCTGTCAAAATGGGCTGTGCTGCCCCAAACCCACATGGGACCGGGGGGGAGGGGCTCAGTGGGCCATCACCCCCCTGACCCCCTGGTCCCCCCAGGTTTGACCCCCCTGCATGTGGCCGTCAGCTCGGGTGCCCGCGAGAGCGTCTTGCTGCTGCTGGAGCACGGGGCCGACATCGACGCCGTGGTGGGGCTTGGGGGGGCCTGGGGGGCTGGGGGCAAGGAAGGGAAGCTCCGTGGGCTGGGGGGCTTGGGGGGCCCTGGGAGGTGGGGAGCTCAGGGGATCCTGGGGGGCTTAGAGGGCTTTTGGAGGGCCCTGGGGGGGGGGTCACTCAGGGGCTGAGGGGGTCTGGGCTGCGTTGGTGTGGGGAGGTTGGAGGAGGCTGGGGGGCTTCAGGGGACTTGGGGGGCCCTGGGGGAGGCAGGGCCCGGAGGGGGCTGGGGCAGTCCAGGGGTCCTGGGGCAGGGGACGTGAGGGGGGTGTCACGGGGAGGTTGGCATCCCCTCACCCCCCCCCCCCGGCTCCCCCAGGACATCAAGAGCGGCCGCTCGCCGCTGCTGCACGCGGTGGAGAGCAACAGCCTGGAGATGGCCGAGCTGCTCATCCAGGTGGGCTCTCGGGGGGCACTGGGGGGCTTTGGGGCATTTGGTGTGCTTGGGGGATGTGGGGCGGTTTGGGGGGCTTCGAGGGGCTTGGAATTTGGGGGCTTCAGGGGGCGGTGGGGCTGCGGGGGGCTATGAGAAATGGGGGGTCGAGGGATGCAGCGGGGGGCTGTAGGGGGGCTATAAGAAATGGGGGGCGTGGGGATGCAGCGGGGGGCTGTGGGGGGCTATGAGAAATGGGGGGCGTGGGGATGCAGCGGGGGGCTGCGGGGGGGCTATGAGAAATGGGGGGCGTGGGGATGCAGCGGGGGGCTGCGGGGGGGCTATGAGAAATGGGGGGCGTGGGGATGCAGCGGGGGGCTGTGGGGGCTATGAGAAATGGGGGGTCTGGGGATGCAGCAGGGGGCTGTGGGGGGGCTATGAGAAATGGGGGGCGTAGGGATGCAGCGGGGGGCCGGGGCTGATCCGGGGCACCGGCAGCGGGGCGCCAGTGTCAACGCCCAGTCGTACGCGGGGTGCACGGCGCTGCACGCGGCAGCGGGACGGGGGCTCCTGGGGGTCCTGCGGCTGCTCCTGCGCAGCGGCGCCGACTGCGCCCTCAAGAACTACCACAACGACACCCCTCTGGCCGTGGCCAGCAGCCGGCAGGTGGGGGGGCTCCGGCAGGGGGGCACTGGGGTGCGGGGGGGCAGCGGGGTGCAGTGAGGGGGGTGGGGGGCAATGGGGGTATTGGGGTGCAGGAGTGGGGTGCAGTGGGGGGTTTGGGGTGCGGAGAGTGGGGTGTGATGGAGGTATTGGGGTGCAGGATTGGGGTGTGATGGAGGTATTGGGGTGCAGAAGTGGGGTGCAATGGGGGTTTGGGGTGTGGAGAGTGGGGTGCAGTGGGGGGTTTGGGGTGCGGAGAGTGGGGTGTGATGGAGGTATTGGGGTGCAGGAGTGGGGTTCAGTGGGGGTTTGGGGTGCCAGGGTTTGCAGTGCAGGAGGCTTTGGGGGGACATGGCAGGGAGTGCTGGGGAAGGACCTGGGGGTGCACTGGGGGGACTGGTGGGATGGCACAGGTGGGTTTTGGGGTGCATGGGGGGATTTGGGGGGGGGGGGGCCATGCTGACTCCAGCCTCCTCCCAGGTCATTGACATCCTCCGGGGAAAAGCCTCACGCCCCCCCCCGGCCCCCTCCAGCCCCGGCCCACCCCCTGATGGGCTCCCCCAGGCACCCAATGGTGAGGGGGGGGGGGGTGTGTGTCTGCAAGGTTGGGGGTTCCAGGGCTTTGGGGGGGGGGTCAAGGAGGGTTTCTGGGGTTTTGGGGGTTGTCTCTGGGGGGAGTCAAGGGGGGTACCAAGGTTAGGGGAAGATCCCTGGGGTCTTGGGGGGGGGGGGGTTGTTTGGGGGAGCCTGGGGAGGGTTCCTGGGGGGGCATTGATGGTCTTGGGGGGTATTGAGGGGTCCCTGGGGGGTCCTGGAGGTCCCACGGGGGGGTCCCAGGGCCTGGGGCGGTCTTGGGGGCTGAGGGGGTCCCTCAGAGGGTCAGGGGTGTCTCCTTGAGATGAAGGTAAAGTCCGGGGGGGGGGGAGGGGGGTCAGGGGTCCTCCCTGACGCCCCCATCATCCCCCCAGGACAATCCTCCCCTGGGTCCCCCCCGGCCTCCCTCAGCCCTCCCCGGACCCCCACCGCAGCCCATCAGAGGGTGGACTCCGCTGAGCTGGCCAATGGGGTGCAAGGGCTGGGGCCCCACCTGGGGGTGAAGCACGAAGGTGGCACCGGGCAGCCAATGGGATGCACCAGTGGCCCTGCCCTCACCCTGCCATTGGCCGATGACCACCTGGACCCTGCCGGCCTCTATCCAATGGTGTCGCCTGGCCAGGAGACCACAGCCAATCCCCTCATGCTGCGGCCCTTCCACCGGCCAATTGTCTCACTGGGCCCATCAGCCAATCAGGGACCACTGCGGGCAGCCCAGATGGACCAATCACAGACGCTGGTGGAAGGGGGCAAACACTCCCCCGAGCCCCCTCGGCTCCGCCCCCGGGAGGGGCGGGGCCAGGCGGGAGGGGGCAGGTGACCCTGCCTGGGACCCTGGTGTCCGGGAGGACACGTGACCCCACACGGAAAAGGGACCCCGGCACCCGGGAAGGACCGGGACCCCCATGGACTTCTCCCACCCAGGGACCCTGGCGTCTGGGAGGGACCTCTCCTCCCCATCCACGAGCATTAACCCTCCCCCCCCAGCGGGGGAGGGGCTAGTCCTGTAACAAGGCGAATTAAAGTGATTTTGGCTACAAACCCTCCTGGAGAGGGGCCAAGGTGGGAGGGGTGGGGCCAGGGTGGGAGGGGCGGGAAGGGGGTGTGGCAAAGGTGGGGCGTGGGACCAGGGCGTGGCCAAGGTGGAAGGGGTGGGGCCAAGGCCTCAGTCCTCTGGCAGTTGCAGTCTATGGGCCAGCAGTCCTCCCAGGCCCCGGAAGTGCCTGTCAGTCCTGTGGCGGTCGCACTCTATGGGCCAGGAGTGCCTGTCAGTCCTCCAGCAGTCGCACTCTATGGGCCAGGAGTGCCCGTCAGTCCTCCGGCGGTCGCACTCTATGGGCCCGCAGTCCTCCCAGGCCCCGAAAGTGCCTGTCAGTCCTTGGGCAGTCACACTCTATGGGCCGGGAGTGCCCATCAGTCCTCTGGCGGTCGCACTCTATGGGCCAGGAGTGTCTGTCAGTCCTCTGGCAGTCGCGCTCTATGGGCTGGCCGCAGCGTGCGCTGTGGGAGCGCCGAGGAGCCTGAGATGCTGTGGGCGATGCGGTGGACAGCAAAGAGGCTGCTGGGGAAGGTGTGATGGTGGTGGTGATCAGCAGATGCTCTGAGTATGCAAGGTGTTCAGAGAGGTTCCTGTGAAAGGCCAGTCTGGAGCTGCTGTCATCATCTGCACTCCACATCAGCACAGTCTGCCATTATGGCATCTCGTCTACCTGCAGCCTGCCTGCACTCAACTCTGCTTTCTGGCCCCCACAGGACTCCTCTGCTCCTGTCACGGTCCTTCCTAACATCTTCCTTGTGCCCCACACCCTTCTCTTAACTCTGTAGCAAACCTTGGACCTGCCATGTTCCCTCAGAAACCCTCAGGTTTTCCTTGTGCCTGAGAGCACTCTTATCTGACATCTGTACTCTGCTCAAATTGTCTCCAGACTTTGTGCTTGTGTCCCTGAGCCTTCTTTGGCCTCTCTCCACTTCTCAGGACTCTTTTGCTCCTCTCACGGTGCCTCCTGAGGCTTTAGAGGTTCCCCTCAGCAGGCTTTTAGCTCGGGAGTGTCATTTGCACCCCTTTTGTTTTGTCAGAACCACTACTAAGGTCACCCCTGTTCCTCAGAGCCATCTTTTTGTCCCCTCCTCCATCTCAGTTGCCTCCAATTGGTCAGCGTCTCCTTGACGACATCTATACTCCGTTCAAACCCTCTCTGGACTTAATCATTCTGTCCTCACAGCTTCTTTTGCCTCTCTGGCCCCCACAGGACCCCTCTACTCCCATCATGGTCCATCCTGCAACCTTCCCGGTGTCCCACAACTCCCTTTTTGGTTTGTAGTGCAATTTAGACCCCTTTGTTCGCTCAGGTACCCTCCTCAGGCTTTCTTTGTGCCCCACAGTGCTATTCCATTTTCTGCTGTCAGCTCGGATGCTTCCATTCAATCCCTACTCGCCCTGAGAACACCTGTACTCTGTTCAAATCCCCTCCAGATGTCATCCCTTGTGTCCCTGAGCCTCCTTTGGTCTCTCTGGCCGCCGCAGGACTCTTCTACCCCCCTCACGGTCCCTCCTGAGACCTTTCTTGTTCCCCACAGCCCTCTTTGTAACTCTATAGCAAACACCGGACTTCTCTTGTTCCCTTAGATCCCCTCCTCAGGCTTTCTCTGGGCCCCAGAGTGCTCTTATCTTCCTCGATGCCTCTATTTGTCCCTAGCCCCCTAAGTACCCTCTTCAGATGCTTTCTTGAGTTTCTCATTGTCACCAGTACTTTTTTTGTCTTTCTGGTCCCCAGGGGAGTCCTCCCATCCCTGTCAGGATGCCTCCAAAGACTTTCCTTGTTCCCTAAGGCACTATTCTAGCGTTGCAGCCCGCTTTGTATCTTTCTTATTCAGACAGAACCCTTCCTCAGGCTTTCTTTATGCTCTAGAGCGCTGTGATTTCATTAGCAGCCATCTAGCATGTCTCCACTCAGTTGCTCGTCCCCTGAGGACTTCTGTATGTTGCTGGGACACCCTCCTTGAGTTTTGCATTGTGTCCCAGAGCCGCCTTCTGTCTCTCTCATGCTCTTAGTACTGCGCTGCTCCTGTCATAATGCCTTTTGGGGCCCTTCTCGTGTGCCACAGCCCCCTTTCAGCTCTGTAGCACACTTTGCACCCTTCTTGCTCCCCGAGAACCTTTCCCTATTTCATCTCCGGAACGCTCATGTTGTCCTCTATGCTAGTTGGGATACTTCGGTTCAGTCCCTGGCTCCCTAAGGACATCTGTAGTCTGTTCAAATCCCCTCTGGACTTCTTCATTGCGTCCTCCAGCCTTCTTTTGACTGTTCCCCTCAGAACCCCTCTGCTACCGTCACGAGGCCTCCTGAGGCATTAGAGGTTCCCCGCAGCACGCCTTTAGCTCCGTAAGCCCCCCTTGGACTAGTCTCGTTCCAATCTCACCTCTCCTAAGGTCTCTGTTCCCCAGAGCAGTCTCTTCCTTCTCTACGCCATCTAGGATGCCTACCGAGACCCTCCTTGTGCTCCGCAGCATTTTTGTAGCACTTTACCTCCCTTTCGATCTCTCTCGTCCCTCTGAGCCTTTCACGACCGCTCTGCTCCCGGTCACCGTGCCTCCCGAGACCTTCTTTGTGTCCCGCCGCTCTCTCTCAGCTCTGTAGCAGACTTTGGTTCTCTCTCGTTCCCTCAGAAACCCCCCCTTAGGCTTACTTTGTGCCTCAGAGCACTCCTACCTTCCTCTCTGTCATCTAGGGTGCCTCCGCTCGGTCTCCGGCCCCTGAGGACATCTGCACTCTGTTCAAATTCCCTCTAGACTTCCTCCTTGTGTCCCTGAGCCTTCTTTGGTCTCCCTGGCCCCTTCGGAACCCCTCTCCTCCCAGTCACAATGCCTCCCGAGACCTTCCTTGTTCTCCACGGCACTCTGCAGCACTTTTGCTCCCTTTCCATCCCTACTGTTCCCTCAGAATCTCCTGGCTCTCTTTGCTACCTGGCGTGTCATAGAATCATAGAATTGTTCTGGTTGGAAGAGACCTCCAAGATCATCAGGTCCAACCATTAACCTAGCATTACCAAGTCCCCCACTAAATCATATCATCTTTTCTCTGCTGTCTGGGGTGTGTCCATTCAGTTCCTCTCTCTCGTAAACTTTTTACATTCGGTCCTTGGTGGCTATTATCAGCTCAGGTCTCCTCTTGAGTTTTTCAGAGAAGGCGAGAGCCTTCTCTTGCCTTCGCAGTCCTCCCATGCAGACAACTTCAGTTTTTTCTATGTGTGGAATCATCTTTTTTTTTTTTTTTTTTTTTTTAATGTGTCTCCTGTGGTGTTTTTTGTGGCCTTTTGTCACTTTTGTTCTGGCTACTTAGGTGTTAACTAGGCCATTTCATACCGTTTCCAATGCATTTCTTGTATTTCTGCACTTTTCCAGTGTTTTCTGTCCTTTAGGACTCGCCCGATTCTGTTAAGGGAGTCAGCTGGAGAGACCATCAAGGAGTCTCAGTGACTTGGAATCATCGGTGATTTACAGCAAACAACGTACTTTGCAACACAGGATATTTTCAAGAAGGGATTCTTATGGGATCTAACACTGCTTTGTCATTCAGTCCTACCCAGAACATAGTTCTGCCAGAACCGATACACAGAGTCTTGCGGGAAGCGAATTGTTAGGGCACAGCATTTTGTGTTTTTGATAGGAAACTAAAGCGCATTGTTCCTGCTCTTAATATCATTATTACCTTTAATGAGCTACCTTCCCACGTAGCTTAGCATGACCTTAAGTTATCAATACCTGTTTAAAGGAAAGTTTAAGTTTGTCCCCGTACAAGCACGTGCAATTACCCACCCGGTGATATTGCTGGTGTGCTACGCCAACGTGTAGTAAAAGAGCAGGTGGTGTCGTTTCCAGCAAGGATCCCTTTTTCTATGCCACAAACTCAGGGCAGACCAGAGACCCGCCACGGCCCCGCCGGCCGCCTTTGTGGCTTCCGGGGCTGGCCCCGCCCCTTTCCCAGGGGAGTGTGGGAGGGGCGGGGCCCGAGGGCGGGGTGGGGCGGGGCCCGAGGGCGGGGCGCTGGACGGTGCCCGAGGGCGGGGCAGGGCGGGGCCCGAGGGCAGGGGCGGGGCCAGGGGTATATGAGCCGCAGCCTCTGCTCAGGGAGCTCATTCTGCTCCGGGGCTCCTGTGGAGTTGGTGCCTTGTGGGGTCCCTTCAGCGCCCTGCGGCTTCTGAGCTGCTCAGCTGTTTGGGCAGGTGTGTCTTGGCATTTGGAGGAGCAGAGGCGCCTGTTTGCAGTAAGAACCTCTGGATAAGTTGAGGTTCAGCAGCATGTGTAGTAGAAAGCGTGTTTGTTGTATGCAGCTTTTTCTCAGATTAGTAACTTTATAAGGGATGCTTGGGCTTAATAGTCTGTGCTTTTATTTGTTGTGGTTTTTCTTGTTTTTCCTTTTTTTTTTTTTTTAATTCTAGTTACATCACTCTTTTTGGGAGTTCCTGAGTTTACTGCAGTTAGAACTTTTTTTTTCACCATTTCTGTTGGACACTGTTAGAGCTGTTGACATTTTTTTTTTGTAGGCTTGATGGTAAGATCATCTAGCAGGGGTTAGGGCAAGTGTCTTGTGTGTATCTGTATATGGAACTTCATTGTTTCTCGAGAAAGTGACTTTGTATGTAATGGGGCTCAGGCAACTTATGCCGCTTTTGTGCACCCTCGCAGCTTCATCCATGGGGCAGTCTCAGTCGCTGCATGGTTCACTGTCCTGTATTTTTTGTGTTCTGTTTTTTTGTTCTATTTTTTTGGTTTGACTTCTTTGGCAGGTTTTTTCTTATTCCTATAGGTAAAGTCAGGTTGTCTTTTGACATCCTGGTCCCCATGGCTTTCATTCCTCTTTTGTCAGGTTTCCCCACCAGTGTTTTCTTTCCCAAGAGGGGAGCGGAGCACTCATAGTGCTGGGGCATCTGTGGAGGTAGCGTCAGGCTTCTTGTCTCTGCAGGGCTGACCCTGAGGAAGTCTGGTATGTGGGTCAGTTGTATAAATATATATATATAGAGAGAGAGATGGATGCATGTCCTGGTTTAGGCCAGGATGGAGCTAGTTTTGTTTTCAGCAGCTCCTGTGTTTTGGCTTTAGTGTGAGAAGAACAGTGATAGCACACTGATGTTGCTGGTTGCTGCTGAACCACCAAGGACATTTTGCTGTTTTGCAGGTTCTGCTAACGTGCAGATGCAAAAACTTGGGAGGGGTAGAGACAGGATAGTTGATCCAAACTGGCCAAAGAGAGTATTCCATACCATAGACGTCATGCTTGATATAAGCGAGGGTCAGTCGGTGGGCCACTAGTTTTTACTAGATCTTTTTTGGTCTTTTGGGCTTTTGAGGCTTTTGAGACCTTTAACTTGCCCTAATCCTTAAGCTTCCCTTCGGGTTGCTTTTTGTTTCCCTGTTTTTACCTTTTTGTTTTTCGCTCGTTTGGCTGTTTGTTCCCTCGCCTGCTTTCCCTGAAACTTGCTGTTCTGGGATAGCTGGGGGGGGGGGGATACCCCTGCTCCCTGCCTGCTGCTCGGGACGGGCTGTATCGGTCGTCGGGTGGTGAGAAATTGTGTATCGTTTGTTTTATATATTCTATTATCCTTGTATATATTATCATTATTATCATTATTAATATATTTTCATATTTTTTTTTTTTTTACTTTGCTGTCCTGGTGAGCTGTTTTTATCTCAACCCACGAGTTTTCCTTTCTCTCCAATTCTCCTCCCCAACCCAGCGGGGAGGGGGGGAGTGAGCGAGCGGCTGCGTGGTATTGGGTTACAATTTGGGGTTAAACCACGACACTCTGAAAGGGAAGGATTTTCTTCTGTTTGGTGTAATATTGCTCTGTTTTGTGTATTTTTTTAAGATGTGAGTTTTGTGTGGGAAGAAGCCAGCTATCTGACTGGTTTTGGGATAAGGTGAGGTACACATATTTTTAGGTCATATCTTATTTGCCAGATGTTTTGAACTAATTGTATCTGATTTTTCCTAGCAACTCACAAAGGGGTTCAGGGCACCCCAATGGCAGGTGCTGTTGCCAAAAGGCAAAGCAGGGTCATAGCAGAGTTATCTACTTACAGGGATGGGCTCAGCCATCTCCTGCACAAACTTCTGTTCTGTAGCAATCGGGGTGGTAGCTTTCTTTTGATTTCTTGAAGAACAAGAGGATGATGGAGCAGGTCATAAGAGCATAATCATTTTCTCTTCCTTTGGCAGTACAGGCACCCAAGGGCCAGCCCGTATTCAAGGAACAGCACGAGGATATTGGTGTTGACCATCAGCAGAGGAAGGAAGCTTCTTTTGGAGGCCAACGTGATGAAGCAGAGCCCTTATTTGTGCTGTTTGATTTTTCATCACAGGGGCAGGGAGGGGCTCAGACATGCAAAACATGGTCCCGGGCAGGGGAGCTGTCTACTACATGGGAGCTGTGAGGGATATCATGGATACCAGGGGACAGGCATTAGAACCCGGTGCTTGGATTGGACTGACCTGGCAGAACCATCCTGCATCTGAAGTAATGCATAATTCTGTACCGAGATTTTAATAGCCCAGTCTGCATCACCTTTGGCTTTTCCTCATTGAGCTCACATTTTGGTGAGAAGCTGCTCTCATCAAGCATTTGGGTCTCCGTGTTAGATTTTGGCGCCCGTCTCCGTCACCCTCAAGTCATATTCAGCATCTGTCTGCACTCAGGTCTCCTGTAACTCCTATGCAGTTTTGGCTTAAGACTTTATAGTGCAGTGTTATCTAATAGTAGCATTCTGTATGCAAGCGGTTTCTGGCAGCCCAGTCTTCTGTCCTATATATGTCAGCACTTTCATTCGAGCATGCTGTCTACTGAGGGATTCTCTGTGCTGCAGTTCATGGAGTCCTTTAGGAGTTATTTATCCATAAAGGAAGAGTCTTTCATTACACAACTCTGGGCAACCTGATCTGGAACAGGATGTCCCTGCTTATTGCAGGGGGGTGGACTAGATGACCTTTAAAGGTCCCTTCCAACCCAAACTATTCTATGATTCTACACCAGCCATGATCATTCACTACCCGTACCTCTTCTGGCATTTGCTGGCCTATCGGTCTCTGCCTCTATTTGAGTCATCTGGCAGTAACTAACTTCTGTGTGTCGGTGGGTGGCTTGACTTATTCTTGCCATTTAAGTGATAAGTCTAGACTAGGCAGGACAGTTGAGTGAGGTGTGACAGCAAAGGCAAGCAGATGGCGTCACGGGCTGTGATGGGGAGTGAGGTCGATCGCTTGGGTTTTGTGCTTTTGGGGTCTCTGTGTTGCCCAAGTATGCAAGTCAGTCAAAAGGATTTGTTAGTCTGTTTTGCATGGTGGGCTCTCTTTTTTGGAATGCAGTATATAACATCTGTATGCCTCTCTGCATTTTCCTGAGGAGGGCCTGACATCAAAGGTTCCTGAGACATCAGAGATGGGTGTGGCCACTGACCCCAGAGGTGCAGCACGGGAGGAGAGCAGAGCCGTGTTCGCCTGCTGGGGGAAAGGGTGAGTCTGGGATGTGGCTATTGGGGCGGGGGAAAGAAGAGGGACGGGTATATTCTTACGTGTATCACTGGGGCTTTTCTTCAATGCGCTGATGTAGCTGACTCAGCATGGCAGATTGGAGCATGAAGCGCAGCTCAACAAGGTTAGTGGAGCAAAGAAGTCAGAATGGGGACAGTTTACTGTTTGTTAGGGTATTTTTCAGCATCTGGTTGACTGTTTTTATTTTGCTGCTGCAGAGGCCCAGTAGGGACCCGGGCATCAAAGGGAGATGGCGAGCGGAGCGCTATAAGAAGGTCAGTTGGCACACAATGATGGAGGGACGGTTCCATTGTTGGTGCCTATATGACCTGTTAACACTCTGTTTTGAAGGCGCAGAACAACTTGTGAAATCACACATGTAGCAGGGTGTCCATCCCTGAGCGTGTTGGGCAAGGTGCGATACCAAACCGTAGCAACAGTTATTTTTGAGCCATCAAGTTGTTTGTGAGAGGTGACTACTTCTAGGCACAACAGTCTCTGGCTTTCTAGGTGTCGTGGGTGACGCTGGCCACAACATCCAGTGTTAGACGGGGAACAAGTGAGCAGAACACCACGGTGCTTTTGAGGAGGCCGTTGTTGTGGAAGAGATCAGCATTGACTGGCATGAAACTGACTGATGGCACTCTCTGTGCAGATGAAGAGGAACTGGGTGGGGTCACAGCAATGTCCTAGGTAGCCTAGGTGGTCTTTGTAAAGGACAGATTCTGACCCCCAGCCCTCTGAAAGCTAAGTTGAGGGGCCGACGCTATCTTTGCGTAGGGTGGCAGGGATGGATTTTACATTTGGTGTAGCAGAGAGGGCAGTTCAGGATAGGACACGTCTGAGGAGCGAGAGGGTCCAGGGTCCTCTATGCAAAATGAGTGTGTGCCAGGAAGGGAATCTAGATGGTATTCCTAAATGGAAACAAGACCTCTGGATTTGTTAAGCTATTGATCAGCATCTGGGTGTCTCGATCAATATCGCTTTTGCAGATGCAGAGGGAGGAGCTGTGTGCCAAAGCATGACAGAGGAGAGGCAAGCGGAGCGCCATAAGAAGGTGGGTTGGCGCGTGGCATCGAAGGGAAGATGTGACTGGTGGCTGTACGATGAACTCAGAGTTTTGGATTTCTTATTTTGAAGGCGCAAAGCAATGAGCGAAGTGGGATATTGGCACCAGAGGTGACTCGGGCGAGGTGAGCAGTGCCTAGTGGGCTGAAGTAGCAGTTATTTTTCAGGTGGTGTATTGAGGGTGGAGTTATAAGCATCCCTCGCTTGTTTTTTACAGGTGGTACCTGAGACTCAACGTGGCAACCTGTAAGTGACAGAGGCAGGGCTGGCAAGCAGCAAAGGTATAGGAGCGGGAGATGGGAGTTGTTGCGGGCAGGCTGCAGTTTTGGGCAGTATCTCAGTGTGTGCCTTTTTTCTTTGTTTTTTGCAGGTTCTGCACGTGGCCTCGGAGGGGCGAAGCCGCACGGCCGTGAGCCATCTGAGAAGGTGAGGCAGTCTTTGGCCGGGTTGGTGTCTAAGAGCAAAGTACTGTATGGTAACTGGGTTAGGCCTTTCCCTTTGGTTTTGCAGCTGCTGTGTAGGCTGCCTTTTGGACTTTGATCCTTTGATGCGAGCTGGGGTGGTGGGGAGGAGGAGCGTGGGGCTGGTGACTTCTCACAAGCGCAACAGTAATTTTGTCTCTTGGTTTCCTAGGTACTGCTAGTGATGACGGCCGCAATGTCCGTCTCTGGAACGAGCAGGTGAGCAGAATGCCACAGTGCTGCTGAGAAGGTTGGTGTTGGCTGATGCGATGCTCATACCTGCACTGCTTTTCTTCTTTGCAGATGACGAAGAGGAACCTGGTGACTGCTGGAACATCCCAGTTAGCCAAAGTGGTTTTTCTGTCAATGATGGAATTGGACCCCTAGCCCTCCGAAAGCTAAGTTGAGGGCCCAGGGCTGGGGAGGGACTGGGAGGAGGGAACAAGGTTGGGAATTGCAGGGGTGGGGCTTAAAGTTAGTGTAGGGGAGAGGGCTGTCCAGGACCCATCCCCTTTGGGCAGGCAAAGGGAGCGGGTTACTTTTCAGCACAACACTAGTGTGGGCAGAGCAGTTCTAGCATGTATCTGTGGTGTTGTGTAGCTTATTCAGTCTATTTTCTGCGTCTAGACCTTTCTCAGGTCTTGGGTTTCCTTTTTGTGCTCAAGGAGCACAGCACTGCACCTGGGCACCATCCCTAGTGTCTCAATGCCCTTGCTCATCAAGATAATGCTCACCGGGCGCTTCTTTTTTGCTTTACAAGCATAAAGCATGGATAGGTCTTGCGTTTTGGAATTCTCTGGTCAGTCCTCTTTTGCTGCATCCTTCCAGGCTGCGCCAGCAGCTCTGCTCTCTAGCCATCCACTTTCACAGACTGGGACTTCTTCCCTGCATCCTTAGGTTCATAGGTCTTGAAGCCAGGCTTCTTGTGCATCCGTCACCTCGGTTCTGACAGTAACTTCCTATAAGTGGCCATTACATTCAACTCCTTTCTGGGGTGCCATAGAGCCTCCTCACCTCACTGTTGAGGCCCTGTATGTTGTCTTGCCTGACAGCATCTCCCATCTGGGAGCGATTGTTCTCGCTGAGAGTTTTCTGTCTTTTGAGTCACATCGTTTGTTGTGTTCTGTGTACTGTTGGTCTGTGCATATGCATGTTTGGCCTGGAGCTGCTCTGCCCGGGGATGTGGAGTCAGGGGTAGATGGAATAGCAGTAACAGTCTATGGATAATATGTTGATATGCCTAGACTGTTTAAGCAAAGGAAGTGTAGTCATCTCGGGTCAAGTAACCATTGGCAGGCTATGTGAGCAGTCATTTCATTGGGTTTTATGGAGATGATGATTGGGGCCATCTGGGAGGGGCTGTTCAGCAGTAGTGAAGCAGATTGAATCTCAAAGGTGTTGAGGCTTGCATGTGTGGGGCTTAAAGGTTGGCCTTTTTCTTTCTTAATGGCAGTCTCTAGTTGGACTCTAGATGGTAATCCTAAATGGAAACAAGACCTCTGGAATTGTTCAGTGATCCCTGTGCTGCCAGGTGACTTGTGTAGTAATTAGTTTCAGATGCGGAGAGTCAAGATGCACAGCGAAGAGCAACAGAGGAGGTGAGCAGAGTGCCGTAAGAAGGTGAGTCGGTGTGTGGTGTCAGAGGGAAGGTGTAACCGGTGGCTATATAACATTGCTTTGTGTGTTTTTTTTTACTTTGAAGGTGTGAATCAACAAGCAAAGAGGGATATCCGCACCAGAGGTGACTTGGGCCAGGCGAGCAGCAACTAGTGGGCTGCAGTAGCAGTTCTTGTTCAGTTGTCATATTCTTGCTGCAGTTTCAAGCGTCCCTTGCTTGTGTTTGGCTTTTTTTATAGGCGGTACCTGAGACTCAACGTGTCAACCTGCAAATGGCAGAGGCAGAGCTGGCAAGCAGCAAAGGTATAGGAGCATGAGCCAGGAATTGGTGCCGGCAGGCTGCAGTTTTGGGCAGTATCTCAGCGTGTGCCTTTGTCTCTGGTTTTGGAGGTTCTGTACGCAGTCTCAGAGGGGTGAAGCCACATGCCCATGAGCAGTCCGAGAAGGTGAGGCAGTTTTTGGCTGGGTTGGTGTCTAAGAGCAAAGTATTATATGGCAACTGGTTTAGGCCTTTCCCTTTTGGTTTTGCAGGTGCTGTGTGGGCTGCCTTTGGACTCGAATGATCCTTTGAGGTGAGCTGGGGTGGTAGCGAGGAGGAGCATGGGGCTGGTGACATCTCACAAGCATAACTGTAATTTTGTGTCTCTTGGTTTCTTAGGTAGCACCAGCGATGACGGCCACAGCATCCATCTCTGGAATGAGCAGGTGAGCGGAAAGGCACGGTGCTTCTGAGGTTGGTGTTGGCTGATGCGATGCTTACTACCAGCACTGTTTGGTTTGTCGTCTTTGCCGATGACAGAGGAACCTGGTGAGTGCAGGAATGTCCCAGTTAGCCAAAGTGGGTTTTTTTTGTCAAGGATGGAATTGGACCCCTAGCCCTCTGAAAGCTCAGTTGAGGGCCTAGGGCTGGGGAGGGACTGGGAGGAGGGAACAAGGTTGGGAATTGTAGGGAGGGGTTTTAAAGTTAGCGTAGGGGAGACGGCTGTCCAGGACCCATCCCCTTTGGGCAGGCAAAGGGAGCGGGTTACTTTTCAGCACAACACTAGCGTATGCCAGGCAGGGCAGTTCCAGCCTGTGTCTGTGTGGCCGTGTAGCTTGTACTGTCTGTCTTCTGTGTCTCAGACCTTTGTCGGGTCTCGATATCCTCGTTGCTCTTTGCGCTCAGGGAGCACGGCATGCGTCTTGGGCACCTTCCCTACGGTCTCGAATGCCCGTACGCGTTAGCACAGCCCCCATCGGGCACTTTTCTTGTGTTACAAGCTTAAAGCATGGATCGGTCTCGCGTCTTGGAAGTTTTTGGTCGGTCCTCTTTGGCATCATCGTTCCAGGCTGCGTCAGCAGCTCTGTTCTCTAGCCATCCATTTTCACGGACTGGGACTTCTTCCCTGCATCCTTATGTTTGTAGGTCTTGAGGCCAGGCTTCTTGTGCATCCATCATCTCTGTTTTGACAGCAACTTCTTATAAGGTGATTTAACACGCAACTCCTGGGGTTCCCACAGAGCCTCCTCGCCTCACTGTTGCGGCCCTGTAGGTCCTCTTGCCGGACAGCATCTCCCATCTGGGAGTCATTGTTCTCGCTGAGAGTTTTCTCTCATCTTTGAGTCACGTTGTTTGTATTGTTCTGTGTACTGTTGGTCTGCGTGTGTGTGTATGGCATGGAGCTGCTCTGCCTGGGGGTAGGTGGAATGGCAACAACAGTCCATGGATAATACGTTGATATGCCTAGACCCTTTAAGCAAAGGTGGTATGGTCTTCTTCAGACTGATTAGCTGTTGGCAGGCTCTGTAGACAGTCATTTCAATAGTGTGTTATGGAGATGATGATTGTTGCCACCTGGGAGGGGCTGTCCAGCAGTAGCGGAGCAGATTGAATCTGAAAGGTGTTAAGGCTTGTATGCGTGGGGTCCAAAGTTTGCCTTTTTTCTTTAAAGACGGTCTGTAGTTGCACTCTAGATTGTATTCCTAAAGGGGAACTAGACCTCTGGAATCGTTCAGCAATTGCGTGCTATCTTGGCGACTCTTTTGATATTGCTTTTTCAGGTGCAGAGGGACAAACCGTGTGCCAAAGGGGGGTGGAGGAGAGATGAGCAGAGCAACGTAAGAAGGTGGGTTGGTGCGTGGTGTCAGAAGGAAGATGCGACCCGGTGGCTATATGATTAAGTTCTAGGTCTTGTGTTTTGTGGTGGTTGTTTTTTTTTCAGCCACAAAGCAGGATATCGGTGCAAGAGGTGACTCGGGCAAGGTGAGCAGCGAGTTGTGGGCTGAAGTAGTAGTTATTTTTAGGTGTTGTGTGGTAGGTGGAGTTAAAAGCATCCCTTGTTGTTTGTGTTTACAGGTGGTACCCGAGCCTCAACGTAGCAACCTGCGAGTGGCAGAGGCAGGGCTGGTGAGCGGCGAAGGTAAAGCGGCGGGAGACAAATTGCTGTGGGCAGGCTGCAGTTTCGGGCAGCATCTCATCATGTGCTTTTGCAGGTACCGCATGTGGCCTCAGAGGGGTGAAGCGGCATGCCGACGAGCGGTCCGAGAAGGTGAGGCAGTTATCGGCCGGATCCGTGCCTAAGAGCAAAGTATCCTGTGGCAACTCTTTAAGTATTTACCTTTTGGTTTTGCAGGTGCTGTGTGGGCTGCCTTTGGACTTGGGTGAGCCTTTGAGGTGAGCTGGGGTGGCAGCAAGGAGGATCACGGGGCTGGTGACATCTTCAGAACAACAGTAATTTTGTGTCTCTTGGTTTCTTAGGTAGCACCAGCGATGGCAGCGTCTATCTCTGGAACGAGCGGCTGAGCGGAATGCCACGGCGCTTCTGAGGAGGGGAGTGTTGTGGCAGAGGTTGGCGTTGGCTGATGTGATGCTCACTGCTGGCGCTGCTTGGGTTTTTTATTGCAGATGATGAAGAGGAACCTGGTGACTGCAGGAACGTCCTGGCTAGCCAATGTGGGTCTTCTTGGCAAGGATGGATTCAGGCCCTCTGAAAGCTAAGCTGAGGGACCAGGGTTGGGAAGGGATGGGGAGGAGGAGACAAGGTTGGGAATTGCCAGGAGGGGTTTCAAAGTCAGCGTAGGGGCAAGGGCTATCTGGGAACGGTTCCATTGGGGCAGGCAAAGGGAGCGGGTTACTTTTCAGCACAGCACTAGCGTGGGCAGGGCAGTTCCAGCCTGTGTCTGTGGTGTTGTGTTGCTCGTCTAGTCTGTCTTCTGTGTCTTAGAACTTCCTCGGGTCTTGATGTCCTCGTTGCGCTCCAGGAGCACGGCATGCATCTTGGGTGCCATCCCTAAGGTCTCAAATGCCCGTACTTGTCGCACAGTGCCCATCGAGTGCTTCTTTTCTTGTGTTACAAGCTTAAAGCACGAATCGGTCTTGTGACTCGGAAGCTGCCAGTCGGTCCTCTTTTGCGGCATCCTGCTGGGCTGTGCCAGCACCTCTGTTCTCTAGCTGACCACTTTCATGGACTTGGACTTCTTCCCTGCATCCTTATGTTCATAGGTCTTGAAGCTTGGCCTCTCGTGCATCTATCATCTCAGTTTAGGCGGTAACTTCTTGTAATGGGCCATTACGCTCAGCTCCTTTCTGGGGTGGCCGTAGACCCTCCTCGCGTCACTGTTGCGCTCCTGTAGGTCATCTTGCCCGACAGCGTCTCCAGTCTGGGAGTCCTTCTTCTTGCCGAGAGTTTTCTCTCATCTTTGAGTCACATATTGTTTGTAGTGTTCTTTGTACTCTTGGTCTCTGTGCACGTGTGCGTGTGGTGTGGAGCTGCTCTGCCTGGGGGTAGGTGGAATAGCAATAAGAGTCTATGGATAATATGTATAGCGTGTTTTGGAGATGATGGTTGGGGCTGTCTGGGAGGGGCTGTTCAGCAGTAGAGGAGCAGATTGAATCGCAAAGGTGTTAGGGCTTGTACGTGTGGGGCTTTTTTTTTAATGGCAGTCTGTAGTTGGACTCTAGGCGGTCTATGTAAAGGGGAACAGGACCTCTGGAATTGTTCAGCTATCGCTCTGCCTCCAGGTGACTTGTTTAATAACTTTTCAGATGCAGAGAGATAAAATGCACAGCGAAGAGCGACATAGGAGGTGAGCAGAGTGCCGTAAGAAGGTGAGTCAGTGCGTGGTGTTGGAGGGAAGATGCAACTGGCGGCTATAGGACTATATTGGTTTTTGTATGTGTAGGGTTTTTTATTTTGAAGGTGCGAAGCAATGACCAAAGCAGGATATTGGCACTGGAGGTGACTCGGGCAATGTGAGCAGTGACTCGTGAGCTGTAGTAGCAGCTATTTTTTTCAGGTGTCTTATGGTTGAAGTTAGAAGCATCCCTTGTTTGTGTGGTGTCTTTTTTTTTTTTTTTCTAGGTGGTACCTGAGCCTCAGCGTGGCAACCTGTAAACGGTAGAGGCAGGGCTGGCGAGCGGTGAAGGTAAAGGAGCGGGAGATGGGAATTGCTGCAGGCAGGCTGCAGTTTTGGGCGGCATCTCAGCAGGTGCCTTTTGCTTGGGTTTTGCAGGTGCTGCACGCAGCCTCGGAGAGGCGAAGCGGCATGCCGATGAGCAGTCTGAGAAGGTGAGGCGGTTGTTGGCCGGGTCGATATCTAAGAGCAAAGTATAAAGTATAACAGCAACTCAGTTAAGTGTTTCTCTTTGGTTTTGCAGGTGCTGTGTGGGCTGCCTTTGGACTTGGGTGAGCCTTTGAGGTGAGCTGGGGTGGTAGCGAGGAGGAGCACGGGGCTGGTGACTTCTCAACACCAGTGAGACCGGTGACTACTCAAGCACAACAGTAATTTTGTGTCTTGCAGTACCTTAGGTACCACAAGAGATGATGGCGGCAATGTCCATCTCTGGAACGAGCGGCTGAGCGGAATGCCACGGCGCTTCTGAGGAGGGGGGCATTGTGGAAGAGGTTAGCGTTGGCTGATGTGATGCTTACTGCCGGCACTGTGTTTTGGTTGTTTTTCTCTATTGCAGATGATGAAGAGGAACCTGGTGACTGCAGGAACGTCCCAGTTAGCCCAAGTGGTTTTTTTGTCGATGACGGATTCGGACCCCCAGGCCTCTGAAAGCTAAGCTGAGGGACCAGGGCTGGGAAGGGATGGGGAGGAGGAGGGGTCAAGGTTGGGAATTGCAGGGAGGGGTTTTGCAGCTAGAGAAGGGGAGAGGGCTGTCTGGGACCAGTCCCCTTTGGGCAAGCAAAGGGAGCGTGTTACTTTTCAGCATGACGCTAGTGTTTGCTGGGCAGGGCAGTTCCAGCCTGTGTCTGTGGTGTTGTATAGCTTGTGTAGTCTGTCTTCTGAGTCTCTTAGACCATACCTTCCTCAGGTCTTGATGTGTCTGTAGCTCTTTGATCAGCCGGTGCCTCAGTAGCGTTCCTGAGTCTTAAGCGCATTGCTTCACGGGTACAGCTGCTGTGAAGAAGCCCTTCTTGTCTTGCAATTATAGCTTAAAGCACGGATCCATCTGGCACGTTTTGCATCATAGACATTTCTGAGCGATCATTTCTTGCAGCGGTGAGCCAGGTGGCGCCTGCAGCTCTGCTGCTGAGAGTTCTGTTTGCACAGAGCTGTCTTCTGCGCTTTCATCCCCATGTCCTTAAGTCTTATGTCTTAAAGCCCAGTTTCTCATGCATTCATCATTCCGGTTTTGAAGATGTCTTTCTTTCTCTCGAGCTGCAGCCATCGCCTCTCTTTCCCGGGGCCGCTCTAAAGCATCTGTGCCGTTGTGATGCTGTAGGGCTTCTCTGCTGGCATCATCTTCCCTATGGAAGTAGTTCTTCTCTCTCACAGTCGTCTTGTGTCTCACGACTGTGTTTGCAGTGTCTGTGGGCAGCGTTGGTCTGTGTCAGGGTTGGAGCTGCCCTCCCCAGGGGTTTAGCGATACTAAAGACAGGGGTAGCATTGCTTTATGTTGTGCGGTAATACGTCGATCTTGCCAGATTCTTTTGGCAAAGACCGTACAGTCGGTCTCTGGCCAAGTAGCTGTAGACGGCTGGCACAGAGTTATTTTCATTGTGTTTTGCAGGTGCCAGAGGTTGGACTCTGGCCTTCTGGGAAAAGCATTTTGTGTGGTAGTTGAGCAGGTTGAATCTTGAATGTGCCTTAGCTTTTGTATGTGGGGCTCTATCTGGGTTTTGTTTACTTTTTTTCCCCAGCTGTAGTTAGAAGTTATATGCAAGAAGAAGACGGACCTTTGGTCTTGTCAAGCTATCGGTCAGCATCCAGGTGATTTGTTTTACATGGTTTGTTTTGGGTTTTTCAGATGCGGAGTGACAAGCCCCGTGCCGAAGATCAATGGAAGATGCGAGCGGAGCACCGGATGAAGGTGGGCTGGCAACCAATGTCAGAGGATTGGTGTGACTGTTGGTGGCTCTGACTAGCTTATGCTTTTTTGGTTTTATTTTCTCAGCACGAAGCGGGATATCTGCACCGGAGCAGACTTTGGCAAGGTGAGTGGTGACCGGTGTGCTGAAATAGCAGTTTTTTGAGGAATCGTATTATTGATGTAGCTAAAATCATACCCTGTTGTTTGAGTTTTACAAGCGGTGGGCAAGCCTCCGCATGGTGGACCAAAGATTTTGACTCTGACCAGCTGAGGTAAAGGAGCAGGAGAGAGGAAGTGCTGCAAGTGAGCTGAGGATTTGGGTGGTATCTGTGCATGCGCTTTTTCCTCTGTGGTTTGTGATTGTTTGTGATTTTTTTTTTTGGCAGGTGCCACACTCTTTCCCAGAGTGGTGAAGCTGCACAGCAACAAGGAGTTTGAGAAAAGGCGAGTGACTCTTTAAGCGTTCTGGTCGGGCTTGAATTGCTGAGGATCACCGGCAGCTTGGCCAAGCGTTTCTGTTTCATTTTGTAGGCGCCATGAGGGCTCTCCTCAAATGGCTGAGGATTTCAGGAGAGTCGGTGGAGGAGAGAGGGGAGCGGCAGGGTGGGAACCGCAGAGCGGGTGACTGCTTCTGAATATGGTGGGTGCTTTACCTCTCCAGTTTTGTGGCTTCCACGGGAGATGCCGACCGCAACATCTGATGTATGGAAGCGGTGCGGCACTTCCGATGAGGGTGTCGTTGCGGTAGAGGTCGATGCAGGCTGGTGTGTCGGTGACCGGCAGCAATGTGTCTGGCAGGTGATGAAGAGGAACCCGGTGAATGCAGGAGCATCCCTGTTAGATGATGTTCTCCTGATGAGGATGGATTCTGGGACCGTGTCCTCTGAAAGGTAAGTGAAGAGGCAAAAGTAGCAGGTGAGGTGGGGCCAGCAGGGGGTTTAACGTCTGGGTTGCGGATAGGGCGATTTAGGCTCCACTAGGTCTGGGGGTGGATAGAGGGCCCAGGGTTCATCCCGCAGGATGCGAATGTTCTGGCCTGTGTCTATGTCGTAGCGTCGCTTGTCATCTGCATTTTCCTGCGTACGGTTCCTTCCACGGCCTCGCAGGCTCTCTGCACTTGGCACGCACCTCGGTAGGTGTCCATAGGGTCTCTGAAACCTCGCTGCTTCGGCATAGAGCCCGTCAAGCGCTTCTCCTCTTGTGATTGGAGCTTAAAGCGTGTTTTGCATCGCAGATGTCTCTGGAGGGTCTCCTTTGTGGAGGCGATCTGGGACGGAATGACAGCTCTGCTCTTGAAAGTTCTGTTTCCATAAAGATCCCCTACAGCATTTCATCCGGGTTTCATTATGGGCTTAGGTCTTAAAGCCTGGCTTCTCACACATCCATCATTCTGGTTTTGTATTGCCTTGCAGCACCACGTATTTGTTTTGACTGCCACCTGAGACCGCTTTGCCTTGCGGCGCTTTACGTTCTCTTCCATTGTACGGCCCCGTGTTTGTTTTGTCTTGCATCGTAGCGCTCTATTTGTATTGACTGCCATCTGAGACCACCTTGCATCGTATGGCCCCGTGTCGTGTTCTGTCTTGCATCGTAGCGCTCCGTACTTGTAATTCTCTGCCGTTTGAGACCATCGTGTATTGTGCGGCCCTATATTGTGTTTTGTCTCGCCTTGTAGCGCACTCTGTTTGTATCGACTGCCATCTGAGACTGCCGTGCATTGTGTTGCTCTGTATGTTGGGTTTTGTCTGGCATTGTATTGCTTTGTACTTGTACCAACTGCTATCTGAGACTGCCTCGCATGTATCTCGTCTTGCATCGTAGGGCTCTGTACTTGTAATTCTCTGGCATTTGAGACCGACGTGCATTGTACGGCTCTATTGTGTTTTTGTCTTGCATTGTATCACGCTCTATTTGTACTGATGGCCATCTTAGACTGGCTTGCATTGTATGGCTCTACATTGTATTTCGTCTGGCATTGTATCGCTCTGTATTTGTAATTCTCTGTCATTGGAGACCGTCTTACATTTTACGGCCCTGTATTTTGTTTTGTCTGGCATTGTGACACATTCTATTTGTATTGATTGCCACCTGAGACCGTCTGGCGTTGTATCGCTCTGCTATTTGGGTTTCGCCTGGCATTGTGTCGCGCTGTGTGCGTATTGACTGCCACCTGAGACCGCCTTGCATTGTACGGCCCTGTATTGTGTTTTGTCTGGCACCGTATTGCTCTGTACTTGTATTGACTGCCATCTGAGAGTGCCGTGCGTGGTACGGCCCATATTCGGGTTTTGTTTGGCGTTGCAGCGCGCTCTATTTGTATGACTGCCATCTGAGACCACCGTGCCTTGTACGGCCCCATATTGTGTTTTGTCTGGCATCGTAGCGCTCTGTACTTGTACCGACTGTCATCTGAGTCCGTCTTGCATTGCGTGGCCCCGTATTGTGTTTTGTCTGGCATCGTATCGCTCCGTACCTGAATTGACTGCCATTTGAGATGGCTTTGCCTTGTACGGCCCTGTATTGTCTTTTGGCTTGAATTGCAGCACTCTGTATTGTGTTTTGTCGTGACTGCGATGTAAGCGTGTGTTGCATTGTATGGCATTACACTATCATGTGCATTGCATGGCTCTCTTTGTCTGTATGGTATGGCATCGCAGAGCCAGCATAGAGGATTAAAATGATTTTGAGGTTTCTGCGCACGCACGTGGGAGTTTGGCAGATAGCAGTCGCATCGTGAGGTAGCACGAGGCAAGCCAGTAACTTGGCGGTGGTTTTCCTATCGGTTTTGCAGGCACCTTGCAGCAAGCCTCTAGAAAGGGTGGAGGCATCAAGGTCCGAGGAGCAGCGTGAGGGGCCCTGGCACTCGGTCATTTTAGGGCAAATGGGTCTTTATTACGCTTTGGATTTGAGGTGCCACAGAGGACTCTGACCGTGATGTGTTCTTTTTGGAATTGGAGCGGAGCAGGCGAGCGGAGCTGTGGAGGGCTGCTCTCACAGATGAAGCGGGTAGAAAACTGCTTTGTGTTTTCTTCTTGCAGGTGACCGAGCAATGCAAGGTGATTAAAGGAACTTTGCGTTTAAGCGATGCGGCAGCTTTGGAGGATGGACCGTGACCTGTGGCACCACAAAAGCGAAGCAACGGCGCGCAAATCTGAGCGGCAGAGACTATGCGTGTCAAAACATTTGCGTAACGGGGAGGATAGTTTGCGGGGAGTCAACCTCACAGAGGTCGAGGGAGCGATGCGTCTTGAGATGCGTGCATTGGCAAAGCGGCTCCAGGATGAACATCTGGAGTTGTGTGGTATATCTAGCGTGTGTTCATACATGTCCCATAGTTAGATAATGTGTTGATGTCTGAGGAGCCTTGGGCATACTTGCATCCTACCGGGATCGCAGTAGCTATCCATCGCGTCTCTGCAGGCTCGAGTTATTGGCATAGCGCCAACAAAGCACATCTCGTTTTGCAGCGTGACGTAGAAGCGTGATGCTGCCGGTCCGGTTTAGCATCGCAGGTGTGTTTGGTCAGTCTTTTTTTGTGGCTCTCGCTTGGGCTTTGCCATCAGGCCTTGTGTCCGACTCTTTCTTGAGGGTTCTTCCAGGGGTTTCTTCTTTGTGTCATCATAGTCTTAAGTCTTTCCCGGCATTTTGTCTCCATCGGTCACTGTGGCTTCATTCCCTGTCTTTCATTCTGAGCCACGGTGGCGTCACACGGCAGGCGTCACCGGCGCGTCTGTGCCACGCGGCCTCGGCATTGTCGTGCTTATTGTCAGGCCGGGTCTTTTGGTCCGGCGTTATCTCTACCGTGTGTGGTATTCTTGCACCCTTAGGTCGCGTTTGTAGAGCGTGTGTGCGTGTGGTTTGAGGCGGATGCGCTTTGCCTGCATGTAGCAATTCTGTTCAGGGTGGAACAGTCCAAGCGTCGGGCAGTAATCTGTCGATTAGCACAGCCTGTTTGGGTGGAGGTTGTACAGGCTGTTTTGGGGGATAGCCAGTAGCTATTTGCAAGCAGGCCGTAGAGTCCCTTCTGTTGTGTTTTGCAGGTGCCAGAGGGTGATTTGGATCCCCGGAGCAAATCCTCGAGCGAGTTTAGCCAGAGCGTACAATTTGTAGCAAATAAGGAGCAGGAGCGGCACAAAGCATCTCGCTCACCTTCCACTTATTAAGGCTGTCCCTTTGGAAGCACGCGGAGCGGCAATGCTTTGAGGCACACGGTGAGGCAGTTCCAGGGATGGCTCTAGAATTGGGGCGATGTGCTATTGTGGTAGGTGGGTGGTGATACGGGTATGTTCTGAGTGATGGGTGGAATGGGTGGAATGAGTGGCTGTTGAATGAGTCTTTGTTTCTGAATGTGTCTAAACTGTTTGTGTGAATTTTTTCTTTCCAGGTTGTATTTAATGTTGATATAGTAAAATAATTTTTTTAACCTGAATAAAAAAACCCCAGCTGGGGGATTTTTTTTTTTTTCCCCCAGCTGGGTTTTTTTTCCCCCGGTCCCGGTCGCTCTGCGAGGCGACAGTCATCGCCAATGTTTGGGCAGAGGTCAGGCTCGGGCCGGGGTTTTTGCAGGCAGGGTGTTTTTTTAGGCCCCCGGGAACGTGGTTCCCGAGGAGCGCTGCAGACATGGGGCAACGGCCTGTTGTGGCAGGCAGGCGGCAGAATGGATGAGCTGTGCGTGAGGGGTGGTTTGTGTGGCGGCTGAATGAGTGGTGTGTGTTGTTTGTGTCTAACCTTGTATCGTTGTGTTGTGTAATTTTTTTTATTGGAAGTTGTATGTGGAGTTGCATAGGCTGCTTTTTTTCAGTCATTTAGAATAAAAATATAAGTAAAAATCCACAGTGGGGTGTCTGTGTTTTTTTCCCCCCAGCTCGGTGTGTGTGCATGAGGGGGATTTCCCCCTATCGCGGCCGCTCTGTGAGGTGACGTTTATTGCCAATGTTTGCATGGAGGTTGGGCTCAGGCTGGGATTTTTGCAGGCAAGGTGATTTTCAAGGTCCTAGGGAAGGCTGTTCTTGGGGAGCGCTCCCCTGGAACGTGGCCATTGCCTGTCATCGCAGGGAGGTATGTTGTTTAGCAGATGGTCACGGGAAGACGGTTGTCAGTCTTGCAGTTGAAGGGTTGGGGGAGTTAGACTAGATGGCCGGCGTTGAGGAGGAACGGGTCACGAAGCAGGTGGGTCTAACTGTATGTTACACAAGTTGGAATGTAAGCATTTTCAACGGGTGTTGTAGTTTCTGAGGTAATGATACTTGTCAATATTTTTGAGTGCAGGTGTGGAAGTCGGGAGGCCATAGAGAGGAGCAGAGTTTCCTCGCTTTCTGCCTCGGAATGCAAATTGTGGAGACGATGTTGCCTCAAAGAGGAAAAGTTCTCACGTAGGAGCAATAGACCGAGTACCTAATGGGAGTGAGAAATGTGGGAAAGATTCTAGCAGCTAGGTAGAGAATCTCAGGCAATAAATGGTTGCAATGAATAAGGTAATAATGATTTTTTAGAGTTTTAATGTATTTATGTAAATAATGAGTATAAAGGGAATAAATATACTAGTAGCTTTTTTCATCCAGGAGCCAGGAAGCGTGTTTGATCACGATAGGATACGTGCATTGTGGAATTGAAGCGTAAATTATAATAGAACTCTTACTTGGAGTCATTCATGGCCCAACTGGAATGTAAACATCTTTAAAAGAAAATGAAAATAATATTGCCTATAACGTAGTCTTCTCAGAATGATGGTAGTAACTGAAATAGCAAATGCGAGTACAAAGCTCAGCAGATGGTTTTTAATGCCCATCTGTAAACAAAACAGCATGGGGGATTTAAAATCTTCTTACAGGTGTTGACAACTCTCACTTGGGACTGTATTGATGAATAAAAAAATTTTTCCTGATGTCTTTGTCTTTGAAATCAAATTGGAGTTAGGCAGCTGAGGGAGGGTTGTCAATACCTACAGGTAAATGCAGCTGTTGTCAGGTTTGAAGAAAGCATGTGCATCACCGGCTCCTAAGAAGAGTTAAAGTAGCTATTAAAAAAAAAAAACCCTTTCATGCACCTTTGTAGTTTTAAAGACATGTAGTCTACTACTTGGGCATAAACAACTTCTATTAACATCAGTGTTTTGTTGGGACAATAGCAGGCATGAACTATGTCTGAGTTGGATTATAAGAACAATATCTAGCTGGGCAGTAAAGATAGAATGCTTAGATTGATGTCCTTAAATACCCTAATACCTGTGACAGGTAGTTATAGTAGTTAAAAAGTACTCCATAAGAGGTTTATATGCTATATGAAAAAAAATTTAATAGAAGCCTAAAAGACTTGTTTGTGATTTTTTTTTTCTGTTGCCTGCTCTGTCTTTATTTTGCCCATCTTTGGGGTGTTTTGGTGTTTGGTTGGTGGAGGTGTTTTGTCCCCCTGTTATTTTGTGGTGTTTGACCTCAGGTTGTGTATGTTATCTGTCACAGAACTATGTGGTGGTTTAAAAAAAAAAAAATTAATAAAATTAATAAAATTAATAGCAGTAGAAAATGGTATAACCCTGGGAGCAATTATTCATTGAAAGTAAAAAACAAACAAACAAAAAAAAAAGAAAAAAAATAAAACAAATATTGCTCCCAGGGTGTGTTCCATTTTCTACTGCTGCACCAGACTTATTATTTTTTCCCTTTTTTTATTTTTAAAATATCACCATACTACATATGTATTAACTTCTATCCACCCCACAAACTAAACTTCTCCTCGCCTTCTAAAATTTTGCTAATCAGTTGTCCATACTAAAACCATTATAGCACAGAAACAGTAAACAAACACATCCACTACAAGAAAAAAAAAAACCCACCTTCCAGCGCGTCGGGCGGACTTCCGGACCATAGAGACGAGCACCGGAACCCCCTCTCTATGGTCTCCGGCGGCGGGAGGACTTCCGGACCATAGAGACTTACTTCCGGACCATAGAGTACAAGACGGAAGTAACCGTCTGCGATCCGGAAGGCACTCTCTATGGTAAGGAAGTCCGCCAGCCGTACCGGAAGTGGCTGGCATTCAACCGGAAGACGCCGTAAGGTAGGGTTAACCATCAAGAAGCTTAGGGTTAGAGGGTCGGAGACAGGGTTAGTCACTACGATTAGGGTTAACAGGTAGGGTTAGGGTTACTCACAAGGGTTGCACTTAGGGTTAGTCACTAGAGTTAGGGTTAACAGATAGGGTTACAGCCACTCACTGGACTTGGAGTTAGGGTTTTATGGCCTCAGGGTTACATATCAGACTGTTCAGGCCTCAGAGTTAGGGT
>CM020244.1:112101-263072 GCA_009819775.1 Phoenicopterus ruber ruber
TTTTTTTTTTTTTTTCCCCTTGTAGTGGATGTTTTGTTTACTGTTTTCTGTGCTATGGGTTTTAGTATGGATCAACTGATTAGCAAAATTTTAGAGGCGAGGAGAAGTTTGGTTTGTGGGGTGGATAGAAGTTAATACATATGTATTATGGTGATATTTTTAAAAATAAAAAAGGGAAAAAATAATAAGTCTGGTGCAGCAGTAGAAAATGGAACACACCCTGGGAGCAATTTGGGTTTTTTTTTCTTTTTTTTTTTGTTGTTTGTTTGTTTTTTACTTTAAATGAATAATTGCTCCCAGGGTTATACCATGTTTCTACTGCTATTTATTTTATTAATTTTATTAATTTTTTTTTTTTTAAACCACCACATAGTTCTGTGACAGATAACATACACAACCTGAAGTCAAACACCACAAAATAACAGGGGACAAAACACCTCCACCAACCAAACACCAAAAACCCCAAAGATGGGCAAATAAAGACAGAGCAGGCAAAAAAAAAAAAAAAAAAAAATCACAAACAAATCTTTTAGGCTTCTATTAAATTTTTTTCCTATAGCCTATAAACCTCTTATGGGTACTTTTTAACTACTATAACTACCTGTCACAGGTATTAGGGTAATTAAGGACATCAATCTAAGCATTCTATCTTTACTGCCCAGCTAGATATTGTTCTTATAATCCAACTCAGACATAGTTCATGCCTGCTATGTCCGACAAAACACTGATGTTAATAGAAGTTGTTTATGCCCAAGTAGTAGACTACGTGTTCTTAAACCACAAAGGTGCAAAAGGTTTTGGTTTTTTTTATAGCTACTTTAAGTCTTCTTAGGAGCCGGTGATGCACATGCTTTCTTCAAACCGACAACAGCTGCATTTACCTGTAGGTATGACAACCCTCCCTCAGCTGCCTAACTCCAATTTGATTTCAAAGACAAAGACATCAGGAAAATTTTTTTATTCATCAATACAGTCCCAAGTGAGAGCTGTCACCACCGTAAGAAGATTTTAAAATCCCCCATGCGGTTTTGTTTACAGATGGGCATTAAAAACCATCTGCTGAGCTTTGTACTCGCATTTGCTATTTCAGTTTACTACCATCATTCTGAGAAGACTACGTTATAGGCAATATTATTTCATTTTCTTTTAAAGATGTTACATTCAAGTTGGGCCGTGATTGACTCCAAGTAAGATTTCTATATCATTTCGCTTCAATTCCACAATGCGCGTATCCTATCGTGATCAAACACGCTTCCTGGCTCCTGGATGAAAAAAGCTACTAGTATATTATTCCCTTTATACTCATTATTTACCATTAAAACTCTAAAAAATCATTATACCTTATTAATTGCAACCATTTTTGCCTGAGATTCTCTACCTAGCGCTAGAATCTCCCCCATTTCTCACTCCCATTAGGTACTCGGACTATTGCTCCTACATGACAACTTTTCCTCTTTGAGGCAACATCGTCTCCACATTTGCATTCCGAGGCAGAAAGCGAGGAAACTCTGCTCCTCTCTATGGCCTCCCAACTTCCACCACCTGCACTCAAAAAATATTGACAAGTATCATTACATCAGAAACTACAACACCGTTGAAAATGCTACGATCCAACTGTGTAACATACAGTTAGACCACACCTGCTTCGTGACCCGTTCCTCCTCAACGCCGGCCATCTAGTCTAACTCCCCCAACCCTTCAACTGCAAGACTGGCAACCGTCTTCCCGTGACCATCTGCTAAACAACATACCTCCCTGCGATGAAGGCAAGGCCACGTTCCAGGGGAGCGCTCCCCAGAAAGCCTTCCCTAGGACCTTGAAAATCACCTTGCCTGCAAAAACCCCAGCCCAGCCCAACCTCCATCCAAACATTGGCAATACGTCACCTCACGGAGCGGCCGCGATAGGGAAATCCCGCCTCGCACACACACCGAGCTGGGGAAAAACAACACAGACACCCTACGTGGTTTTTACTTATATTTTCTTCTAAATGACTGAAAAAAAGCAGCCTATTCAATCCACATACAACTTCCAATAAAAAAATTACACAACACAACGATACAAGGTTAGACCACAAACAACACACCACTCATTGCCAGCCCACACAAACCACCCCTCACGCCAGCTCGTCCATTCTGACGCCTGCCTGCCACACGGGCCGTTGCCCCGTGTCTGCGGCGCTCCTCGGGACCCCGTTCCCGGGGCCTAAAAAACACCTGCCTGCAAAAACCCCGGCCCGAGCCTGACCTCTGCCAACGTTGGCGATGACTGTCGCCTCGCAGAGCGACCGGGACCGGGGAAAAAAACCCAGCTGGGGGGAAAAAAAAAAATCCCCCAGCTGTGGGTTTTTTTTATTCAAGTTAAAAAAGTTATTTTACTATATCAACATTAAATACAACCTGGAAAGAAAAAATTCACACAAAAAATTTAGACACGTTCAGAAAAGACTCATTCAACAGCCACCCATTCCACCCATCACTCAGAACATACCCGTATCACCACCCACCTACCACGACAGCACATCGCCCCAATTCTAGCCATCCTGGAACTGCCTCACCGTGTGCCTCAAAGCATCGCCGCTCCGCGTGCTTCCAAAGGGTCAGCCTGAATAAGTGGAAGGTGAGCGAGATGCTTTCTGCCGCTCCTGCTCCTTATTTGCTACAAATTGTACGCTCTGGCTAAACTCGCTCGAGGATTTGCTCCGGGGATCCAAATCACCCTCTGGCACTGCAAAACACAACAGAAGGGACTCTAGGGCCTGCTTGCAAATAGCTACTGGCTATCCCCTAAAACAGCCTGTACAACCTCCACCAAACAGGCTGTGCTAATCGACAGATTACTGCCCGACGCTTGGACTGTTCCACCCTGAACAGAATTGCTACATGCAGGCAAAGCGCATCCGCCTCAAACCACACACACAACGCACACTCTACAAACGTGACCTAAGGGTGCAAGAATACCACACACGGTAGAGATAACGCCACCAAAGACCCGGCCTGACAATAAGCGCGACAATGCCGAGGCCGCGTGGCACAGACGCCGGTGAGGCCTGCCGTTGTGACGCCACCGTGGCTCAGAATGAAAGACAGGGAATGAAGCCACACTGACCGATGGAGACAAATGCCGGGAAAGACTTAAGACTATGACACAAAAAAACCCCTGGAAGAACCCTCAAGAAAGAGTCAGACACAAGGCCTGATGGCAAAGCCGAGCGAGAGCCACAAAAAGACTGGCCAAACACACCTGCGATGCTAAACCGGACCGGCAGCGTCACGCTTCTACGTCACGCTGCAAAACGAGATGCGCTTTGTTGGCGCTATGCCAATAACTCGAGCCTGCAGAGACACGATGGATAGCTACTGCGATCCCGGTAGGATGCAAGTATGCCCGAGGTCCTCAGACATCAACACATTATCTAACTATGGGACATGTATGAACACACGCTAGATATACCACACACTCCAGATGTTCATCCTAGAGCCGCTTTGCCAATGCACGCATCTCAAGACGCATCGCTCCTGACCTGTGTGAGGTTGACTCCCCGCAAACTATCCTCCCCGTTACGCAAGTGTTTTGACGCGCATAGTCTCTGCCGCTCAGATTTGCGCGCCGTTGCTTAGCTTTTGTGTGCCACAGGTCACGGTCCATCCTCCAAAGCTGCCGCATCGCTTGACGCAAAGTTCCTTAATCGCCTTGCGTTGCTCGCACCCTGCAAGAAGAAAACACAAAGCAGTTTTCTACCCCTTCATCTGTCAGAGCAGCCCTGCACAGCTCCGCTCGCCTGCTCCGCTCCAATTCCAAACAGCCATCACGGTCAGAGTCCTCTGTGGCACCTCAACTTCAAAGCGTAATAAAGACCCATTTGCCCTAAAATGACCGAGTGCCGGGGCCCCTCACGCTGCTCCTCGGACCTTGATGCCTCCACCCTTTCTAGAGGCTTGCCGCAAGGTGCCTGCAAACCGATAGGGAAACCACCGCCAAGTTACTGGCTTGCCTCGTGCTACCTCACGATGCGACTGCGATCTGCCAAACTCCCGCTTGCGTGCGCAGAAACCTCAAAATCATTTTAATCCTCTACGCTGGCTCTGCGATGCCATACAATACAGACAAAGAGAGCCATGCAATGCACATGATAGTGTAATGCCATACAATGCAACACACGCTTACATCGCAGTCACGACAAAACACAATACAGTGCTGCAATTCAAGCCAAAAGACAATACAGGGCCGTACAATGCAAGGCCATCTCAAATGGCAGTCGATTCAGTACGGAGCGATACGATGCCAGACAAAACGCAATACGGGCCACGCAATGCAAGACGGTCTCAGATGACAGTCGGTACAAGTACAGAGCGCTACGATGCCAGACAAAACACATACGGGGCCGTACAAGGCACGGTGGTCTCAGATGGCAGTCATACAAATAGAGCGCGCTGCAACGCCAAACAAACCCAATATCGGGCCGTACCATGCACGGCACTCAGATGGCAGTCGAGACAATTACAGAGCGATACGATGCCGACGAAACCAAATACGGGGCCGTACAATGCAAGACGGTCTCAGGTGGCAGTCAATACGCACACAGCGCGACACAATGCCAGGCAAAACCCAAATAGCAGAGCGATACAACGCCAGACGGTCTCAGGTGGCAATCAATACAAATAGAATGTGTCACAAGCCAGACAAAACAAAATACGGGGCCGTAAAATGTAAGACGGTCTCCGATGTCAGAGAATTACAAGTACAGAGCGATACAATGCCAGACGAAATACAATGTAGAGCCATGCAATGCAAGCCAGTCTAAGATGGCCATCGGTACAAATAGAGCGATACAATGCAAGACAAAACACAATAGAGCCGTACAATGCACGTCGGTCTCAAATGCCAGAGAATTACAAGTACAGAGCCCTACGATGCAAGACGAGACACATGCGAGGCAGTCTCAGATAGCAGTTGGTACAAGTACAAAGCAATACAATGCCAGACAAAACCCAACATACAGAGCAACACAATGCACGGCAGTCTCAGATGGCAGTCGATACAAACAGAGCGCGCTACAAGGCGAGACAAAACACAATATAGGGCCGCACAATACACGATGGTCTCAAACGGCAGAGAATTACAAGTACGGAGCGCTACGATGCGAGACAGAACACGACACGGGCCATACGATGCAAGGTGGTCTCAGATGGCAGTCAATACAAATAGAGCGCTACGATGCAAGACAAAACATAAACACGGGGCCGTACAATGGAAGAGAACGTAAAGCGCCGCAAGGCAAAGCGGTCTCAGGTGGCAGTCAAAACAAATACGTGGTGCTGCAAGGCAATACAAAACCAGAATGACGGATGTGTGAGAAGCCAGGCTTAAGACCTAAGCCCATAATGAAACCCGATGAAATGCTGTAGGGGATCTTTATGGAAACAGAACTTTCAAGAGCAGAGCTGTCCTTCCGTCCCAGATCGCCTCCGCACAAGGAGACCCTCCAGAGACATCTGCGATGCAAAACACACTTTAAGCTCCAATCACAAGAGGAGAAGCGCTTGACGGGCTCTATGCCGAAGCAGCGAGGTTTCAGAGACCCTATGGACACCTACCGAGGTGCGTGCCAAGTGCAGAGAGCCTGCGAGGCCGTGGAAGGAACCGTACGCAGGAAAATGCAGATGACAAGCGACGCTACGACATAGACACAGGCCAGAACATTCGCATCCTGCGGGATGAACCCTGGGCCCTCTATCCACCCCCAGACCTAGTGGAGCCTAAATCGCCCTATCCGCAACCCAGACGTTAAACCCCCTGCTGGCCCCACCTCACCTGCTACTTTTGCCTCTTCACTTACCTCTCAGAGGACACGGTCCCAGAATCCATCCTCATCGGGAGCACATCATCTAACAGGGATGCTCCTGCATTCACCGGGTTGCCCTTCATCACCTGCCAGACACGTTGCTGCCGGTCACCGACACACCGGCCTGCATCGACCTCTACCGCAACGACACCCTCATCGGAAGTGCCGCACCGCTTCCATACATCAGATGTTGCGGTCGGCATCTCCCGTGGAAGCCAGAAAACTGGAGAGGTAAAGCACCCACCGTATTCAGAAGCAGTCACCCGCTCTGCGGTTCCCACCCTGCCGCTCCTCTCTCCTCCACCGACTCTTGAAATCCTCAGCCATTTGAGGAGAGCCCTCATGGCGCCTACAAAACAAACAGAAACGCTTGGCCAAGCTGCCGGTGATCCTCAGCAATTCAAGCCCGACCAGAACGCTTAAAGAGTCACTCGCCTTTTCTCAAACTCCTTGTTGCTGTGCAGCTTCACCACTCTGGGAAAGAGTGTGCACCTGCCAAAAAAATCCACAAACAATCACAAACCACAGAGGAAAAAGCGCATGCACAGATACCACCCAAATCCTCAGCTCACTTGCAGCACTTCCCTCTCCTTCTCCTTTACCTCAGCTGGTCAGAGTCAAATCTTTGGTCCACCGTGCCGAGGCTTGCCCACCGCTTGTAAAACTCAAACAACAGAGTGATTTTAGCTACATCATATACGATTCCTCAAAAAAATGCTACTTCAGCACACCGGTCACCACTCACCTTGCCAAAGTCTGCTCCGGTGCGGATATCCCGCTTCGTGCTGAGAAAATAAAACCAAAAAAGCATAAGCTAGTCAGAGCCACCAACAGTCACACCACCTCTGACATTGGTTGCCAGCCCACCTTCACCTGGTGCTCTGCTCGCCTCTTCCGTTGATCTTCGGCACGGGGCTTGTCGCTCCGCATCTGAAAACCCAAAACACAGTGTAAAACAAATCACCTGGATGCTGACCGATAGCTTGACAAGACCAAAGGTCCGTCGTCTTCTTGCATATACTTCTAACTACAGCTGGGGAAAAAAGTAAACAAAACCCAGATAGAGCCCCACATACAAAAGCTAAGGCACATTCAAGATTCAACCTGCTCGACTACCACACAAATGCTTTTCCCAGAAGGCCAGAGTCCAACCTCTGGCACCTGCAAAACACAACAAAATACTCTGTGCCAGCCGTCTACAGCTACTTGGCCAGAGACCGACTGTACGGTCTTTGCCAAAAGAATCTGGCAAGATCGAGTATTACCGCACAACATAAAGCGATGCTACCCCTGTCTTTAGTATCGCTAAACCCCTGGGGAGGGCAGCTCCGACCCTGACACAGACCGACACTGCCCACAGACCCGCAAACATGATCGTGAGACACAAGACGACTGTGAGCGAGAAGAACTGCTTCCGTAGGGAAGATGATGCCAGCAGAGAAGCCCTACAGCATCACAACGGCACAGATGCTTTAGAGCGGCCCCGGGAAGAGAGGCGATGGCTGCAGCTCGAGAGAGAGAAAGACATCTTCAAACCGGAATGATGAATGCATGAGAAACTGGGCTTTAAGACATGAGACTTTTAAGGACGTGGGGATGAAAGCGCAGAAGACAGCTCTGTGCAAACAGAACTCTCAGCAGCAGAGCTGCAGGTGCCACCTGGCTCACCGCTGCAAGAAATGATCGCTCAGAAAATCTATGATGCAAACGTGCCAGATGGATCTGTGCTTTAAGCTATAATTGCAAGACAAGAAGGGCTTCTTCACAGCAGCTGTACCCGTGAAGCATGCGCTCAAGACTCAGGAAGGCTACTGAGGCACCGGCTGATCAAAGAGCTACAGACACATCAAGACCTGAGGAAGGTATGGTCTAAGAGGCTCAGAAGACAGACTACACAAGCTATACAACACCACAGACACAGGCTGGAACTGCCCTGCCCAGCAAACACGAGCGTCGTGCTGAAAAGTAACACGCTCCCTTCGCCTGCCCGAAGGGGACTGGTCCCGACAGCCCTCTCCCCTTCGCTAGCTGCAAAACCCCTCCCTGCAGTTCCCAACCTTGACCCCTCCTCCCCATCCCTTCCCAGCCCTGGTCCCTCAGCTTAGCTTTCAGAGGCCTGGGGTCTGAATCCGTCATCGACAAAAAACCCACTTGGGCTAACTGGGACGTTCCTGCAGTCACCAGGTTCCTCTTCATCATCTGCAATAGAGAAAAACCACCAAAACACAGTGCCGGCAGTAAGCATCACATCAGCCAACACTAACCTCTTCCACAACGCCCCCCTCCTCAGAAGCGCCGTGGCATTCTGCTCACCCGCTCGTTCCAGAGATGGACATCGCCGCCATCATCTCTTGTGGTACCTAAGGTACTGCAAGACACAAAATTACTGTCGTGCTTGAGTAGTCACCAGTCTCACTGGTGTTGAGAAGTCACCAGCCCCGTGCTCCTCCTCGCTACCACCCAGCTCACCTCAAAGGCTCACCCGAGTCCAAAGGCAGCCCACACAGCACCTGCAAAACCAAAGAGAAACACTTACTGAGTTGCTGCAGGATACTTTGCTCTTAGATACCGACCCGGCCGACAACCGCCTCACCTTCTCAGACTGCTCATCGGCATGCCGCTTCGCCTCTCCGAGGCTGCGTGCAGCACCTGCAAAACCCAAGCAAAAGGCACCTGCTGAGATGCCGCCCAAAACTGCGGCCTGCCTGCAGCAATTCCCATCTCCCGCTCCTTTACCTTCACCGCTCGCCAGCCCCACCTCTGCCGTTACAGGTTGCCACGCTAGGCTCAGGTACCACCTAGAAAAAAAACAAACACCACCAAACAAGGGATGCTTCTAACTTCAACCATAAGACACCTGAAAAACAGCTGCTACTACAGCTCACGACTCCTGCTCACGTTGCCCGAGTCACCTCCAGTGCCAATATCCTGCTTTGGTCATCGCTTCGCACCTTCAAAATAAAAAACCCCACACATACAAACCATATAGTCCTATAGCCGCCAGTTGCATCTTCCCTCCGACACGCGCTGACTCACCTTCTTACGGCACTCTGCTCACCTCCTATGTCGCTCTTCGCTGTGCATTTTATCTCTCTGCATCTGAAAATTATTAAACAAGTCACCTGGAGGCAGAGCAATAGCTGAACCATTCCAGAGGTGCTGTTCCCCTTTACATAGACCGCCTAGAGTCCAACTACAGACTGCCATTAAAAAAAGCCCCACACGTACAAGCCCTAACACCTTTGCGATTCAATCTGCTCCTCTACTGCTGAACAGCCCCTCCCAGACGGCCCCAACCATCATCTCCAAAACACGCTATTGAAATGTCTGTCCACAGAGCCTGCCGATGGCTACTCAATTCAGATGACTATACTACCTTTGCCTAAACAGTCTAGGCATATCAACATATTATCCATAGACTCTTACTGCTATTCCACCTACCCCCAGGCAGAGCAGCTCCACGCCACACGCACACAAGACCAAGAATACAAAGAACACTACAAACATATGTGACTCAAAGATGAGAGAAAACTCTCGACAAGAAGAAGGACTCCCAGACCGGAGACGCTGTCGGCAAGATGACCTACAGGAGCGCAACAGTGAGGCGAGGAGGGTCTACGGCCACCCCAGAAAGGAGCTGAGCGTAATGGCCCATTACAAGAAGTTACCGCCTAAACTGAGATGATAGATGCACGAGAGGCCAAGCTTCAAGACCTATGAACATAAGGATGCAGGGAAGAAGTCCAAGTCCATGAAAGTGGTCGGCTAGAGAACAGAGGTGCTGGCACAGCCCAGAAGGATGCTGCAAAAGAGGACCGACTGGCAGCTTCCGAGTCACAAACCGATTGGTGCTTTAAGCTTGTAACACAAGAAAAGAAGCACTCGATGGGCACTGTGCGACAAGTACGGCATTTGAGACCTTAGGGATGGCACCCAAGATGCGTGCCGTGCTCCTGGAGCGCAACGAGGACATCAAGACCCGAGGAAGTTCTAAGACACAGAAGACAGACTAGACGAGCAACACAACACCACAGACACAGGCTGGAACGGCCCTGCCCACGCTAGTGGCTGTGCTGAGAAAGCAACCCGCTCCCTTTGCTGCCCCAATGGAACCGTTCCTAGATAGCCCTCGCCCCTACGCTGACTTTGAAAACCCCTCCTGGCAATTCCCAACCTTGCCTCCTCCTCCCCATCCCTTCCCACCGTGGTCCCTCAGCTTAGCTTTCAGAGGGCCTGAATCCATCCTTGCCAAAAAGACCCGCATTGGCTAGCCAGACGTTCCTGCAGTCACCAGGTTCCTCTTCATCATCTGCAATAAAAAACCCAAGCAGCACCAGCAGCGAGCATCACATCAGCCAACGCCAACCTCTGCCACAACACCCCCCTCCTCAGAAGCGCTGTGGCATTCCGCTCACCCGCTCGTTCCAGAGATAGACGCTGCCATCGCTTGTGGTACCTAAGATACCAAGAGACACAAAATTACTGTTGCTCTGAAAGATGTCACCAGCCCCGTGATCCTCCTTGCTGCCACCCCAGCCTCACCTCAAAGGCTCACCCAAGTCCAAAGGCAGCCCACACAGCACCTGCAAAACCAAAAGGTAAATACTTAAAGAGTTGCCACAGGATACTTTGCTCTTAGGTACGATCCGGCCGATAACTGCCTCACCTTCTCGGACCGCTCGTCGGCATGCCGCTTCACCCCTCTGAGGCCACGTGCGGTACCTGCAAAAGCACACGATGAGATGCTGCCCGAAACCTGCGCCTGCCCACAGCAATTTGTCTCCCGCCGCTTTACCTTCGCCGCTATACCAGCCCTGCCTCTGCCATTCACAGGTTGCTACGTTGAGGCTCGGGTACCACCTGTAAACACAAACAACAAGGGATGCTTTTAACTCCACCTACCACACAACCACCTAAAAATAACTACTACTTCAGCCCACAACTCGCTGCTCACCTTGCCCGAGTCACCTCTGGCAGCGATATCCTGCTTTGTGGCTTAAAAAAAAAAAACCAACCACCACAAAACACAAGACCTAGAACTTAATCATATAGCCACCGGTCGCATCTTCCTTCTGACACCACGCACCAACCCACCTTCTTACGTTGCTCTGCTCATCTCTCCTCCACCCCCCTTTGGCACACGGTTTGTTCCTCTGCACCTGAAAAAGTAATATCAAAAAAGTCGCCAAGATATCACACAATTGCTGAATGATTCCAGAGGTCTAGTTCCCCTTTAGGAATACAATCTAGAGTGCAACTACAGACCGTCTTTAAAGAAAAAAGGCAAACTTGGACCCCACACATACAAGCCTTTAACACCTTTCAGATTCAATCTGCTCCGCTACTGCTGGACAGCCCCTCCCAGGTGGCAACAATCATCATCTCCATAAAACACTATTGAAATGACTGATCACATAGCCTGCCAACAGCTAATTGGTCTGAAGACGACCATACCACCTTTGCCTAAAGGGTCTAGGCATATCAACGTATTAACCATAGACTGTTGTTGCCATTCCACCTACCCCCAGGCAGAGCAGCTCCATGCCATACACACGCAGACCGACAGTACACAGAACAATACAAACAACGTGACTCAAAGATGAGAGAAACTCTCAGCGAGACAATGACTCCCAGATGGGAGATGCTGTCCGGCAGGAGACTACAGGGCCGCAACAGTGAGGTGAGGAGGGCTCTGTGGGAACCCCAGAAAGGAGTTGCGTGTTAAATCACCTATAAGAAGTTGCTGTCAAAACAGAGATGATGGATGCACAAGAAGCCTGGCCTCAGACCTACAAACATAAGGATGCAGGGAAGAAGTCCCAGTCCATGAAAATGGATGGCTAGAGAACAGAGCTGCTGACGCAGCCTGGAACGATGACGCCAAAGAGGACCGACCAAAAACTTCCAAGACGTGAGACCGATCCACACTTTAAGCTTTAACACAACAAAAGTGCCCGATGGGGGCTGTGCTAATGCATACGGTCATTCGAGACCGTAGGGATGGTGCCCAAGACGCGTGCCGTGCTCCTTGAGCGCAAAGAGCACGAGGACATCGAGACCCGACAAAGGTCTGAGACACAGAAGACAGACTGAACAAGCTACACGGCCACACAGACAGGCTGGAACTGCCCTGCCTGGCATACGCTAGTTTGGGCTGAAAAGTAACGCGCTCCTTGCCTGCCCAAAGGGGATGGGTCCTGGACAGCCCTCTCCCTACGCTAACTTTAAAACCCCTCCCTACAATTCCCAACCTTGTTCCCTCCTCCCAGTCCCTCCCCAGCCCTAGGCCCTCAACTTAGCTTTCAGAGGCTAGGGGTTCCGATTCCATCCTCGACAAAAAAACCACTTTGGCTAACTGGGACATTCCTGCACTCACCAGTTCCTCTGTCATCGGCAAAGACGACAAACCAAACAAGTGCTGGTGGTAAGCATCGCATCAGCCAACACAACCTCAGAAGCACCGTGCCTTTCGCTCACCTGCTCATTCCAGAGATGGATGCTGTGGCCGTCATCACGTGGTGCTACCTAAGAAAACCAAGAGACAAAATTACAGTTATGCTGTGAGATGTCACCAGCCCCATGCTCCTCCTCGCTACCACCCCAGCTCACCTCAAAGGATCATTTGAGTCCAAGGCAGCCCACACAGCACCTGCAAAAACCAAAAGGGAAAGGCCTAAACCAGTTGCCATATACTACTTTGCTCTTAGACACCAACCCAGCCAAAACTGCCTCACCTTCTCGGACTGCTCATGGGCATGTGCTTCACCCCTCCGAGACTGCGTACAGAACCTCCAAAACCAGAGACAAAGGCACATGCTGAGATACTGCCCAAAACTGCAGCCTGCCCGCACCGATTCCTGGCTCATGCTCCTATACCTTTGCTGCTTGCCAGCTCTGCCTCTGCCATTTGCAGGTGAACACTTTGAGTCTCGGGTACCGCCTATAAAAAAGCCAAAACACAACAAGGGACGCTTAAAACTGCAGCAAGAATAGGACAACTGAACAAGAACTGCTACTGCAGCCCACTAGTTGCTGCTCGCCGGGCCCAAGTCACCTCTGGTGCGGATATCCCTCTTTGCTTGTTGATTCACACCTTCAAAAGTGAAAAAAAACCACACAAAGCGATGTTATATAGCCACCGGTTACACCTTCCTTCTGACACCACACACCGACTCACCTTCTTACGGCGCTCTGCTCACCTCCTCTGTTGCTCTTCGCTGTGCATCTTGACTCTCCGCATCTGAAACTAATTACTACACAAGTCACCTGGCAGCAGAGGGATCACTGAACAATTCCAGAGGTCTGTTTCCATTTAGGATTACCATCTAGAGTCCAACTAGAGACTGCCATTAAGAAAGAAAAAGGCCAACCTTTAAGCCCCACACATGCAAGCCTCAACACCTTGAGATTCTATCTGCTCACTACTGCTGAACAGCCCCTCCCAGATGGCCCCAATCATCATCTCCATAAACCCAATGAAGTGACTGCCTCACATAGCCTGCCAATGGTTACTTGACCCGAGATGACTACACTTCCTTTGCTTAAACAGTCTAGGCATATCAACATATTATCCATAGACTGTTCTGCTATTCCATCTACCCCTGACTCCACATCCCCGGGCAGAGCAGCTCCAGGCCAACATGCAATGACAAGACCAACAGTACCAGAACACAACAAACAATTTGACTCAAGAGACGGAAAACTCTCAGCGAGAACAATCGCTCCCAGATGGGAGATGCCTGTCAGGCAAGACGACATACAGGGCCTCAACAGTGAGGTGAGGAGGCTCTATGGCACTCCAGAAAGGAGTTGAATGTAATGCCCCTTATAGGAAGTTACTGTCAGACCAAGGTGACGATGCACAAGAAGCCTGGCTTCACGACCTATGAACCTAAGGATGCAGGGAAGAAGTCCCAGTCCTGTGAAAGTGGATGGCTAGAGAGCAGAACTGCTGGCGCAGCCTGGAAGGATGCCAGCAAAAGCGGACTGACCAGAGAATTCCAAAATGCAAGACCTATCCATGCTTTAGCTTGTAAAGCAAAAAAGAAGCGCCCGGTGAGCATTATCTTGATGACAAGGGCATTGAGACACTAGGGATGGTGCCCGGTTGCAGTGCTGTGCTCCTTGAGCACAAAGAGGAAACCCAAGACCTGAGAAAGGTCTAGACGCAGAAAATAGACTGAACAAGCTACACAACACCACAGATACACGCTAGAACTGCTCTGCCCACACTAGTGTTGTGCTGAAAAGTAACCCGCTCCCTTTGCCTGCCCAAAGGGGATGGGTCCTGGACAGCCCTCTCCCCTACGCTAACTTTAAGCCCCACCCCTGCAATTCCCAACCTTGTTCCCTCCTCCCAGTCCCTCCCCAGCCCTGGGTCCTCAACTTAGCTTTCAGAGGCTAGGGGTCCAATTCCATCCTTGACAAAAAACCCACTTCGGCTAACTGGGACATTCCTGCAGTCACCAGGTTCCTCTTCATCATCTGCAAAGAAATACAAACAGTGCTGGTAGTAAGCATCACATCAGCCAACACCAACCTTCTCGAAGCACCGCAGCATTCTGCTCACCTGCTCGTTCCAGAGATTGATGCTGCGGCCGTCATTGCTGGTACTACCTAAGAAACCGAGACACAAAATCACTGTTATGCTTCTGAGAAGTCACCAGCCCCATACTCCTCCTCTCTACCACCCCCAGCTCACCTCAGAGGATCACCCGTCCAAAGGCAGCTCCACAGCACGTGCAAAACCAAAAAGGGAAGTCCTAACCCACTTGCCATAAATACTTTGCTCTTAGACACCAACCCAGCCAAAAACTGCCTCAACTTCCTCAAACCACACACGGGCATGTGGCTTCGCCCCTCCAAGATCGCGTGCAGAACCTGCAAAAAACCAAAGACAAAGGCACATGCTGAGATGCTGCCCAAAACTGCAGCCTGGCCGCAGCAATTCCCGTCTCCCGCTCCTATCTGTGCTGCTCACCAGCCCCGCCTCTGCCATTTACAGGTTGACACGTGAGTCTCGGGTACCGCCTATAAAAAAAACCAAACACAAACAAGGGACGCTTAAAAACTGCAGCAAGAATAGGACAACACCAACAAGAACTGCAACATCAGCCCACTAGTCACTGCTCACCTTGCTCAAGTCACCTCTGGTACCGATATCCCTCTTTGCTCATTGCTTCGCACCTTCAAAATGAAAAAGGAATAAACACAAAGCCTAATGTTATCATATAGCCACCAGTTGCATCTTCCCTCCGACACCACGCACCGACTCACCTTCTTACGGCACTCCGCTCGCCTCCTTTGTCGCTCTTCGCTGTGCATCTTGACTCTCGCCTCTGAAAAAAATTACTAAACAAGTCACCTGGCAGCAGAGGGATCACTGAACAATTCCAGAGGTCTTGTTTCCATTTAGGATTACCATCTAGAGTCCAACTAGAGACTGCCATTAAGAAAGAAAAGGCCAGTCTTTAAGCCCCACATCTACGAGCCTCAACACCTTTGAGATTCAATCTGCTTCACTACTGCTGAACAGCCCCTCCCAGATGGCCCCAATCACCTCCATAAAACCCAATTGAAATGACTGTCCACAGCCTGCTGACAGCTACTCCATCTGAGATGACTACACTACCTTTGCCTAAACAGTCTAGGCATATCAACATATTATCCATAGACTGTTATTGCTAGTCCACACTACCCTGACTCCCACCCCCAGGCACAGCAGCTCCAGGCCAAACACACCATGCACAGACAGTACGCTACAAACAACGTGGCTCAAGGATGAGAGAAATCTCTCAGCAAGAACAAGGACTCCTGGACTGGAGATGTTGCCAGGCAAGACGACCTACAAGGCCTCAACGGTGAGGCGAGGAGGCTCTATGGCACCCCAGAAAGGAGTTGAACGTCATGGCCCGTTCTAGGAAGTTACTGTCAGAACTGAGGTGACGGATGCACAAGAAGCCCGGCTTCAAGACCTAAGAGAAGAGGGATGCAGGGAAGAAGTCCCAGTCCGTGAGAGTGGTCAGCTAGAAAGCAGAGCTGCTGGCACAGCCCAGAAGGATGCCGCAAAAGAGGACCAACTGGAAGCTTCTCAGTCACAAGACCGATCCACGCTTGAAGCTTGTGATGCAAGAAAAGCGGTGCCCAATGGGCGCTATGCCGATGAGTATGGGCATTTGAGACCCTAGGGATGGCACCCGAGATACATGCCACGCTCCTTGAGCGCAACAAGGACATAGAGACCCGCAGAAGGTCTGAGACACAGTAGACAGACAGCTACACAAGCACACAGACGCAGGCTGGAACTGCCCTGTCCAGCACACGCTAACGTGCCAAGAAGTAACCCGCTCCCTTTGCCTGCCCCAAGGGGACTGACCCTGGACAGCCCTCTCCCCTACACCAACTTTAAAACCCCTCCCTGCAATTCCCAACCTTGTCGCCTCCTCCCAGTCCCTCCTCGGCCCTGGTCCCTCCACTTAGCTTTCAGAGGTCTGGGGGTCCGAATCCATCCTTGACAAAACACCCAGACCAGCTAGCTAGGATGTTCCTGCAGTCACCAGGTTCCTCCTCCTCATCTGCAATAAAACACACCCCAACTGTGCCAGCAGTAAGCATCGCATCAGCCAACGCCAAGCTCTTCCACAACACCAAGTTCCCATATTTTACTTTGCTTTTAGAAACTGACCGGGCCAAAAAATGCCTCACCTTCTTGGACCGCTCATCAGCATGCGGCTTTGCCCCTCTGAAGCTGGGTGCAGAACCTGCAAAAACCAGAGACAAAGGCACATGCTGAGATACTGCCCAAAACTGCAGCCTGGCTGCAGCAATTCCCATCTCCTGCTCCTATACCTTCAGTGCTCGCCAGCCCTGCCTCTGCCATTCAGAGGTTGCCACATTGAGGCTTGGCTGCCACCTATAAAAACAAAACAAGGGATGCTTCTAACTTCACCAACAAAACACCACCAGAAAAATAACTGCTACTTCAGTCCACTAGTCACCGCTTACCTTGCCCAAGTCACCTCTGGTGCCGATATCCTGCTTCGCTCATTGCTTTGCGCCTCCAAAATAAAAACACACACTGCAAAACCTATACACTAGTCGTATAGCCACCAGTCACATCTTCCCTCCAACCCCATGCACCGACTCACCTTCTTACGGCACTCCTCTCGCCTCCCCTCCATTGCCCTTGGGCACACAGCTCATCCCTCTGCATCTGAAAAACCAATATCAACAGGTCACGCAGATAGTGAGCAATCGCTGAACAATTCCAGAGGTCTCATTTCATTTAGGATGTACCATCTAGAGTCCAACTAGAGACTTGCCAATAAGAAAAAGGGCAAACCTTAAGCCCCACATATACAAGCCTTAACAACTTTGAGATTCAATCTGCTTCGCTACTGCTGAACAGCCCTCCCAGACGGCCCCAATCATCTCCATAAAACCCAATTGAAACGACCGTACCACACAGGCTGCCGATGGCTACTCAATTCCAGATGACTACACTACCTTTGCCTAAACAGTCTAGGCATATTGACATATTATCCATAGACTGTTACTGCTATTCCATCTACCCCCAGGCAGAGCAGCTCCACACCAAACATGCACTGACCGACAGTACACAGAACGCTACAAACACATGGCTCAAGATGAGAGAAAACTCTCAGCAAGAGCAATCGCTCCAGAATGGGGACGCTATCAGGCAAGACAACCTACAGGGCCACAGTGGTGAGGCAAGGAGGCCCTATGGCACCCCAGAAAGGAGTTGAATGTAATGGATGGTTCTAGGCAGTCACGGTCAAAACTGAGATGATGGATGCACAAGAAGCCTGACTTCAAGACCTAAGAACATAAGGATGCAGGGAAGAAAGTCCCAGTCCGTGAAAACGGATGGCGAGAGAACAGAGCTGCCGGCACAGCCCGGAAGGATGCCGCAAAAGAGGACTGACCCGAAACTTGCGAGACGAGACCGATCCGCACTTGAAGCTTGTAACGCAAGAAAAAGCAGCACCCGATGGCACTATGCTGATGAGTACGGGCATTCGAGACCCTAGGGATGGTGCCCGAGATGCATGCCGTGCTCCTCGAGCGCAAAGAGCGACAAGGACATCGAGACCCACGGAAGGTCTGAGACACAGAAGACTACACAAGCAACACACCACCACAGACGCAGGCTGGAACCGCCCTGCCCGGCACACGCTAACATCGTGCTGAAAAGTAACCCGCTCCCTTTGCCTGCCCAAAGGGACTGCTCCTGGACAGCCCTCTCCCCTACGCTAACTTTTAAACCCCTCCCTGCAATTCCCAACCTTGTCGCCTTCCCCCCCCAGAGCCCCCTCCCAAACACCCTTCCTTCCACTTAGCTTTCAGAGGGCCAGGGGTCTGAATCCATCCTCAACAAGAACCCGCATCAGCAAACCAGGTTACTCCTGCAGTCGCCAGGTTCCTCCTCATCATCTGCACAAACCAGTGTCAGTAGGGCATCGTGTCAGTCACAGACCTCTTCCGCAACATCCCCTCCTCAAAAGCGATGTGTCCTTCCGCTCACCTGCTCCAATTCCAGTGTCGGACACTATAGAATCAGAATCGTTTAGGTCAGAAGAGACCGTTAAGACCATCGAGTCCAACTGTTAACCCAGCACTGCCAAGTCCACCACTAAACCATGTCCCTAAGCACCACATCTACACATCTTTTAAATACCTCCAGGGACGGTGCCTCAACCGCTTCCCTGGGCAGCCTGTTCCAGTGCCCGATAACCCTTTCGGTGAAGAAATGCTTCCTAAGAAAACATTTCCTGTAGCCGTCATCAGGTTGCCACGCTGAGGCTCACGCTACACCTGTAAAACACAAGCCACAAGGGATGCTTCTAACTTCACCACAATACAACCCCTGAGAAATAACTGCTACTTCAGCCCACTGGTCACCGCTCGCCTCGCCTGAGTCGCCTCCGGTGCCGATATCCCCGCTTCACGCCTTCAAAATAAGTCACCACCGAAACCTATAAGCTAGTCATATAGCCACCGGTCACATCTTCCCTCTGACACCACACGCCGACCCCACCTTCTCGTGGTGCTCTGCTCACCTCTCTGGGTCTCGTTTCCATTAGGAATACCACCTGGATTCCAACGACAGCCTGCTATTAAAAAACAACACAAACAACGCAACAGTAAGCCCTACACATACAAGCTTTAAACACCTTTGAGATTCAATCTGTTCGACTACCACTCAGCAGCCTCTCCCAGACAGATCCCCTCATCCCCTCGACATCCCCACCTGCCTGCCAGGGGCTACTTGCTCTGAGGTAAGACTGGACAGTCTCTAACTAAACAGTCCAGTTATATCACATTAACTACAGACTCTTATTGTTATTCTTCCCCCGACTAACATGGCTACGCCCCCGTCCATGAAACAGACTGCTCGACGGCGGATATGACGACTCATCCTGCATCACTGCTGCAAAAACTGTCCATGACTCGTCAGACACAAGACAAACCTGCCACGTGGAGCTGTTAACACAAGACAGTTAGCATCATGCCAACGAGTTGAGACACAGCAGACCCTCGGTATGGCTACCGATGGTGCCCATCTAGCACAAAAAAAACCATATGGGAACATCAAGACCCGCGGAAAGATATAGCATAGTACACAGCAAACCAATGACACAAACTACCTCCTTACCTACAAAAACCCTTTAGGGAATTACAGAGGCGTTCAGCCAATGGAAAAACCATGATGATTGTGACACAGTGACTCAAAGATCCAAAATGGACCCCTTACGACTACAGAAACTGGTGCTAAAAACACAATAGGCAAACAAGAACAACAGAACATAACTGCTGTGACCGATACTAGAGCAAGCCTCACAGGACACGTAAGTAAAAAGGCAAAACTAGAATAATAGAAAAAGCTTATATGCCCAGGACTGCGGTAAAGGAAAGACCCCAGCTAGAGATTGTTACGAGCACAACTAATACACATCCTCTTCTCTGAGAAATTCTGGGGAAGACAGTGACACAAACCTGCACTGGAAATAAGTGCCTCTAAGTAACAAAGACTGACATCCAGATGGACAGTGAAGGGATGGATGCAAAAATTAAGACAGGGAATGAAGTAAAAGGCACTGAGAAGCAGACCTCAGAGTTCAGGAGGGTATATTTTAATGTACCTCATGCTTACTAGACAAATCTCTTCCGATGTTCAGCCCTGCATATTGCAATGCAGATGCCTAGATGGTTTACGCTGTGTCTCTCGCAACTTTGTCATACCTCTCATCAGCTGCAGAGAGATTAAAACAGAACCGACCTCATCGACATCCAAGTCAAACTGGAAAGCTAATCTGAGAAAGGCTCACGAACCCTCCACTCTTTCCCAATCATCCCCCACTCCCAGAGCTTTACATACACCTTCTCTTCTCCCAAACTGTCAGAGAAGGAACCCTGCTCCATATCCTGAAAGACACTATGCCCTACATCCCTACTGCTTTCTTGAGAAGCGCTAAAACTCCATGTACTTCACACATACAAGATGCTCCCCCCCAACCCCTGCTACATGATCTCACCATCAATCCTACTAAGAGAGCCCATATTGGCAGCTTATGCCATATACAGCAAACAGGTGAAATCAACAAGGCTCCATCTTCAACAAAGTCAGCAACTCCAGGAAATGCCAGGCACTAAGAGTTAAAAAAGAAAAACACATGCTATTAAACCATCTTGTCACTCCTAAAGGCTCAATACAACATTATTGACCTGAAAAAAAAAAAAATATTTGTATATAAGCCTACTTGCTACTATATCTGCTGTAGAACCTTGACTGGTTCTAACTCTCTTACCTCAAGCAGACGCCTCTGCTTCTCTAAATACCAAACTACATCTGCTCAAATAGCTTAGACAGCTCAAAAGCTGCCCCTGACCGAAAGGAGAGCAGAACACTAACACCAGAGAAGCCCAGGAGCAGAATGAGCTCCCTGCCCAGAGGCTGTGGCTCATATACCTCGGGCCCCACCCACCACCCTTCCCACAATCCCCTGCGAAAGGGAGGGGCGAACCACCAGCAGTCATAAAGGCGGCCGGAGGAGCAGGGGGGAGTTTTCTCCTATGCCTTAAGTTTCTGGCCTACAAAGCACTAAACGGAGAAAGCAAGCCTTACTGGAAATGGTGATGCCAGCTCTTTTATAACAATTACAACTGCACCTATTGTATTAGCAATGTGACCGGGTAGGTAATTAAAGTTAGTTTTTCTGGGGTGCAGATAGAAAAAGGCAGATGTCCTACTAAGCTATGTAGGAAATTAGTTCATTAAATGCAATAACAACACTTTTATCAAAAACTTGGGGCTTTAATTTCCTTTTAAAAAAAAAAAAGGCTATGATGTTACACCTCACTTCTAGCAAGACCACGCGGTGCTACCTAACTTCTACCAGAACTATATTCTGGATAAGACTGACTGACAAAGCAGAATTAGATCTGTTGAGAATCCGGTCTCAAAAATACCTCTGGCTGCCAAGTAAATGATATACTCTAAAGTCCTGACGATTCAGAGTCACCTTGATGATCTCTCCGACTGACATCCCTTAACGGAACTGGGTGAGTCCCAAAGGACAGAAAGTGCCAAAAAAAAAGGAAATACAAGAAATGCATCAGAAATGGTATGAAGTGTCCTAATTAACACCTAAGTAGCTAGAACAAAAATAAATTGCAAAATGCAACAAAAACCACCAGGGGTGGCGTGTTGATAAAAATAGATGCGGCTATTGCCTTATCTGAAGAACTCGAGAGGAGATCCAAGCTGACGATAGACATCTTTGGGGTACCAGACAGCAAATAAAAATATACCGTAAGATGGAAAACAAAAGACTGCTTTTGAGCACACAGATGGCTTTGGAAAGATTCTGACAGAACACGAGGCGTCGTCACAAGGATTAGGGAAGTCCCGAAGGGGCCCGAGAGACCGAAGAAGTCTCCAGGATGCAACGAGCTCAAAAGGGAACTGAACAAAGTACAGATGTCCTCAGGGGGGCGGGGACCAAATGGAGGCAGATTGAACGGACGAGAGGACAGAAAGACCGACTGGGGTAACATATGTGGACTCAGGAAGGGTTCCGAGGGGAAAAGAGGGGCACGAAGTGCCCTGCCGAGCTAAAACGGGGCTCCAAGGCGTAGGGGATGTCTTGTGAGAGCTTGGCAGAGGGAGCGGAGGAGTCCTGAGGGGCCCGAGAGACCAAAGAAGCTTCTGAGATAACAATGAGGAAGTTCCGAAGGGGATTTTGACGAAGTACAGATGTCGTCAGGGGGCCGGGGTCTGAACGAAGGCATCCTGAATGGCAAAGAGTAAGATAAGAGCGCTCTGAAGAGTGCAAAAACTAAAACGCAAAGGGAGCTAAAGTGCCACCAGAGTGCCGTGGAGTACAAGAAAGGACTCGGAAGACATTGCTACAGAGAGTAGAGGAATTATGAGGGAGCAGGGTAAGAAAGGCTCGGAGACGCAGCGAGGGCCTCGGAGTCTCGGGAGGGGCGTCTAGGCAAACTAGAGATGACAGAGCGAGAGAGGAACTGAATGGAGATAGCCTTGACGGCAGAGACAAAGATAAAGGAAAAATTGAAAAATTGAGAGTAGGCAACAGACAAGAAAGAGAAAAATAGGGATGGGAACTAGGTAAAAGCAGATGTAGAAAAAAATTAAAAGCAACAACTTACGGAAATAAAGGAAAAAATTAAAAAACAGGAAGAGCAAACTAAATAAAGACAGAAAAAATTTAAAAGTGATGGGGTACAGCACAGACTAGAATGAATAAAAAATAAAGACAGTGAACAGGATAAGATCAGATATGGACAAAAGGGTGACCTTTGACCTTTGACCCCGTGACCTTTTGACCTTTGACCCGGTGACCTTTTGACCTTGGTCCCGTGACCTTTTGCCCTTTTGACCTTTGACCCCGTGACCTTTTGATCTTTGACCCCTGTGACCTTTTTACCTTTGACCCCTGTGACCCTTTGACCTTGACCCGGTGACCTTTTGACCTTTGACCCCGTGACCTTTTGACCCCGTGACCTTTTGACCTTTCAACCCCCGGTGACCTTTTGACCTTTGACCCCGGTGACCTTTTGACCTTGACCCGGTGACCTTTTGACCTTGACCCGGTGACCTTTGGCCTTATGACCTTTGGCCCCGTGACCTCTTGACCTTTGACCCCGTGACCTTTTGACCTTTTGACCCATGTGACCTTTTGACCTTTGACACCTTGACCTTTTGACCTTTGACTCCTGTGACCTTTTTACCTTTGACCCCTGTGACCTTTTGACCTTGACCCCGGTGACCTTTTGACCTTTGACCCCTGTGACCTTTCGACCTTTGCCCCGATGACCTTTTGACCTTTGACCCCGTGACCTTTTGACCCGATGACCTTTTGACCTTTGACCCCGTGACCTTTAGGCCCCGGTGACCTTTTGACCCCGGTGACCTTTTGACCTTTGACCCGGTGACCTTTGGTTTTATGACCTTTGACCCCGTGACCTCTTGGCCTTTGACCCCGTGACCTTTTGACCCGTGTGACCTTTTGACCTTTGACACCTTGACCTTTTGACCTTTGACCCCATGTCCTTTTGACCTTTGACCCCTATGACCTTTTGACCTTTGACCCCTATGACCTTTTGACCTTTGACCCCCTGTGACCTTTCGACCTTTGACCCCTGTGGCCTTTCGACCTTTGACCCCGTTGACCTTTTGACCTTTGACCCAGTGACCTTATGACCTTTGACCCGGTGACCTTTTGACCTTGACCCCGGTGACCTTTTGACCTTTGACCCCGGTGACCTTTTGACCTGTGACCCCTGTGACCCTTTGACCTTGACCCGGCGACCTTTTGACCTTTGACCCCGTGACCTCTTGACCTTTGACCCCCGTGACCTTTTGACCTTTGACCCCGGTGACCTTTGACCTTTGACCCCTGTGACCTTTCGACCTTTGACCCCTGTGACCTTTCGACCTTTGACCCCGGTGACCTTTTGACCTTTGACCCAGTGACCTTATGACCTTTGACCCGGTGACCTTTTGACTTTGACCCCGGTGACCTTTTGACCTTTGACCCCGGTGACCTTTTGACCTTTGATCCCTGTGCCCCTTTGACCTTGACCCGGCGACCTTTTGACCTTTGGCCCCGTGACCCTTTGACCCGGTGACCTTTTGCCCTTTGACCCCGGTGACCTTTTGACCTTTGACCCCGGTGACCTTTTGACCTTGACCCGGTGACCTTCTGACCTTGACCCGGTGACCTTTTGACCTTTGACCGCGTGGCCCTTTGACCCCGTGACCTTTTGACCTTTGACCCCGGTGACCTTTTGACCTTTGACCCCGGTGACCTTTTGACCTTGACCCGGTGACCTTTTGACCTTGACCCGGTGACCTTTGGCCTTATGACCTTTGACCCCGTGACCTCTTGACCTTTGACCCCGTGACCTTTTGACCTTTTTTGACCCGTGTGACCTTTTGACCTTTGTCCCATGACCTTTTGACCTTTGACCCCTGTGACCTTTTGACCTTTGACCCCTGTGACCTTTTGACCTTGACCCCTGTGACCTTTCGACCTTTGACCCCGGTGACCTTTTGACCTTTGACCCCTGTGACCTTTCGACCTTTGACCCCGTGACCCTTTGACCTTGACCCCGGTGACCTTTTGACCTTTGACCCCGGTGACCTTTTGACCTTTGACCCCTGTGACCCTTTGACCTTGACCCGGCGACCTTTTGACCTTTGACCCCGTGACCCTTTGACCCGGTGACCTTTTGACCTTTGACCCCGGTGACCTTTTGACCTTTGACCCCGTGACCTTTTGACCTTGACCCGGTGACCTTTGGCCTTATGACCTTTGACCCCGTGACCTCTTGACCTTTGACCCCGTGACCTTTTGACCTTTGACACCTTGACCTTTTGACCTTTGACCCCTGTGACCTTTTGACCTTGACCCGGTGACCTTTTGACCTTGACCCGGTTACCTTTTGACCTTATGACCTTTGATCCCGTGACCTTTTGACCTTTGACCCCGTGACCTTTTGACCCCGTTGACCTTTGGCCCTGTGACCTTTTGACCTTTGACCCCGTGACCTTTTGACCTTTGTCCCGTGACCTTGTGACCTTTGACCCCGTGACCTCTTGACCTTTGACCCCGTGACCTTTTGATCTTTGACCCGTAACCTTTTTTCCTTTGACCCGGTGACCTTTTGACCTTTGACCCCCGTGACCTTTTGACCCCGTGACCTTTTGACCTTTGACACCTGTGACCTTTTGATCTTTGACCCTTGACCTTTTGACCTTTGCCCCTTGGCCTGGCGACCTTTTGACCTTTGCCCCGGCGACCTTTTGACCTTTGACCACGTGGCCAGTGGCCCCGGTGGCCTTTTGACCTTGACCCCGTGACCTTTTGGCCTTTGACCCCTGTGACCTTGTGACCCGTGACCTTTTGACCTTTGATCGGTGACCCCGTGACCTTTGGACTTTTGATCCCATGACCTTTTTACCCTTGACCTTATTGTTTGTGGGTCTGTTTTGGTCGCTTCTGGCTTTACGTTTGAGACTTCCGCTGTAGTGGGTGGCACTTCCGGGTCGGCTGTGATGTGTTTTGGGTCCTTGCTCATACTTGGCCTTGCCTTCCGGTGTTGCAGGGGCATTTCTGGTTATTCTGTGACGACTTCCGGCGTTTTTGGAGGACGTTGTGGCCATGGAGAGGTCCTGCCGGTTTAACCTCTATGGTCTGGAGCTTTATCTCTATGGTCTGAAAGGTGGCTGACCCATAGAGACTAATTTGTGGAGGAGAGAGGGTTACTTCTGCTTTGTCGTCTATAATGCGCAAGTCTGACTCTGTGGTCCGGAAGTCCGCCCGCCGCCGGAAACCCTAGAGAGCGGGTTCCGGTGCTCTTCTCTACGGTCCGGAAGTCCGCCCGGGGTGCTGGATTGTGCTTTTGGCATGCTGGGGGTCTTTTTTAATAAATGGGCATGGGTTTAGCGATTTTTCATTGTGAGGAATGTGTATGCTTACTCTTTCTTTCTGTGGTATAGTGTTTTTAGTGTAGATAACCAGTTATCAGAGGTTGTGGTAGGTGAGGAGAAGTTCTGTTTGGGGTTGTGTGATGCATAAAAAGAAATAGCATTAATTATGCAGATTCTGAATTTTAAAAAGGAAAAAAAAATAATACGTCTGGTGCAGCAGTAGAAAAGGGAACACACCCTGGGAGAAAATTTTTTTTTTTTGGCATGTTTGGTGTTTTTGTTTACTTTAAATGATTAATTGCTCCTGGGGCGTACCCTTTTCTACTGCTAGTAATAATTTTTTTTTTTTTTTTTTTTAAAGAAACCATTTGTTCCATGACAGATAAAATACACAACTTGAACACAACAACCACAAAACAAGAGCGGGAACAAACAAAAACGGCGCAAACCAAACACCAAAACGGCCCAAAGATGGGGAAAATAAAGACAGAGCGTGCAAAAAAGCACAAACGTGTCTTGATTTAGGCTTTAATAAAATTTTCATATACCCTATAAACCCATTATGGAGTACTTTTTACCTACTCTAATTAGCTCTCACAGTAATTAGAATGCTTATAGGGATGCCCTTAATGACCCTATCTTTACAGCCTAGCTAGATATTGTTCTTATAATACACCTCAGACATAATTCACGCCCGCTATTGTCCCGACAAAACACCGACGTTAACCTAAGTCATTTGTGCCCGAGCAGTAGACTATGTGTCTTTAAAACTACAAAGTCACGTGAGAGTTTTTATAGCTACTTTAAGTCTTCTTAGGAGCCGGTAACGCGCGTGCTTTCTTCAAACCTGTCGACAGCTATACTTACCCGTAGGTATCGACGGCCATCCCTCAGCTGCCTAATTCCAATTTGATTTCAAATACGTTAGGAAGATTTTTTTATTTGTTGCTAGCGGCCCGAGCGAGAGTTGTCCACGCCCGTAAAAAGTTTTTAAATCCCCCACGCAGCTTTGTTTACAGATGGGCATTATAAACCACCTGCTGAGCTTTGTACTTTCATTTGCTATTTCAGTTACTACCTTCATTCTGATCAGACTACATTATAGGCATTCATATTTTCATTAAAAGACATTTACGTTCCAATTGGTCCGTGAATGACTCCAAGTAAGATTTCTATTATCGTTTACATTTCAATTCCACAACGTACATATCCTATCGCGATCCGACACGTTCGCTGGCTCGTGGATAAGAAATAGCTACTAGTATGTTTATTCCCTTTATAATTCCATTATTTAGATAAATACATTAAAACTCTAAAAATTCTTCATTCCCTTATTCATTGCAACCATTTATTGCCTCTGATTCTCTACCTCGTCGCTAGAGTCTTTCCCACGTTTCTCGCTCCCGTTAGATACTCGGTCTATCGCTTCGACGTGAGAACTTTTCCTCTTTGAGGCAACATCATGTCCGCAATTTGTATTCCTAGGCAGAAAGCGAGCAAACTCTGCTCCTCTCTACGGCCTCCCAACTCCACGCCTTCACGCAAAAATATTGACAATTATTATTACATCAGAAACTACAACACCCGTCAAAAACGCTTACGATCCAACTTGTGTAACGTACAGTTAGACGCACCTGCTTCACGACCCATTCCTCCTCGACGCGGGCTATCTAGTCTGACTTCCCCGACTCTTCTGCCGCAAGACTCGCGACCCTCTGCCCCTGACTGTCTGCTAAACAATGCACCTCCCTGCAATGACAGGCAACGGCCACGTTCCAGGGAAGCGCCCCCCCAAGAAGAGCCTTCCCAGGGACCTTGAAAATCACCTCGCCTGCAAAAACCCCAGCCTGAGCCCAACCTCCGTCCGAACATTGGTGATAAACGCCGCCTCGCAGAGTGGCCGGGATAGGGGGAAACCCCCCCATCACACGCACACACAGTTGGGGGGGGAGGGAGATACCCCACTGTGGATTTTTATTTATGTTTTTGTTCTAAGTGACTGAAAAAAAAGCAGCCTATTCAACTCCACATACAACTTCCAATAAAAAAGAGTTATACACACAACGATACAAGATTAGACACCATCAAAACACATGGCCGATTCAGGTACCGCACAAACCGCCCCTCACGCGCAGCTCGTCCGTTCCGCCACCCACCTGCCGCGATGGGCCGTCGCCTCATGTCTGCGGTGCTCCTCGGGAACCCCGTTCCCGGGGGCCTCGAAAAACACCCTGCCTGCAAAAACCCCGGCCCGAGCCTGACCTCTGCCCAAACGTTGGCGACGACCGTCACCTCGCAGAGCGGCCAGGACCAGGGAAAAAAAACCCAGCCGGGGAAAAGAAAATCCCCCAGCTGGGGTTTTTTATTCTAGTTATAAAAAATTATTTTACTATGTCAACATTAAATACAACCTGGAAAGAAAAAATTCACACAAACAATTTAGACACATTCAGAAACAAAGACTCATTCAACAGCCACTCCTTCCACCCCTCGCTCTGAACGTATCCTTATCGCCACCCACCTACCGCAATAGCAGATCACCCGGATTCTACAGCCATTCCTGGAACGTCCTTGCCGTGTCCCTCAAACCGTCACCGCTCCGCAGGATTCCAAAGGGCTAGCCTTCATAACCGGAAGGTGAGGAAGACGCTTTGTGCTGCTCCCACTCCTTATTTCCTATGAATTGTACGCTCTGGCTAAACTCGCTCGAGGATTTGCTCCGGGGATCCGAATGGCCCTCTAGGGCCCGCTTGCCAATAGCTGCCGGCTCTCCCCCAAAACGGCCCGTACAACCTCTGCCCAAACAGGCTGTGCTAATCGACAGATGACCGCCCCCCACTTGGACTGTTCCACCCTGAACAGAATTGCTACGTGCGGGTCGAGCGGCTCCGCCTCAACCACACACACACTCACGCTCTACAAACACAACCTAAGGGTGCAAGGATACTGCACACGGTAGAGAACGCCGGACCAAAAGACCCGGCCCGACGGTAAGCGCGACGATGCCGAGGCCGCGTGGGGCGGATGCGCCGGCGCGGCCTGCCACGTGACGCTGCCACGGCTCGGAATGATAGATAGGGAATGAAGTCACAATGACCGATGGAGACAAAATGCGAGGAAAGACTTAAGACTATGATGACGCAGGGAAGAAAGCCCTGGAAGAACTCTCGAGAAAGAGTCAGAGATGAGACCCGACGGCAAAGCCCGAGCGAGAGCCACAAGAAAGACTGGCCAAACGCACCTACGACGCTCGACCGGACCAGCGGCGTCGCGCTTCTACGTCGTGCCGCAAGACGAGATGCGCTTCGTGGGCGCTACGCCGACGACTCGAGCCTGCGGAGAGGCGACGGATAGCTACCGCGATCCCGGTAGGATGCGAGTATGCCCGAGGCTCCTCGGGCACAAAGGCTAAGACAAACATTGACACGTTATTTAAGTAAGGCACACGTATGAACGCACACTAGACGCTCATCCTGGAGCCGCTTTGCCGACGCTCACATCTCGCGTCGCTCCCTCGACCTGCGTGAGGGTGACTCCCCGCAAACTACCCTCCCGTTATGCAAATGTTTTGACGCACGTAGCCTCCGCCACTCGCAGATTTGCATGCCGTCGCTTAACTTTCACGGTGCCGCGGGTCACGGTCCATCCTCCGAAGCTGTCGCGTCACTTAAAGTTGAGGTTCCTTTAAATCGCCTCACATCCCTCGGTCACCTGCAAAAACAAAACACGAAGCGGTTTAATACGCGCTTCGTCCGTGAGAGAGCGGCCCTCTGCGGCTCCACTGACCTGCTCCGCTCCGATTCCAAAAAGAATGCATCACGATCAGAGTCCTCTGCGGCACTTCAAATCCAAAGCGGAATAAAGACCCGTTTGCCCTAAAATGACAGGGTGCCAGGGCCCGTTGTGCCGCTCCTCCGACCTCGAGGCCTCCGCTGTTTCTAGAGGCTTGCTGCGAGGCACCCGCAAAACCGATAGGAAAACCGTTGCCGAGTTCAGCAGATCGTCTTGCGCCACCTCACGATCCGCTGAACTCCCGCTCGCGTGCATGGAAACCTCAAAGTCATTTTAACCCTCTACGCTGGCTCTGCCGTGCCATATGATACAGACAGAGCCGTGCAATGCACGCAATAATATAATGCCGTACAATGCGACACACGCTTAGATCACGGTCACGACAAAATGCGATACGGAGCACTGCGATTCAAGACAAAACGCGATACGGGGCCGTATGAGACAAGGCCGTCTCAAATGGCAGTCGATTCGGGTACGGAGCGATACGATGCGAGGCAAAACACGATGCGAGGCCGCACGATGCCAGACAAAACCCAAAATACTGAGCGATATGATGCCAGACGGTCTCAGATGGTAGTCAGTCCAAGTACGGAGCGCTACCATCTGAGATGAAACACGATACGGGGCCGTACAAGGCATGGCGCTTTCAGGTGGAAATTAATACACGTACAGAGCGATACGACGCAAGACACGACACAACACAGGGCTGTACGAGGCACGGCGGTCTCGGATGGCGATTGCTACAAATACGGAGCACTACAAACTTAAAAACAAAACCCAAATACGAGGCCGTACCACACGAGGCCGTCTCAAGCAGCGGTCGCTACGAGTACGGCGCGATACAACACCGGACAAAACCCAAATTCGGAGCGATGCAATGCCAGATGGTCTCAGATGGCGGTCAATACAAGGATAGAGCGGTACAACGGAAGACAAAACACAATACGGGGCCGCACGATGCAAGACGGTCTCAGATGACAGTCAGTACAAATACAGAGCGCTACAATGTGAGACAAAACACGATACGGGGCCGTACGAGGCACGGCCGTCTCAGATGGCAGTCGAGACAATTACGGAGCGATACGGTGCCAGACAAAACACAATACAGAGCGATACAATGCCAGACAAAACCCAAACAACAGAGCAATACAATGCACAGCAGTCTCAGATGGCGGTCGATACAAACGGAGCGCGCTACGGTGCCAGACAAAACACAATATAGGGCCGTACAATGCACGACGGTCTCCAATGGCAAAGAATTACAAGAACAGAGCGATACAATGCCAGACAAAACACAACATGGGGCCGTGCAACGCGAGGCGGTCTCAGATGGCAGTCAATACAAATATGGAGCGCTACGATGCAAGACAAAACGTAAACACAGGGCCGTACAATGGAAGAGAACGTAAAGCACTGCAAGGCAAAGCGGTCTCGGATCACGGTCAAAGCTGATACGCGGTGCCGCAAGGCGATACAAAACCAGAACGACGGATGTGTGAGAAGCCAGGATTTAAGACCTAAGCCATGAGGACACCCAGATGAAATGCTGTAGGGGATCTCTATGGAAACAGAACTTTCCAGAGCAGAGCTGTCCTTCCGTCCCAGATCGCCTCCGCAAAGGAGACCCTCCGGAGACATCTGTGATGCAAAACACGCTTTAAGCTCCGATCGTGAGACGAGAAGCACTCGACAGGCTCTATGCCGAAGCAGCGAGGTTTGAGACCCTACAGACACCTACCGAGGCGTGTGCCGAGCGCGGAGAGCCTGCGAGGCAGAACAGAGACCTGCGGAAAGAACCGTATGCAAGAACGAACACGGACAACAAGTGACACTAGGACACAGACATGGGCCAGAACATTCACATCCTGTGAGACAAACCCCGGGCCCTCTATCTGCACCCAGACCTAATGGGACCGAACATGGGATGTTGCGGTCGGCATCTCCCGTGAAGCCAGAAAACTGGAGAGGTAAAGCACCCGCTGTACTCTGAAGCGATCGCCCGCTCTGCGTCGCCCACCCTGCCGCCCCTCTCTCCTCTGCCGACTTGCTTCGAATCCTCTGCCATTTGAGGAGAGCCCTCATGGCACTTACAAAACCAAACAGAAACACTCGGCCGAGTTGCTGGTGATCCTTGGCAACTCGAGCCCGACCAGACCGCTTAATGAGTCGCTCACCTTTTCTCAAACTCCTTGTTGCTGTGCAGCTTCACCCCTCTGGGAAAGAGTGTGGCACCTGCCAAAAAAACAGAGGAAAAAGCACATGCACAGATACCACCCGAATCCTCAGCTCACTTGCAGCGCTTCCTCTCTCCTGCGCCTTTACCTCAGCTGGTCAGAGTCAGAATCTTTGGGCTACCGTGCAGAGGCTTGCCCGCCGCTTCTAAAACTCAAACAACAGGGTACGATTTTACCTACGTCAATAATACAGTTCCTCAAAAAACAGCTACTTCAGCACGCCGGTCATCGCTCGCCTCGCCAAAGTCTGCGCCGGTGCGGATATCCCGCTTCGCGCCAACTCGCGCCGAGAAAAATAAAACCAAAAGAGGCGTAAACTAGTCGGAGCCGCCGACGGTCGCACTGATCCTCCGACCTCGGTCACCGGCCCGCCTTCATCCGGTGCTCCGCTCGCCTCTTCCGTTGACCTTCAGCATGGGGCTCGTCGTTCCGCATCTGAAAAACCCAAACAAACCCTGTAAAACAAGTCACCTGGATGGTGACCGATAGCTTGACAAGACCAAAGGTCTGTCTTCTTCTTGCATGTAACTTCTAACTAAAGCTGAGAAAAAACAACGTAAACAAACCCAGATATTGAGCCCCACATATGAAAGCTAAGGCACGTTCAAGATTCAACCCGCTCATCTACCACACAAACTGCTTTTCCCAGAAGGCCAGAGTCCAACCTCTGGCACCTGCAAAACACAACAAAAATAACTCTGTGCCAGCCGTCTACAGCTACTTGGCCAGAGACCGACTGTACGGTCTTTGCCAAAAGAATCTGGCAAGATCGACGTATTACTGCACAACATAAAGCGATGCTACCCCTGTCTTTCTTTAGTATTGCTAAACCCCTGGGGAGGGCAGCTCCGACCCTGACACAGACCGACGCTGCCCACAGATGCCGCAAACACGATCGTGAGACACCAGAAGACTGAGCGAGAAGAACTGCTTCCGTAGGGAAGATGATGCCAGCAGAGAAGCCCTACAGCATCACAATGGCACAGATGCTTTAGAGTGGCCCCGGGAAAGAGAGGCGATGGCTGCAGCTCGAGAAAGCAAGCCATCATCAAAACCGGAACGATGGATGCATGAGAAACTGGGCTTTAAGACCTTTAAGGACGTGGGGATGAAAGCGCAGAAGACAACTCTGTGCAAACAGAGCTCTCGACAGCAGAGCTGCAGGCGCCACCTGGCTCACCGCTGCAAGAAATGATCGCTCAGAAATATCTATGATGCAAAACGTGCCAGATGGATCCGTGCCTTAAGCTATAATTGCAAGATGAGAAAAGCTTCTTCACAGCAGCTGTACCGGTGAAGCAATGCACTCGAGACTCAGGAATGCTGCCAAGGTACTGGCTGATCCAAGAGCTACGGACACATCGAGACCTGAGGAAGGTATGGTACAAGAGACTCAGAAGACAGACTACGCAACACCACAGACACAGGCTGGAACTGCCCTGCCCGGCAAACGCTAGCATGATGCCCAAAAGTAACCCGCTCCCTTTGCCTGCCCAAAGGGGAGTGGACCTGGACAGCCCTCTCCCCTAAACTAACTTTAAAAGCCCTCCCTGCAATTCCCAACCGTGTCCCCTCCTCCCAGTCCCTCCCCAGCCCTGGGCCCTCAACTTAGCTTTCGGAGGGCTAGGGGTCCGATTCCATCATTGACAGAAAAACCACTTCAGCTAACTGGGATGTTCCGGCAGTCGCCAGGTTCCTCTTCATCATCTGCAAAGAAGAAAAGCAGTGCAGGTAGTGAGCATCGCATCAGCCAACACCAGCCTTCTCAGAAGCACCGTGCTGTTCTGCTCACCTGCTCATTCCAGAGATGGATGCTGTGGCTGTCATCGCTGGTGCTACCTAAGAAACCAAGGGACACAAAATTATGCTTGTGAGCAGTCACCAGCCCCGTGCTCCTCCTCGCTACCACCCCAGCTCACCTCAAAGGATCATCCAAGTCCAAAGGCAGCCCACACGGCACCTGCAAAACCAAAAAGGTAAAGGCCTAACCCAGCTGCCATGTAATACTTTGCTCTTAGACACCAACCCGGCCAAAAACTGTCTCACCTTCTCGGACCGCTCACGGGCATGCGGCTTTGCCCCTCCGAGGCTGCGTGCAGAACCTCCAAAACCAAAAGACAAAGGCACATGCTGAGATACTGCCCAAAACTGCAGCCTGCCCGCAGCAACTCCCGGCTCCTGCTCCTATACCTTTGCTACTTGCCAGCTCTGCCTCTGCCATTTGCAGGTTGCCACATTGAGTCTCAGGTACCACCTATAAAAAAAGCCAAACACAAACAAGGGACACTTAAAACTTCACTGACAAGATGACACCTGAACAAGAACTGCAACTTCAGCCCACTAGTCACTGCTCGCCTGGCCCAAGTCACCTCCGGTACCGATATCCCTCTTCGCTCATTGCTCCGCACCTTCAAAATGAGAAAAGAACACACACGCAAAACCACGTTATATAGCCACCAGTTGCATCTTCCCTCCAACACCACACACCGACTCATCTTCTCACGGCACTCCGCTCGCCTCCTCTGTCGGTCTTCGCTGTGCATCTTGGCTCGCTGCATCTGAAAAAAATTACTAAACAAGTCACCTGGCGGCAGAGGGATCACTGAACAATTCCAGAGGTCTCATTTCCATTTAGGATTACCATCTACAGTCCAACTACAGACTGCCATTAACAAAGAAAATACCAACCTTTAAGCCCCGCACGTACAAGCCTTAACGCCTTTGAGATTCAGTTTCCTTCACTACTGCTGAACAGCCTCTCCCAGATGGCCCCAATCATCATCGCCATGAAACACTATGGAAATGACTGTCCACACAGCCTGCCAATGGCTACTCGATCTGAGATGACTATACGACCTTTGCCTAAACAGTCTAGGCATATCAACATATTATCCATAGACTGTTATTGCTAGTCTACACTACCCCTGACTCCACATCCCCGGAGAGAGCAGCTCCAGGCCAAACATGCATATGCACAGACCGACGGTACACAGAACACGACAAGCAACGCAGCTCAAGGATGAGAGAAATCTCTCAGCAAGAACAAGGACTCCCAGACCAGAGATGCTGTCAGGCAAGACAACCTACAGGGCCTCAACGGTGAGGCGAGGAGGCTCTATGGCACCCCAGAAAGGAGTTGAACGTCATGGCCCGTTCAAGGAAGTTACGGTCAAAACGGAGGCGAGGGATGCACTAGAAGCCTGGCTTCAAGACCTACAAACCTAAGGATGCAGGGAAGAAGTCCCAGTCCATTAAAATGGACAGCTAGAGAACAGAGCTGCTGGCACGGCCTGGAACGATGCCACAAAAAGAGGACTGACCGGAGACTTCTGAGACACAAGACCTATCCATGCTTTAAGCTTGTAAAGCGACAAAAGAAGAGCCTGATGGGCACTATGTCGATGAGCATGGTCATTTGAGACCCTAGGGCTGGCACCCAAGACGCATGCCGCGCTCCTCGAGCGCAAAGAACAATGAGGACGTCGAGACCCGACAAAGGTCTAAGACGCAGGAGACAGAATGAACAAGCTACACAACACAGACACGGGCTGAAACTGCCCTGCCCAGCACACGCTAGCATTGTGCTGAAAAGTAACCCACTCCCTTTGCCCGCCCAAAGGGTACAGGTCCTGGACAGCCCTCTCCCCTACACTAACTTTAAAAACCCTCCTTACAATTCCCAACCTTGTCCCCTCCTCCCAGTCCCTCCCCAGCCCTGGGCCCTCAACTTAGTTTTCAGAGGCCTGGGGGTCCAATTCCATCATTGACAAAAACCCCCACTTCGGCTAACTGAGATGTTCCCGCAGTCGCCGGTTCCTCTTTGTCATCTGCAAAGAAAAACCAAATGGTGCCAGTAGTGAGCATTGCATCAGCCGACACCAACCTTCTCAGAAGCACCGTGCAGTTCCACTCACCTGCTCATTCCAGAGATGGACACCGCAGCCGTCATTGCCGGTGCTACCTGAGAAACCAAGAGACACGATATTACCATTACGCATGTGAGCAGTCACCAGCCCCGTGCTCCTCCTCGCTACCACCCCAGCTCACCTCAAAGGATCATCCAGGTCCAAAAGCAGCCCACACAGAACCTGCAAAACCAAAGGGAAAGTCCCTAAGCCAGTTGCCATGTAATACTTTGCTCTTAGACGCCAACCTGGCCAAAAATCGCCTCACCTTCTCAGACCGCTCACGGGCACGCGGCTTTGCGCCTCCAAGGCTGCATACAAAATCTGCAAAACACAGACAAAGGCACACGCTGAGATACTGCCCACAACTGCAGCCTGCCCGCAGAAATTCCTGTCTCCCCTTCCTATACCTTTGCAGCTCACCAGCCCCGCCTCTGCCATTTACAGGTTGGACACATTGAGTCTCAGGTGCTACCTATTAAAACAAACAAACAAGGGATGCTTGTAACTTCACCCACAATACGACACCTGAAAAACTGCTGCTTCAGCCCACTAGGGCACTGCTCACCTCGGCCAAGTCACCTCAGTGCCACTATCCCTCTTCGCTCATCGCTTTGCACCTTCAAATAAGAAAGCTACATAACCTATAAGCTAGTCGTAGAGCCACCAGTCACATCTTCCCTTGATGCCATGCACCGTCCCACCTTCTTACAGCCCTCCGCTCACCTCTCCTCTGTCACCCTTTGGCACACGGCTCCTCCCTTTGCATCTTTAAAACCAGTATCAAACTAGTCACCCCGAAGCAGAGCAATAGCTGAACGATTCCATAGGTCTTGTTTCCATTTAGGTATACCATCTAGATTCTAACTACAGCCTGCCATTAAAAAAAAATCTGGTCATCCCCCCGTGTCTCTGCATAACACTATGCAAGTAACTCTCCTCACCTACTGCATATACAGCTCCTTGCTCTGAAATGGCCTGTACACCTTTTGGCTATAAAGTCTAGGTCTATCAATGTGTTAAGCATAGAAACTTACTGATATTCTTCTGTTGACTATCACTGCTATGCCCCAGGCAGAGCAGGGCCAACTCAGACAAACACACGCCGACCAACACTGCATGCAAACCGGACAAATGACATGACCCGCAGACACAAGAAAGCTCTCCAAGAGGAATGACTCCTGAACCGGAGACGCCATTGGGCAAGACGATCTAGGGGGCCGTGAGGAAGAATTGACGGCAGCCCAAGAAGAGTGAAACCCTGATCTGTGACAAAAAGATACGTCCACATTTGGGACGAAGCATGTGCAAGAAGCCTCAGTTAAACAGCTAAGAACGCAGGGAAGAAGTCCCAGAAAAAGGGATTCATGAAAATGGACCGCTCAAGAACAGAGATGCCAATGCAGCCTGGAACAATACTGCAAAAGAGGACCGACAAGACCTATCCACGCTTTAAGCTTGTAACACAAGAAAAGTGCCCAATTGGCACCGTGCTGATGAGTACGGGCATTGGAGACCCTAGGGGTGTGCCCTTAAGCGCCAAGAGCAACAAGGACATTGAGACCCAAAGAAGGTCTAAGATACAGAAGACAGACTACACAAACTACACAACAACACAGATACAGGCTGGAACTGCCCTGCCCGACACACGTAGCGTCCTGCTGAGAGTAACCCGCTCCCTTTGCCTGCCCAAAGGCCCTCTCCCCTACGCTAACTTTAAAACCCCTCCCTGCAATTCTGGACCTTGTTCCCCCCATACACCCATCCTTCAACTTAGCTTTCAGAGGGCCCGGGGTCTGAATCCATCCTCAACATGAGCCACATCCGCAAACCAGGTTATTCCTGCAGTCACCAGGTTCCTCTTCATCGTCTGCACTAAAATAGTGCCAGTAGGCATCAAATCAGTCACAGACCTCTTCCACAACACCCCCCTCAGAAGCAATATGGCCTTCCGCTCACCTGCTCCAATTCTAGTGTAGGACACTGAGGCCGTCATCGCTCGCAGTACCTAAGATACCAAAAGATGGAAAACTACCGTTGCACTCGCGAGAAATCACCAGCCCCCGTACTCCTCCTCGCTACTACCCAGCTCACCTCAAATGCTCATCCAATTCCAAAGGTAGCCTGCACAGCACCTGCAAAACCAAAAGAGAAACGCTTAACTGAGCTGCCACAATTCCCTGCTCTTAGACGTCATCCCAGCTGACAACCGTCTCATGGTCTCGGATTGCCTGTCGGCATGCCGATTCACCCCTCCGAGGCTATATGCGTCACCTGCACAAACCGAAGCAAATAGCGTATGCTGAGAAACAGCCCGCTGATCTTGCTGCATCCCTTCAATGCTTAAGGGGGCCTATAAGAAAGATGGGGACAAACTTTTAGCAGGGCCTGCTGCGATAGGACAAGGTGTAATGGTTTTAAATTAAAGGAGGGGCAATATAGGCTAGACATAAGGAAGACTTTTTTTTTTTTTTTTTTTTTTTTACAATGAGGGTGGTGAAGCACTGGAACAGGTTGCCCAGAGAGGTGGTAGAAGCTCCATCCCTGGAAACATCAAGGTCAGGCTGGACGGGGCTCTGAGCAACCTGATCTAGTTGAAGATGTCCCCGCTCATTGCAGGGGGGTTTGGACTAGATGACTTTTAAAGGTCCCTTCCAACCCAAAACTATTCTATGATTCTATCACTAACATTGCTATACCCCCAGGCAGAGCAGCTCCAACCCAGACGCATGCACAGACTGACGCTGCACGCAAGCAAGACAATGACTTGACCCAGAGACATAAGGAAACTCTCAGCAAGAAGAATTACTCCCAGAGGGAAGATGCCTTTAGGTGAGAAGACCTACGGTCCCACAAGCTTTTTGGAAAACTCAAACGCTGCAGCCCCTGGCAAAAAAATATGGCCATAACTGTGACGATGGATGCATGAGAAGCCAGGTTCTAAGACCTAAGACCAAAAGGATGCAGAGAAGTAGTCCCAGAAGAGGGCTCCATGAAAACAGAATGCTCGACAGCAGATATGCTGACCCATCCTGGATCACTGTGTGAGAGATGACCGTCCGTAGACTTGTCAGATGCAAGACACACAAGACGGATCCGTGCATTCAGTTCTAACGCAAGAAAGGAAGAGCTCAGTTAGCATTACACCGATGAGTTGAGGCACGTGAGACCCTCCGTATGGCTAACCAATGTGCCTGCCAGCACAAAGAACAATGGGAGCATCAAGACACGATTAACATACGGTATAGTACGCAGAAAGCTAACGACAAACTACATACGTGGGCTAGAACTGCCCTGCCTGGCACACGCTCGCATTTTTCATAGCGGTCACCGGACCCTCTCTCTGCCCAAACATGTCCTATTCCAAACCACCATCTCCACTATGCTGACTTTAAAAGTCCTCCCTGCCACCCCACGCAAAGATAGCTTCGGCCCCTCAACTTAGCTTTCAGAGGGCTGGGGGTCAAAATCCATCCTCAAAAGACCACCTAGGCTAACTAGGATGTCGCTGCAATCACACGGTTCCTCTTCATCATCTGAAAGTGGTATGCCATCGGTCACTTTCACACCAGTCAACGCTGATCTCTTCTACAATGATGGCCTCCTCGGAAGCGCCGTGGTGTTCTGCTCGCTCGCTCCCAGACTAACGCTGGATGTTATGGCCAGCATCACCTGTGGCATCTAGAAACCCAAAAAGATGAAGACCTCATTGTGCTTGGAAGCGGCCACCTGCTTGCAGGCAACGTGACAGGTCAAAAATAACTGCCATTACGGTTTGGTGTCACACCTTGCCCGAGACGACGGTCAGAGGCGGACACCCTGGTACGCATACGATTTCACAAGTTGTTTTGCACCTTCAAAACACAGAAGGTAAATAGGTCATATAGACACCAGCAACGGAACTATTCCCTCCATCCTTGCGTGCTGACTGATCTTCTTATGGCGTTCTGCTCGGTCTCCCTTTGGTGTCGGGCTCCCTGCTGTGCATCTGCAGCAACAAAATAAAACAAAGTCAACTAGATGCTGACAAACACCCTAACAAACAGTAGGCCATCCCCGTCTGACTTCTTCGCTCCATTAATCTTCTCAATTGGTGCTTTGCGCTCTGATCTGCCACGCAGAGTCAGTTGCATCAGCGAGTTGAAGAAAACAATTCCCATTCTGTATTTGTGCCCCAGAAGCCTCTGGGCCGGCCATTCCTCAGGAGCTGCTCTGTTGAGCCATCCCCTGTGTTCCACAGGGGCCTCCTAACCTCCATTTTCCCCACAGACTCCAGGCTCTGCTGCACACCCACGTGCTAAGTGAGTTCCAGATGCTTAAAGCCTAGAAGGGGGCCTGTTACAAGCTGCGAAGGCTCTAGGGACATGGTATCCTATGGGCAATCAGGAAGACAATGAACTGTCCCATGCCCTGAAAATACTATGCCTTACTTGCCTAATTTCTTAAAAAACAATGAAGTTCCATATACAGATGCATAGGAGATGCTTGCTCTAACCCCTGCTAGATGATCTTACCGTCAAGCCTACAGAAAAAGATGATGTTGACAACTTGAATGACTTCCAACAGAACCAGTGAGAGAGCAAAAAGTTCCACTTGCATTAGAACCAGAAATTCCAGAAGAGTGATACACCCAGCATAATAAAAAATAGCTCTAAAAAGCAGAATATTAAGCCATCTTGCCACCCCAAACACCCCACGTGAAGTTACCGATGGAAGAAAAAGCTGTGTGCGACAAATACACCTTCTACAATTTACGCTGCTTAACCTTAACTTGTCTGGAGGCTCTTACCACAGATGGACACCTCTGGTTTACCAGACTTCAAAATGCATTCACCCAAACAGCTTAGCCAGTGCAAAAGCTGTACTCAACCAAAGGGAGAGCAGAGGTCTGCTACCAAGGCAGACCTCAGGCAGAATGAGCTCCCTGACCCCTGCCTGTGGCTCATATACCCCGGGCCCCGCCCACCACCCTTCCTACAGGCCCCTGGGAAAGGGGCGAGGCCAACCGCCAGAGGCATAATGGCAGTAGGAGGAAGGGCAGTGGGTTTTTAGCTCTGCCTTAAGCTTATGCTGTACAAGCATAGAACAGAGAAATGGACTGTGCCCAGAAGCAATAATGCCTGCTCTTCTACTGTGACTACATCTATCTCACGGCAATGCAACAGCGTAGGTAGTTAATTTTACTGGGACAAATTTGCTACAGAACTAAAAGAGGGCAGTGAGGCATGAGGAAGGCCTCAGGATTCGTCATGGTGGGAGTAGCGGGGGTTCTGTGGAGGCGAGAGAGACTGAAGAAGGCACGGGGACGCAAGGAATAAACTCTGGAGAGGACCTAAAACAGACTACAGATTTCACTAAAGGGCTGGGGTTAATTGAGTCATCTTGGAAGCAAAGATGAAGATAAGAGTGCTCTGAGGTACAAAGAAAGCCTGAGAAGGGGATCTGAGGGAACGAGAGAGGTGCAAAGATTGCTATAGTGCTAAAAGTGGGCTGTGGGACACAATAAATGTTTTAGCAGGGACCGTGCTGGGAGTAGAGGGCAAAACGAGGGCTCTGGGATGTACCAAAGGCAAATGGAGAAGTTTTGAGGGGACCAGAGAGAAAAGAGGAGAGGATTTAATGGGGCAAAGAACAAACAGGTGTATTGATGCTACCAAAGAGCCTACAGGGACCAAAAGGGCAAGCAGAGTAATCATGTGGGAATTAGAAGGAATGAGCTTCTGAAGGAATGAAGTGGCAAACGAAAAACTTGAGAGGCCTAGAGGCAAATGGATGCGTCCTGAGGGGAGCAAATTGAAAGTTATACTTCTGAGAAGTCGTCCTTGACTTTCACGCTGCAAATGGCTGTCCCGTGGGCTCGGCACGCGACATGGGGATCCCTGCCCGGGCAGTCCTGACCCGCAACACCACGTGCGCCCAACCGCTCTCAGGAAGTCGTGCGGATTTGTAACCTGAACGGCAAACGGCAAGTATTTCTCCCGGATGGATTTGCCCCAGCTTTTCCTCCAGAGGACAGGGGAAAAATTGCTCCTCCCCACAGTACTGCCTCTGATAATGCACCTCGCTCCCCACCGTCTTGCCCTGTTCCTGCTGCTCCTCTCCAGTCGCTGCCCACCTCAAGCATCCAGGGCAGCTGTTTCTCACCTGCGTGGTCCTTCATGTCCTGCCTCCAGCCCCTCCTCTCTGCCCCACACCCAGCAGCCTGGGCATCCTGGCCTAGCGCTCCCCTGGGAGGACCCGGCCACCAGCTCAGGCAGAGAGGAGGGCAGGGAGAAGGGTGTCCCTCCACACCGTGTGCCTGGGCAGAGTGTGACGCAGCAGCACCGATGAGGCATCCCAGGACCCCTGTGACAGGGGCAGCAGAAGGCTCTGGAGCACGATGGCACCTTCGAATGGCTTCTGGAGGCCAAAGGAAGGAGGCTCGAGGGCTGACAGTGGAGCCCAGAGAGAGGGCCAAGGAGTGATTCCGCATTGAGGAAGGCCTCAGGAGGGGATCTGAAGAAACAAGAGGCTCAAAGTGCACTACAGGACAAGAAGGGACCAGAGAGACCAAAAAAGGCTCAGGGACACGCGAGGACCTCGGGAGGAGGTCTGAGCAGCGTACACATGTCCTCAGGGGGCCAGGGACAGAACAGACCGACCTCGATGGCTCTACGCGCTCTGTGACGCAAAGGTGTCCTCAGGAGGGGTCCCGAGGGAGTGAGGGAGGCAAAAGAAAGCTCTGGGCACCCTGAGGGCTTGCGATGACACTAGAAGGGTCCTAAAAGGATTATACAGGCAGAAAAAGGCTCACGGTGAACACTGGGGCCTCAGGACAGCTTCCATGTACAGCACAGAGCTCCTAGAGGAGCTCAAAGACCAAAGAGAGGTGGTCCAAGATGGAGGTCGAAGGCCCAGAGTCTTTCAGGTGATTTTGGGGGTCCTTTGGCAGTCACAGTGCCATCCACGTTTTCCCTGAGAACATCCCTGTGTGCTGCACCGAGAGGGCAGTTCTGCACTGTCCCTCCCCGGTACCACCTCTCAAAGCAGACTCTGAAACGTAAGTTTACTTTGAGCTTTTGCTGTTTATTGAGAACATAAATTGGGAAGAAGCACTGAGGATAAATCCCACCTTATCTTTAGGTTTACGTGCCTTTATACATTCAGACAAACCATAAAGTCTCTAGATGAAGGAAAACTCCTCACCGTGGGACTAGAATCGTGGTAGGTCCGTAACCGAGGATACAGTGTAGGGATAGAAAGAGATGAATGGGGAGCAGGACAGAGGGATACAGAGGGAGAAAGAAGAGGAAGAAGAAAGAAGAGAAAGACAGGGACAGGGAGCATAACATATAGAGAGAAAAACAAGATGGGGAATGTTGTGGTTTAACCCCAGCCGGCAACTAAGCACCACACAGCCACCTGCTCGCTTCCCCCCAGTGGGATGGGGAGAGAATCAGAAAAGTAAAAGTGAGAAAACTTGTGGGTTTGAGATAAAGACAGTTTAACTGGTAAAGCAAAAGCCGCGCGCGCAAGCGAAGCAAACAAGGAATTCCTTTGCTCCTTCCCATTGGCGGGCAGGTGTTCACCCGTCTCCAGGAAACCGGGGCTCCGTCGCACGTAACGGTGACTTGGGAAGACAAACGCCGTTGCTCCGAACGTCTCCCGTTCCTTCTTCCCTCAGCTTTATATGCTGAGCAAGATGTCATACGGTATGGAATATCTCTTTGGCCAGTTGGGGTCAGCTGTCCCGACTGTGTCCCCTCCCAACTTCTTGTGCACCCCCAGCCTCCTCGATGACAGGGTGGGGCGAGAAGCAGAAAACGCTTTGACTCTGTGTAAGTGCTGCTCATCGATAACAAAAACATCTCTGCGTTATCCATGTTGTTTTCAGCACAAATTCAAAACATAGCCCCATACCAGCTACTAAGAAGAAAATTAACTCTATCCCAGCCAAACCAGCACAGAGAATCGGAAGAGTAAAGTGAGAAAACTTGTGGGTTGAGATAAAGACAGTTTAACTGGTAAAGCAAAAGCCGTTGCACGCAAGCAAACCAAAACAAGGAATTTGTTCGCTCTTTTCCATCGGCGGGCAGGTGTTTAGCCATCGCCGGGAAAGCAGGGCTCCATCACGCGTAACGGTGACTCGAGAAGACAAATGCCGTCGCTCCCAATGCCTCCCCTTCCTCTTTCCCTCAGCTTTATATGCTGAGCATGATGTCATATGGTATGACATATCCCTTTGGTCAGCTGTCCCAGCTGTGTCCCCTCCCAACTTCTTGCCCACCCCCAGCCTGCTTGCTGCCGGGGCAGCGTGAGAAATGGAGAAGGCCTCGATGCTGTGTAAGCACTGTTCGGCAATAACTAAAACAGCCCTGCGTTATCAACGCTGTTTTCATCACAAATCCAAAACATAGCCCTGTACAAGCTACTAGGAAGTAATTAACTCCATCCCAGAAAAAAACAGTAGAGGGACAGACAAAGAGAGCGATAGGACCAGGACACAAGAAAGAAAAATCAGCAATGGGCAGCAGGACAGAGGGAGAAAGAAGGCAAAAAGAAGGACATGAGGATGCTCAGAGGGATACAGAAAACTGGTGAGGGACAGGGAGCGGAGCCAGAAAATGCGATTCAGAGAACAAGAGAGGGACAGGGAGCAGGACGCTGGGACAGAGAGAGAACGAGCGTGACGGAGGAATGACGAAGAAATGGAGCAAGAGAAAGAGAGCAGGATGAAGACAGACCAATAAATAATAGGGAAAGAGGGATACAGGGAAATAAAAATAGAGGCAGAAAGCAAGCAGAGTAAGCTAGAGATGAAAAAAGGAAAGGGAACAGGACAGAGATGCACAGGTGGACAGAGAGAGAAAAAGTAAAAGTAGGCATGGGGAGCAGGAAAGAGGAGAGACAACAAGATGCAAGGATAACAGAAAGACAGGAAGCAGCAAAGAGGGATGGAGAAAGAAAGAGGTATGGGGAGCAGGACAGAGGGACAGAAAGAGAAAAATAAGAAGAGGGAGAAGGACTGAGGAGCAGAGAGAGAAACGGCAGCACCGTTGCACAGGCGCTCCCGGACCCTGCAGAAAATCACACGAAACTGGCAGGAAACTACGGCTCCCGGCACGCCTGGGAGCCGACGTGGCTGACCGGAAGCCCTGTGCCGCCAGAGTACAGCTCCCGGCACATGGCAGACGCAGCCTTCCCTGCTTTCTGACCCTGCGGGGACACCGTTCCCCCCCAGCCGCCTCCAGAGCCCGACCCAGCCCCCGGCAAGCCCCCGCGCTGCCCCAGCATGGACGCCCCGCACCCCCACTGCTGCCCCCAGCCTCTGCCCCGATCGGCCCTCCTCGGCATCTTTGCCGGGACCCACCCACCGATTGTTCGCACGGCCCCGCCACCAGACCTAGAGCCCCGGGAGTGAAAAGGAGACGGGCCGGTGTTTATTCATTCACGCACAGAAGAAGTCCTGGGAGCGAGTCTGCTCCGGGGCTCGGTGCCTGTGCGCTTCCCCACCCTAGGACATCTCAGCAGCCGTTACTGGAGCAGCGCTCTTTGGTCTGGCAAGGAATGGTCAGCTTCCGGAGCGATGCGCTGCAGGGCAGAGGTGGAGATAGCCAAAATAAGGGAAAGGCCCAGGACACAAGAGAGGAGAAAAGGGACAGCTGGCTGGACAGGGGGTCCAGCGAGCGTCAATGGGACAGGGAGCACAATGGAGGGATCATCAGAGAAAGGGACAGGGAGCAGGACAGCACTGGTGGAAAAAACAGCTGTGATGAGCAGCAGCAGAGAGACAGAGAAAGAAAAATTACTGAGGAAGAGAGAGAGGAAAGAAGGGAGAGCCAGCTGGACAGGGAGATATAGCAAGAAAGGATGGGTCAGGGAACGGGACAAAGAGAGAAAGACAAAAAATAAGAAAAAGGACAGAGGGGACAGCAAGAGGCAAAAAAAGGGACAGGGGTTTGGCCGGAGATAGAGAAAGATGCAGTAGGAACAGAAGAAAAGAGACAAAAAGGGAGACAGGGACCAGGACAGAGCTGGAGAAAGAAGCAGTAGGGACAGAGGGGTAGAGAGACACAAAGACAGGAGGAAGGACAGAGAAACAAAAATAAGGGCAGGAATTAGGACAGAGGCAGAGAGAAAAACTGGGATGAGCAGCATGATGGAGGGAGTAAAAAAAATAGGGGCAGGGAGCAGGACAGAGGGATATAGTGAGAAACGGTGTTACAGAAAGCAGGACAGTGACAGATAAAAAGGAAGAGGGAGCGGGACAGAGACATGGGAGGGGAAGGACAGAGAAATAGAGAGAGAGGGTCAGAGCGGGACGCTGGGATAGAACAAGAAAAAGAGGGACGGGGAGCAGGTCATAGAGAAAGAAAGGGAACGGGACAGAGGGATTGAATAAGAAAGAGGGATGCAGATCGGGACAAAGAGATGGAGAAGGAAAAAAAGGGCGGTGGAAGAAGAAGAAATAGGGATGCAGAGATAGAGAAAAGAAGCGGGAGACAGAAAATAGGACGGAGAGAAAAAGACCAGAAAAGGGAGCTGGACTAAGGAAGGGGGGCGGGGCAGGGGGGATAAGGACATACTAACAGAGATGGAAACAGCAGGATAGGGACGAGGACAGCGGGACTGAAAGACAGAAAGAAAAGGAGCAGGATGGCAAGGTGGAGCGAGGAAAAGACACGGATGGGAACGGACAGAGGAAAGCGCAAGAAAGAGCTGAATGGGAAGAAGGATAGTGGGATGTAGATATAGAAATAAAAAAATAGTGACAGAGACCAGGGAAGAGGGGTAGGGAGAGAAAAACAAGGACGGGAAGAAGAACAGAGGGAGAGAGGGGCGGGGGGGGGGGCGGAGAGGGAGGGGGAGAGAGAGAGAGAGGGATCGGGGGACCAGGACAGTGGGATAGAGACAGAAAGGAACAGGGTGCGGGACACAAGAATAGAGAGAAAACAGATACACAGGGAAGTGGGAAAAAAGACAGAAATATAAAGAAAGGGGCAGGGAGCAGGACAAAGGGAAAAAAGAGAAGGATGGGGGAGCAGGGCAGAGAGATGGAGAAAGAAAAGATACTGCTGGGGAGCACGACAGAAGGATAGAACACAAAAGAGAAGAATGGAAGCAGGGCGGTGGGATGCAGAAATTAAAAATAGCCATAGGGAACAGAACAGATGGATAGAGAGGGGAAAAAAGGAAGGACAGAGGGATTGACAGAGAAAGAGAGGGACAGGGAGCAGGACAGAGTGACAGAAAAAAAGGACAGAGCGGGACAGAGGAATAGAGAGAAAAAATACCGACGGGGAGCAGGACAAAGGGATGGAGACAAAAACAAGGGGAAGAATGAACGAGGGATAGAGGGGATAGAGAATGGGACAAAAAGAAGGACAGGGAACAGGATGGGGGATCGAGAAAAAGAGAGGGATGCAGATCAGATAAAGAGATGGAAAAGGAAAAAAACAGCGATGGGCTGCAGGATGGAGACGGGGAAGAGAAAAATGGGCTGGGGAGCAGGACAGAGGAAGAGAGAGAGGAGAAAAGCGACAGCCAGCTGGACGGGGAGATATAGTGAGAAACTATGGGATGGGCAGCAGGACAAAGGCAGAAAAAATAGGGAGAGAAAGAAAGACGGAGGGACAACAAGAGGAAAAAGTAGGAGCAGGGAGCAGGACAGAGACGGAGAAAGAAGCAATAGGGACATAAGGGTAGACAAAGAAAAAGACAGACTGGAAGAAGGACAGAGGGACAGAAAAGGAGAGTGACAGGACCAGGACAGGGAGTTGGAGAAAGAAAGAAAAAAATAGCAATGAGCAACAGGACAGAGAGAGACAGACAGACAGACAGACGAGAAGGACAACAGAGGGATAGAGAAAGACCAAGACAGTTAACGGGGTGGGGAGACAAGGAGCACAACAGACAGAGAGAAAGAAAACAAGAGCAAGAGAGTGCTATCGCAAAGAACAGAGCAAGAACAGAGCAAAACAGAGGTACGGGGAAGTAGAAAAAATGAGAGAGAGAGAGAGAAAGGGAGGATTGGGGAGCAGAAGAGAGAGAGGGAGAAGGAACAAAATGGCAATGGGCAGAAGAGAGGGACGGAGAATAAAAAATACCTCTAGGGAGCAGGATGGAGGGATAGAGTGAGAGAAAAAAGGGACACGGAACAGCATAAACAAAAACAGAAGAAAAGAGGGGGGCGGGGGGGGGGAGGACAAGGAGAAAAACAGGGGGTAGAGAGAGAAAGAAATGGGGGGGGGGAGCAGATCCAGAGAAGGATAGAGATGGCAAAATTAAAAATTGTGAAGAGCAGCAGGATAGACAGATGGAGCAAGAAAAAAAATAGGGACAGGGAGCAATACAGAGAAAAAGGAGGAAAGAAAGAGACATGGAGCAGGACAGAGGGAAAAAAAATACTGATGGGGAGCAGGACAGAGGAAGAGAGAGAGGAAAAAGGGACAGCCGGCTGGACAGGCAGATATAGCGAGAAATGATGGGATGGGCAGTGGGATAAAACCAGGGTGGAGATGGACAAATAACATTAGCGACAGAAGGACAGAGAAAGAAAAACACAGGACCAGAACAGAGAGGGAGAAAGAAAAAGCAGTGATGAGCAGCAGGACAGAGGGAGAGAAAGGGAAAAAGAAGGACAGGAGGACGCTCAGAGGGATATAGAAAGCTGGTGAGGGACAGGGAGCCAGAAAATGGGATTCGGAGAACAAGAGAGAGATGGGGAGCAAGACGCTGGGACAGAGAGAGAACGAGAGTGATGCGGAGAACAACAGAGAGATGGAGCAAGAGAAAAACGAGCACAGAGAGCAGAACAAATACGGAGCCATAAATAACAGGGACACAGAGAAGGACAGAGCAACAGAGAGAAAAAGAGAGAGACGGCTAGGACAACAAGGGACAGGGAACAGCACAGAGGGACGGAGCAAAAAAGAGAGCGACATGCAGCAGGGGAGAGAGATGGGGATATAAATAATAGGGACACGGAGCAGCACGGAGGAATAGAAAGACAACAAGATGCACGAGGATAACAACAAAGAGACAAAGACAGATGGGGACAGGGAGCAGCAGAGGGACAGAAAGAGAAAAATAAGAAGAGGAGAAGGACTGAGGAGCAGAGAGAGAAGGAAGGTACAGGGAAAAGGATGGAGAGATGGAAAAAAAGCAGTAAAAATAGGAATGACGTGTCCTGCAGAGAGATGGAGAAATTAGAAATACTGACAGGGAGCAGGATGGAGGGAGAAAGAGAGAAAGAGAGGGACAGGCAGAAGGACAGAGGAATAGAGAAACACGGGGACAGGGAGCACCACATAAAGACAGAGAATAAAGAGGACAGGGAACAAGCCAGAGGGATTGAGGAAAAAGGGACACAGATCAGGACAGAGGTGGAGAAGAAAAAAAATGGTAATGGGCTGCAGGACAGAAATGGAAGTAGAAAAAAAGAAGGACAGGGAGCAGGACACAAGAACAGAGAGAAGACCAGAGATACAGGGAAGGAAAAAAAGACAGAGGAAAAAAGAGGGTCAGGAAGCCAGACAGAGGGACAGGGAGCCAAGCAGACAGATGACAGGGGGGGAGAGAGAGAGAGAGGGATGAAGGACAGAGACAGATGGCGGCAGAGACAAACAGAGAGGTGGGCAGGGATCTGGAGGGGTGGGGGATGCAGAGAGGGGCTGGGAGACACCAGGACACCGGCAAGTGGGAGATGGCCCTAAGGGCCTGGGACTCACCGCAGCTCCTGCTTTCGGCACTGCCCACAGATTTTCCCAGTTCAGGTACTTCTTTGTCTGTCTCTTTCTCTCTCCCTCCCTTCCTCTTCTGCAGCTCTGGTTGCTTGACTGTCCTCCACCTAAGAGAACACAGCGGCATCTTACAGCTCTTGCAGGACGAGGCTTCCTAGATACGCAGCCTTGCATGCACACACCCCCTCCCCATGGCCATACCCTGCTTTTGGATACACATACAGACACTGCGGTGCATGCTGGCGATCTGGTCTGCTGAGGACTACTCAGAGGGACCCTTCCTCACCCAGAAAGGCTGGCTGTCTCTTGGTTGCGGCTGCAGGCACCTTCCGGGTCAATCCCCTTGATTTCATTCTCCAGCTGCTTTACCTTTTTCTAGCCTCTTAAGCTTCATCTGCAGCAGCTCCTGTCCAAAGCCAGTAAGCGTCCACCAGTCCCCGGTCGCCCACACCGCCAGGAGAATGAGGCCGAACAGAGATAGCCCACGCAAACCTGAGGCAAACGCAGTCAACAACAACCCCGGGAGGAACAAACAACCGAGTCCTCAGGACAGCCTCTGGGAGAGGAAGAGAACGGGCAGCCGTTACCCATAGGGTCCATCGCAGCTCGGACCGCCTCCGTGCCGGAAGACTACAGCTCCCGGCGTACCCCGCGCCTCACGTGACCGCCCGGAAGCCCCCGCCTCCCAGGGCTGTGCGCCGCGGGGTTGGTGGGGTCCTGCTACCAGGTTCCTTTGGCTGCCCGGGCCCCACTTGGAGGGCCGGGGGGCAAGTGAAGGACGGGTGCTCCTCCACCAGGCCTCGCCCTTGGGGTGCCCCGTGCTGCTGGGGGGGGGGAGGGTGTCACATCACACGGGGGTCACGTCACACGGGGCCACGCATACCGCCCCCCTCACACACACGACAATTTCTGATTTTTTTTTTTTTTTTATTTTATTATTTCTGCCATGAAAAGTACAAAGAGTTGAGTCCGGGGGTGGGGGCCGAGAGCCCGTCCCCTGCGGGGGCCCCGCTCCGCCACAGGGGCTCCTGTTCACACTTGGGAGCTTCCCTCCCCCTGTTCGGTCCCTCCAGACAAATAGCAGGGGCCAAGGCAGGACCCCCTGGGGTCCAGCTCTTATTGCTACTGAACTGGGGGTCCCCTCGGCCCACCCATCCCCCTGGGGCTAGGGCCGCCTGGGTCCCTGGGAGGGGGGGTCCCGAAGGTAGAGCTGCCCTGGGTGGGGGGGGGGGGGGGGGGGGGGGGGGGGGGGGGGGGGGGGGGGGGGGGTGTCAGATCTTGGGGGTGGAGGCAGTCCCAGACGCCTGGGTCCCTCGCCCGCCCCAGGGACATGGCGCACACAAGGGCGGGAGGAGTAATAAATATTTACATTAACAATAAGTTAAAACTACAGGAAGCTGCAAACGGGCACGACACGATGCAACGCAAAAAGCGGACCTGAGAGGGGTGGGGTGGGGCCCCAGGAGGGGCAGAGGGTCCCAGGACTCCCAGGGCGAAGAATTGGAAATAAATAGGAACCAAACCCCTGAAAAAGCAAGAAATTATCCTGACAGAGAAATAAATAATAATAGCAATAGTAATAACAACAACAACAATAATAATAGTAATGATGATGATAATAATGATGAGGAGGATGGGGCTGCTATGGGGGACTCAGCCTGTTGGGAGGATTGAGGGGGTTTTTCTGCCCTTTTCTTTGGCCAGGATGCTAGAACTGGCCAAGCAAAAGCACCCACCCCAGCGAGCTGAGGAGGTTGGGGCAAAAATGCCCATTTTGGGGTATTTGGAGAAGGGTGGGGACAGGGCAGTATGGACAAGACACGCCCCCCCCCCACCCCCCACCCCCCGCTTTGGGAGTGCCGGAGGCTCAGGGGCAGCAGGACCCCCCTGGCAGCCTCAACCTGATGGCACTTTAGTGCCATCGACCTCCCTCTCGAAAGGTGCTGTGATCATGCTTGGGGATCACGACCTCTGGCCCTGCCTCCAAGCTACTGAGGGGGCACGTGACAGATTCCACCCCCGCAACTTCCCTCCAGAGGGGTGGTTTTGGCGGGTTTCAGGGCTTTTTTTTTTTTTTTTAATTTTTTTTTTTTTCTTCTTCGCTTACAAAAATAGATGGTTTTGTGTCTGTCGCTCCGGAGGAGTCACCGCTCGCTGTGTTGGTCTCTCTCCTCACTACTGTTAGTGCTACCATTATTGTTATTATTCGTTATTGTTTGTTCTTTCTCCCAAAAAAATTTCCCCCTCCGAAAAAAAGAAACAAATAGAAAAAAAGAGAGAGCAGACACACCCACCCACCCACCCCCCCCGGGACTTCTGGACCGGAGGGGAGGGGGGCACGGCCCCCACTCGGCACCAACCTGGGGACAAAATGACCAGAATCGGGTGCTCTGGCGGGGGTCGCTCCCCGCCGCAGCGGCTGGAGCCGGGGCTCGGATCCGCGTACCCCGCGCGCCGCTCCAGGTGGTCCGGCCACCGCCAGAGGGCGCCGCCCCGGGCGGGCGCTGCGCCGGGGGCGTGGTCTCCGAGCTGGGAGTGGGCCTAGTCCTGGGGCGGGGATAAGCCTCGGGAGACGACGCTCCTGGGGGCGTGGCTTAGCCGTGGGGGCGGGCCTCGCGAAACCGGGGGCGGGGCTCCCCCGCTTTCCCTCCCACGGTACCTCCGGGGGCAGCTCGGCCCCGGGGGGACCCCTGTGGTCTCCACACCCAACCCAGCCTTGCCCCGGGGCGGGGGGGGGGGGGGGGGGGGGCAGGACATCCCTAAGGGGGGGGGGCACCCCACTTCTTCCTGTTTGGGGGTGCACAACCTCCCCAGAGGAGGGGAAAAAAAGGAGAGGGGGGGGTGTGTTGGTCTGGCACCTGTCCCAGGGAGTGCTGGGGGTCCCGGGGGGCCCCTGAGGTACCTGGGCTCGCTGGGTGTCACCGTGGCTTCTGGGTGCTGGGGGAGGGGCAAGGGGCCACACCTCCAGGGTCTCTGCAGTGCCCAGAGTGGGTCCCCAGGGTCTTCAGGGTGCCCATGGCATTCCTGGGGGCTTTGGAGGTGACCCATCTCCATATCCAGACTCCTTCACGATTGCCAGAGTTTTCAGGGTGCCTGGAGGGTCCCCAGTGTGCCCTCAGTGTCCTGGGGGTTCTCATCTTTCCAGGGTGGTGGGGTAGGAGGATCTTCAGGGGTGCCTCCAGCAGCTCCATGCTCCCACAGTGTCCAAGAGCTCTGGGGCATCTGGGGGAGTCCTCAGGGTGTCCATGGTGCCTAGGGGAGAGGTGGGGGTGTCCATGGCATCCAGGCTGTCCTTCAGGTGTCCCCATGGTGTCCTTGGTGCCCGTGGAGGGAGTCCCCAAGGTGTCCAGGGGAGTTTTCCATGGTCTCCAGGGTGAGGAGGTCCCCGCAGTGTCGTTGGTGCCTGGGGGGAGGTCCCCACGGTCTCCAAGGTATCCTTGGGGGGTCTCCGTGGTGTCCTTGGTGCCCATGGAGGGGGTCCCCAAGGTTTCCAGGTGTCCAGGGGGGGGTTCTCCATGGTCTGCAGAGTGTCCTTGGTGCTCATGGGGGTCCTGGTGGCCTGGTGGTGCCAGGGGACCCGGTCCCGGGGGCCAGCAAGGTGGGGCTCAAGCCTTGTGCTGTTTGCTAGTCTTGAAGGAGACTTGGAGCACGCGGTCACCCAGGCGGTAGCCATTGAGGCTGGCAATGGCCATGGCCGCCTCCTCATAGTTGGTCATGGTGACGAAGCCAAAGCCCTTGCACTTGTTGGTGGCGAAGTCGCGGATGACCTTGACGTTGGTGACAGCACCGAAGGGCCCGAAGAGCTGCCAGAGGACGCTCTCGTCTGCCTCGGGCGCCAGGTTGTAGACAAAGATGCACCAGCCAGTGCCGGGGGCCCCCAGGCCCACCCCGGCCAGCCCTGGCACCGCCTCAATGGCCAGCGGGGAAAACCTGGGCAGCAGTGACAGCGGGCTGGCCTGGGGTCAGGGCGCCCGGGTGCCGGGTTCCCCCCCAGGACACATAGGTCCCCTCCTGCCAGAGTCTCCAGCCCGTGCATGGGGCTGGGAGTGCAGAGCTGGACTGGGGGAGCCAGGGGGTGGGGGGTGGGGGCCATTACCTCTTCACGCCGTAGGCCACATTCAGCAAATTGTCAAGCCTGGAGAGGACAAGAAGCCATTAGGCGGGACACAGGGGTGTGCCCATGTAGGTGTCTCTTTGCCATGGGGGTGCCATGGTGGCCCCACTTCCCAGGGGGCGTGTCCTCATGGTGCTGGGGATGTCCCCATACCCTGTGGTGGCCCCATCTCCTGGGGGGTGCCCCCATTCCCAGGGACATCCCACCCCCCAGGGCCCCCAGGGATATTGGGCTCACCGGAAGCGCTGGGGGGGGGTGGTGCAGGGCACCGTAGCGGCGGGTGCTGGGGCAGAGGCTGAGCAGGGCCCCCCCTGACTTCTGGCCTGGGCTGTTGGCGAACTTGACGGTGATGGGCTCAGTGGCACCCAGTGGTTTCTGCCCGTGCAGCCCCCGGACGGCCTCCTCCGCCTCCACACGCTTGTCGAATCGGATGAAGCCCACCCCTCGTGAGACACCTGCGCATGGGGCATCCGGGGGACAGAGCCCTGAGACTCCACTGCACAGCCGTGAGACCCAAGTGTCCAGGGAATCCCCCCCAGACCCACCCACGTGAGCCAAGTGTCCAAAGAATCCCTCCCCAGGCACCCCACTGCCCACCCATGGGACCCAGCCATCTCGGAAACATTCCCCCACCCCATAGACCCTACTGGGAACCCAGGCCTCTGGGCAGCCCCCCTTCCCCTGGGGGACCCAGGCATCTGGACGCACCTGTGACCTGGTCCACGAGGATGCGGGAGGTGATGATGCGGCCATACTGGGAAAAGAGCTGCTCCATCTCCTTCTGCCCCATGGCCTTGGGGAGGCCACTCACGTAGAGGTTGGCGTCACGGATAGAGGCCGAGCTGGGCCGGGCATAGGACACCTGAGGGGGTGGGTCAGCCCTGGGGATCTAGGTGTCTGAATGCCAGAGCTGCCTCCCACCCATGGAACCCCCCTAGGGACCCATGCATCTGCCCCCCCCTCCCCCCCCCCAGACCCCCCTAGTGTCCACCCCCCCCAAGGGACCCCCTGGTGCCCACCTCCCCCCGAGGGACCCCAGCATCCACCTCACCTCCCGAGGCACCCCCCCAGTACCCACCCCCTCGAAGGACTCAGCATATGGCACCTTGATGGTCTTGGTCTGCAGCTTGAGGCCGTTGAGGGTGCTGATAGCCTTGTCGGCGTCTCCCCGCCTCAACGTAGTTGACGAAGCCGTAGCCCAGGCTCTGCCCTGGGTGCAGGGTCAGCTCTGAGGGGGGCCCCAGCACCAGGCCCAGTCATGCCATCCCTACTCCCTGTCCCTACCCCGTCCCCAAGGCCATTTTCATCCCATCTTCATCTTTGTCCCTGTGGGTCCCCATCCCCATGTGTCTGCACAAGCCTGTGGGGGATCCTGTGGTCAAGCTTGCAGGACCTGACATCCCCAGAGAGGTTCCTGAAGTTGTCCCTGTCCCCACGATCCCATCCGCATGCCCATCCCTGTCCCAGTCCCCACGGGTCCCCACGTCCCATCTCCCTGTTTCCTGTGTCCAGTCTCCCCATGTGCCGTGTCCTACCTGCCCATGTCCCACGTCCCATCTCCCCATGTCCCGTTTCCACATGTCCCATGCCCCCCCTATCCCATCTGCCTATGTTCCATGTCCTGTCTCCCCATGTCCCATCCCCTATGTCCTGTGTCCCATCTCCCCATGGCACATGTGCCTATGTTCTGACTCCCCATATTCCATCTGCCTGTGTCCCTCATCTCCCCGTGTCCCCATGTCCCATCTGCCTGTGTCCCATGTCCTGTCTCCCTGTGTCCCATCTCCCCTGTCCCATACCGGTGACCTTGTCGCGGACAAGCTTGCAGGACTCGATGTCCCCGAGGCTGCCAAAGAGGCTCCGCAGCTCCTCCTGGCTCATGCTCTGGGGCAGGTAGTTGACGATCAGGTTGGTTTTGCTGTCATCAGCTGTGGGGGGGGCCTGGGGGGGCCCCATTGGGCAGGGCTGCCACCACCCCTGGCCCTGGCAACCGCCACGGCCACAGGGACAGGGCCACAAGCCCGATGGCCCCGGGGTGCTGGGAGCCTGGGCCTCCACTGTGCTTAGGATCTGCTGAGGGGACGGATGGGTGTCACCAGGGTGTCTCAGTCACAGAGACAGTAACGGACAGGGATACTGGGGTCACGGGGACAGTAGAGGGACGGGGACATGGGGACAGCGAGACAGGCAGAGGGAACCCTGGGCAGTGGAGACATGGAATCACCACTGAGGTAAAGCAGGGACGGAGTCATGGGGGGACATGGAGATGGGGACACCGGGATGTGGCAGCAAGGATGAGGACACCAGGAGGGGGGGAAGAAGGACAACTCGGGCGGGGACAAGGAGGCAGTGGGCTCTTCGAGGCCCGATGCCTGGGTCCCCACAGGCTGCCCCTCTCCCCCAGCAGGGCAGGAGGAGACACCAGGCATCCAGGCTCCTGCAACACCCCGCCGCCCCAAAGCAGGAGGGGACTCAGGCATCCGGCGTGCCCCTCCCCCCAGGGGATAATCCCCCATTGTGCAGCGGAGCCCCCGCCCCTCCCCCTCCCCGCACAATAGCGGGGACAATGGGCCTTTGTCGCCGGGAGACGGGACACCCCGGGGCCACCAGCCACGGCCGCAGGACCCGTCTGTCCAGGGGCTACCCGCCCCCCCGGCAGGATGGGGACCCAGGCGTCCGGGGGCTGCCCGCCGGGAGCTGACCAGGGGCTGAAATGGGGCGGAGGGGCCGGACGCCTGGGTACTTGGGGGGGGGGGTGGGGGGGTGGGGGTACTGTGCCTTTAAGGGCTGGGGGGCCGAGGGGGCCGGCGCGAGCAAAAGGCTATCTGTCTGTCTGTCTGCTCGCGGGGCAACGACAGCCCCGAAATTGGCCGGTGAGAAAAGTGAAAGCAGAAAAGCCGAAAATCACCAAATCGGATAGAGAAAATGGGATTTATGAGTGACACTGACACAGAGACACACATGGACACACATATGGACACGGACACACATGCGGACACAGACACACGCCTCTGCTGCACACAGCTGCTCCACACAGGGACGGGGCTGCACGTGTCCACATGTCGCGTGTGCGCACACGTCTCCTCCCCACACGTACATGTCCCTGCACCCACACACTAAAGTGGAGGCATGTGCACTGGCATATGCATGTCCACCTGTGTGCAGGCCCCTCTATGCTGTGCACACACGTGTGTACATGGCAGTGGCTCTACATGGCCCTGGTGCCGAACAGAGAAGGACTAGGGCGGGCAGGGGACAGCTGGGTCCCCGCCCTTGCACACACGTGTCCCACACGAGCACACAGGGCACACCCATGTCCCAGCACAGCAGATGCCACATGGGCCGACACACCCTGCGTGCCCCATGTGACATGCACGTGCCCCCGTTGCATGCACATACATGTACCCCCAATGCGTGTTACACACGCATGTGCACACAGCTCTCATGGCGCTCCCATCCCCACCCAAGCGTGTCACACGCTCACAGGGCCATCGCACAGGGGGACAAGCAGAGACGATGGGGACACAGGGGGGCAGAAATGCTGGGGGGCTGGAGGAGGAGGGGATGGAGGGTGGTGGGACACAGGAGTGGGGGAGAGTGGGAGATGTTGGATGCCGGGGGGGCACAGCACGGGGCTTTCGGGAGATGGAGAATGCTGGGGGTGCTGGCCGTGCCCCCCCCGACGACACCCCTAATCCCCACGGCCCCTCCCCCCGCTCCTACCGTCACCATCGTCGTGGGGCTGCGGCCGTGGGGGCTGCTCAGGGGGGCCCCCGCACGGCCCAGCAGGCTCGGGGGGCTGCGGGGGGCCCCGAGGCAGGAGGGTCCGGGGGTCTCGGCCGCGGCGCCGGGCGCTGCAAGTGGCAGCCCCGTCGGTCCTTTAAACGTCCTTGGGCAGCCGCGGGGCGGGGCCCCCCCCAAACCGCCGTGGTGGGCGCGGCCCGGCCCCCCTGCTCCGCGATGGCTCCGTCCGCCCCCCCCGCCCGCAGGTGGGTCGGTCCGCCCCCCCCCATACTCAAAATGGACCGGCCCCCCCACGGCCACTCCAGCCCCCCCCCGACGAAGCCCATTGGCTGCCGAGCGGGCGGGGCCCCCCGACACCCCCCGAGACCCCCTATAGACACCGCCTATAGCCCCCCCCCGGGCCCGCCCACGTGACCCGGGGAGGAGGAGGGGGGCGCCAAGGAGGAAGGAGAAGGAGGAGGAGAGGGCGATGAAGGAGGGGAAGGACAGGGAGGGGGGCTGGAGGAGGAAGTAGCAGGCAGGGGGGAGGAGGGGAGGAGAAGGGGGTGATAAAAGAGGAGGAGGAAGGACAGGAGGGTGATGAAGGAGGAGGGGGCGGGCAGGGAGGGGTGATGAGACGCCGCAGCGGCACCGCCGCACCCAGGGGAGACCCCGGCGTCCGGGCAGGGCAGAGGCGCCGCCGGTTCAGCACCGGGGACAGCGCCGGGCGGGCCCCCTCCCACTCCCCGTTCGCCCCCGAGGCCAGCCGGGGGGGACACCGTCCTGCGAGGGCCGCGACCCCCAGAGCTGTGGAGCACCAGGTGTGTGCTCCCCCATACTGGGCCCTGGAGCCCCCTGCTCCTCCCCGTGCCACCACTGCTCCTCCCCCCCCCCCGAGGCCCCCCTGTCTCACCCTGGGGCTCCCAGGCAGAGAGCGCAGCAGGCAGCAGTAAAAGCCATCACTTTAATGTAACTGGGGGGGTGAGGGGCCCCGGGGGGGTCGAGTCCCCCCCTCCCAAAACAAAACCAGGGTTCCCCCTACCCCCGCCCCCAAGACCCAGTTGCCCCGGGGAGGGGGGGGGGGGGGGGTGGGGGGGGGTGGGGGATGACAACTGAGAGTCAGGAAATAAATAAAGGGGGAATAAGAGGGCCCAGGGCACTGAGTGGATTCTGGGGGTGTCAGGGTCCCTCGGTGCTGGGGGCAGGTGTGGGTCCCCAGGACAACTCGGGATGAGGGGCTCCACCAAGTGCAGGGAACTCAGAGTGCCCATGGGGGGGGTCAGGATCCCCGGGAGGTACTTCCCCACCTCCACGTGCCATGAGGTGGCCCCAGGGAAGTCAGGGCGACCCAGCGGGGGGAGGGAGGGGCCCTAGGTGCCGCGGGGCTCGGGGTGGCTCTTGAGTGCGTGGAACTTGAGGCCCTCAGGGCGCTCGAAGCGCCTCCCGCAGCGCTCGCAGGGGAAGGGGCGCAGCCCGGGCCCCCCATGGCGCCTCATGTGCCACGTCAGGGAGGCACGTTGGCGGCAGCGGTACCCGCAGACCTCGCACCTGGGGGGGGCAAGGGGGGGGTGAAGGGTACCTGCAGACCTCACACCTGGGAGCAGGGCGGGGTGGGGGGGAGGTCGGAGGGAATGGGATCCTCTCCCCATGTCACCCAACGCAGCAGTGACTCTACCATATCACTGACTGCAAGCACAGATCACCCCAGTGCCCCCCGCCTTGACACTCCCCATAGTGGGTCTCCCAGTGCCCCCCCCCCCCCATCACTCACTGCAGGGGGGTCTCCCCGGTGTGCGTCCGCCTGTGCACCTCCAGGTGGTTCTTGCGCTTGAAGGATTTCCCGCAGGTCTCACAAGTGAACTCCCGCACACCTGGGGAGGAGGACACAGCAGGACGTTGGGGGACGCGGGGGGGGGACACTGGGGGGACGTGGGGTGGGGGACACTGGGGGCTCACCAGAGTGGATGACCATGTGCCGGCGCAGATGGTTGGCCAGGTAAAACCTCTTCCCACAGCCGGGCTGGGGGCACTGCTGGGTCCGGCCCTTGCGGTGCACCAGGTTGACGTGGTTCTGGGGGGCAGAGAGGTGAGGGGGGCCCCAGGGAACCCCGGGGGGCACAGGGGGGAGCAAGGTGGCCCCAGTGGGGCCGCACCTGGAAGCTGCTGAGAGCGACATAGACCTGCCCGCAGCCTGCATAGGGGCAGGCAATTGGCTCCGGGAGCCCCTTGGGGTCAGGGTTGGGGGGCGCGGCCCCGTCTGCTCCGCCGCCGCCTGTACAGGGAGGGGCAAACAGTGCAGCCTGGGGTGAGCCCCCCCACGGAGGCTGCAGCGGGGGGGGGGGGGGGGGGGGGGGGGGGGGGCAGTCAGGGGCCTTGTCCAACACTCCTTGATGTGCTTGAGGACCCCTAAACCTCTTCACAAACCTCTTCTGCCCCAAGAGAACCCCCCCAAAAAGACCCCCACAGCACCTGGAAATTGTCCCAGGCCACTGCCCCCCAGAAAAAACCCTATCCCTCCAAAGGCCCCCAGAGCCTCCCCTCTTGTCCCCAGGGCCCCCCCCCTCCATATCCCTAAGACCTCCCCCAACCCTAAAAAACCACCAACTCCTGCAGCCCTGCCAGTCCCTGAACCCTTTGTAACACCCCCCCTCCCCAGAGCCTTCCCAGCCCTGACCCCCTCTTCAGGTCCCCAAAAACTTAAGGAGCCTTGTAGCGACCCCCAGAAACCCTCCCAATACCTCACATTTCCCCTGAGTCCCGAGGAACACCTCAAACTCCATCACCCCTCCCACACCCCAAGCCCCCCCAACCTGACCACCCTTGTGCCCCCGGGTACCCAAGTGACCCCCAACCCCACCGCTCTGACCTCTCGGGCTCTTTGGGGATCTCGTAGATGATAGCCGATACGTCACCACCGTCAGCATCCTCAGCCAGGGGGAGCAGGGGAGGCTCCCGGGGGGGCTCCGGAGGGGGCTGTGTGGGGGGCTCGGCAGCAGGGAGGGGCACCTCCTCCTGCTTCAGCCCCAGCATCTCGTCCTCCTCTGCCATCAGCATGGCAAGTGAGGCAGTGCTGCCCCCTGGCCCCCCAGCACCTGATCCCCCCCCAATCACCCTGATCTCCTCAATTCCTGATCCCAATCCACCCCGGCCCTACCAGCACCCCAGTTCTCCCTGACCCTTAATCTTTATCCCCGCTGACCCCCCCAGCACCCCAATTGCCCTCATCCCCATAACCCTTCACCCCTCCTACCTGTCTTAGGGAGGTGGGGGTCCAGGGGGGGTGGGGGGAAGGCACCCCCCCCCCTCCAGCAGAGCGCAGGGCACTTCTTCCCCCCCCATGTCCAGCTGCAGCCCCCCTAGTGCATCATAGCCAGGGCTGGCCAGGATGACGAGGGGGTGCCCCTGCAGCAGGGTGGGAGGCCCCCCCTCGGCCAGCGCCCCCCGCCCCGCACCCAGCCGCAGAGGCAGCGGCAGTGGCACGCAGACCACAGCCTCCAGCGCTGCCCCCCGTCCCTCCGCAGCACCTTCGGGGGGGCCTGGACCCACAGGGGGGGCCACTGCCACCTCCCCTGGTGCTGATGGGGCCCCCCCTCGCGTCGCCTCGGAGCCTGAGCTGCAGCCCCCTGAAGAAGAGGAGGAGCTGCCAGGAGCTGCTGCTGGAGGAAAGAGAAGATCAAGGGCAGCCCCGAAAGGAACCCAACCCCAAGCCCCAGTTGAGTGCCCCCACCCCCCAAGGAAAACCCCCCTAAGCCCCCAAAGGAGTCCCCTGGGCCCCCCCACCCACAGGCCAGGCCCCCAGAAGATGCCATCACGTCCCCCAAACCGCCCCTGGGCCCCACCCCTGCATCCCCACTACCCAGCTGAGTGCCCCCAGCCCCCTCCCCGGGGGGCCGCAGCCCCCCCGTCCCCCCTGCGCACCGTCGTCACTCTCCCTGTCGGAGTCACTGAGTGGCCGCAGAGGCGAGTGCAGGTCCTGGAAGTAGCGGTGCCCACGCTCGCACTGCCAGACGGCTGTGGTGTAGAGCCCCACCGAGGGGTCCAGCTCTGCCAGCCGTGGCTCGTAGGGGCAGCGCTGCCGGTGGTCCTCATACCAGATCACCGCGTGCCGCAAGCAGTTCACGTTGCGCCGCCGCCCTGGGGGAGGGCTGCTGGCAGCCTGGCACCCCCCACCCGACCCCACAGCACCCGTGGCTGCCCCAGCCCCTGCTCTACCCACCCCCTCCGCACTTCCAGCCCCAATCCTATCCCCCATAGAATCATAGAACTGTTTTGGTTGGAAGAGACCTCCAAGACCATCACCCCCAAACCCCGCCTGACCTCCTAGCACCCTCCTGACCAACTCCACAGCACCTCCAGACACCCCAGCCCCTATCCACCCCCCCTCCAGCCCCAGCCCTATTCTCCATCACCTCCCAGCCCCTGCCTGCCCTCCGGGCAGCCCCAGGCCTCCCAGCCTCTGCCTGAACCCCCCCAGTACCCCCTGCCCCGGGGTGCCCCCACCGGCAAGGGCAGCCCCCACCCACCACCCCCAGCACTCACTTTTCTTCCGTTTGGGCTTTTTAGGAATCTGCTCCCAGGGCTTCCTGCAGAGAGAGGGGAGGTGGCCTGGGGACAAACAGGGGCGCCCCTCCCCGCGGGGGGGGGAGGGTGTTCCCCCGAGACGTGCAGGAGAGGAAGGGGCACCCGAGCCTCCCGGTCGCCCCGAGCCCCCCGGCTCTTCAGCCCTGCTCACCCGCGCCGCCCGGCGCGTTGCCCCCGCTCCAGCCCCAGCAGGTAAGCCGCCAGCTTGGCATCGCTCCAGCCGCTGCGGCGGCGCAGGTCGACCCAGGGCCCGTGCGCCTCGCCCAGGTACACCCGCCGCACGTCGTACTTCTTCCGCGACTCCAGCCGCCGCCGCGCCCGGTCCGACTCCGTCAGCCGCGGCCGCCCCCGCGCCTTCCGCCCGCCACCGCCTGGTTCACCCGTGGGGCCTCGGCCGGGGCCGCCCCCCGGGGCCGGGGCCGGGGCCGGGCCCCGCTCGGCCGCGCTCATGCCGGGCCCGCCGCCCCGCGCCGCGGCGCGCTGCCCATGACGCCACCGCCGCTTCCGGCCTCGCTTGCGCCGTTTTTCGCGAAGGAAGGCGCAGCGCTGCGCAGTGCGCATGCGCGGAAGGAGAGCGACGGGACTACAGGTACCAAGCAGCGCCGGCACACAGCACGCATGCTCACGCGCTTCCGCCACGCTCTGCCCGGACAGCGTCGGGGCGACCAGCACGCATGCGTGGAGCCCTGCCCGCACCCGACCCAGCCCGTTCCCCCCGCCCTCCGCGTACCCCCAGCGCCCGTCCGTCACCTCCCGCCCCGCATGCCCGCAGGGCGCTGCCCCTCCAGAACCTCCGACACAAGACACCCCTCTCCGTCGGCGACACTTCCTTTATTCCCCCGGGCTGCGGGGGGAGCGCCCAGCCCCCCACTGCTCCCGGGGCGGCAGCGTTGCCCCTGGTGCTCTGCCCGTGCCCCCGCGGCGGGTCGGGGGGCTCCAGCACCGCGGGCGGGGGAGGCACTGCCCCCAGGCGGGGTGCAGGGGGACCCCCGGGGGTGCCAGCCAGGGGGTCCCCATCCTCCAGGCGGAAGATGACAGGGGTGTGCCCCAGGACAGGGTTCGCCTCCTGCAGCCCTGCAATCCATTTGCCCAGCGTGTGCCGGTCGCCTGCCCCCGCCATGCACAGCGCGAAGATGGGGCCCTCCTCCACTGCGGGGGACAGGTGAGGGGGATGGGGGCAGCACGGGGTCCCCCCTCGCCCCTGCCCCTGTCCCGCCGCCTTACCCTCCTCCACATCGAAGTCGTCGTCATCCCAGGGGCCGCGCTCCAGGTCCAGGTCAAGGTGCAGGGGGTAGTACAGGCTGCGCTCAGGGTCTGGGGGGTCCTCCTGGTGGGGGCAAGGGGTCCCCTCCTACCCATCCTGAGCCAGGGTTGCCCTCCCCTCCAGGGCCATTGGGGTCCCCTCCTGTCTTGGGCTAGGGAGTTCCCTCCCTCCCCTCCCACCCTGGGCCATGGGGTTCCCGTCCCCTCCCCCACCCGTCCTGGGCCATGGGGGTCCCATCCCCTCTTGTCCCGGGCCAGGGGGACCCCTCTGGGGCCATGAGGGTCCTGTCCTGCCCCATGCTGGGCCATGAGAGTTCCCTCCCACCTGTTCTGGGCCACAGGGGTCCCATCCCCTCCTGTCCAGGGCCAGGGGAACCCCTCTGTGGCCATGGGTAGCCTGTCCCCACCCCCTCCAGGGCCATGGGAGCCCCCTTCCATCTCATCCCAAGCAACAGGAGGTTTCGTCACGTCCCCTCCCACCCCATCCCGAGCCCCGGGGTCCATTGGGCTCACCCGCAGGTGGGGGGCAGGGGGTCCCCCCGCAGCATGTAGTAGCACAGGCGGGTGCTGCGCAGCCAGAGGGGGTACGGCCCCTCCACGAAGACGGGCCGTGTTGGGCCGTGCCGAGCCAGCAGCGCCTGCTGCTCCGGGCTCTGGGCGCCTGTGGGGGGGGGAGCTGGGGACCCCACGCCGACACTAGGGACCCCAAACCACCACACAAATAACCCCAACACTGGGGACCCCACATCCAGCACCATGAAGCTCCCTCTACACCAGGCTCCCCCGAATGCCTGGGTCCTTCACATGTGCCAGGGTCCCCAACCCTCCACACTGGGTCCTCCCATATGCCGCCATTCTTCCAAACACATGAGGCCCTGCCCCAGACACTTGCCCCCCCCCCCCCCCCCCCCCCCCAAGATGCCCACATGCCTCCCCTGACACCCAGGTCCCTCCGGACACCTGGGTCCCCTAGCACTCACCGACAATGTAGGGCTGGACGGAGCCTTCGTCATCCCCCTCGTCCGGCACTGGCCGCTGCAGGAGGGAGACGGTCATCACCAGCCGCCCCTTAACAACCCGGGGACATTGAGGCCTCGCTGGGGCACTGTGTCTCCAAGGCAGGCCCAGCTGGCCACCCAGCCACGGTGACAGAGGGGTGCCTCTGCATCCCCATCCTCACGTCTCCCGCCCCAGCTCTGCGTCCCCGTGTCCCACTCAGCTGAAGGTGAGGCAGGTTCCCTGTCCCCGTCCCCCCATCCCATCCCACCTGACAGACAGTGACACTGGTCCCCCGCCCCCTGTCTGACCATCCCCACATCCTCATGTTCCCACGTCCCCCCGTGTCCCCCAACATCTCCATCCCCACATCCTCTGTCCTCTGATGTGCCCCCCATGCCCACATCCATCCCCATGTCCCCCTGGTAGACAGTGATGCAGGCATCGGGGTCATTGGCGATACGGCGCAGGCCCAGATGGGCAGTAGCCAGGCCGGGGGGGGCAGGTGGGGGGCAGGGGGTGGGGGTCCACATGGCGCAGCCGTGGCAGCCAGTACAGCAGCCGCTGACACTTGCGCACAGGGCGGCTGCGGGGCCCGAAGACCCCCAGGAGCAGGAACCGCGTCTCCGCGTCCGGCACCACACCTGCATGGGGACCCAGGTGTCCAGGCAGGCGTCGGGACCCAGGCGTCCAGCCCCTCTCCCCAAGGAATCAGGTGCCTTCACCCCAGGGGGACCCAGGCATCTGGGCCCCCTCCCCAGCAAATCAGGCACCCCCTCCCCAGGGGGCTGGCACCCCCTCCCTCTGCCCATACCCACCATATCGCTCCATCTGCTCCAGGATCTGGAGGCCGCACTCCTGCTGCCGGGGGAAGGGGGCCAACAGGCGCTGGAGGGGCCCGCGGGGCACCCAGGGCCCCCGGGGCAGCAGGCGCAACAGGCGGTGGTAGGCCTCCCGCTCCCGCGCCACCCCCAGCGCCGGCATCGCTGCCAGCACCGCTGCCACCAGCTCCAGCCGCCCCACACGCCGCCCAGGTGCCTGCTCCAGCGCTGCCAGCGCCTTCGCGAAGGCTGCAGGGCCCTGGTCCTCGTCCTGTGCCCCATGGGGGGTGCTGCGCCACGCTGGGGCCCCCGAGGCGTCCCCCAAGGTGTCCCCCCAGGCCTGCCCTGCTGGGTCCCCCGCTGGGCGGCTGCTGCGCTGGCACATGCTCCGAGCGACCTGGGAGGAAGAAAGAGGGCGAGGCTGGAAGGGGCTGGACTCCCCGTGCTGCCGCCCAGCCGAGGCACCCTCCGTGTCCCCCCATCTCCCACTGTGTCCCCTGTCCCCTTCCCCCGCCCCCCCATCCCCACGCCCCCCTGTGTCCCTCGTGCTGTCCCGGGCCCTTCCCCTCCGGCCCCCATCCCCATCCCCACACCTCCCGTGTCCCCTCGTGTCCCCCCATTTCCTGCCGCCTCCTCCCGGGCCCCTCCGCACCTGCGGGGCTCCCCAGAGCCCCCGGGGCAGCGCGCGGGCCCAGTGGAGCCTCATGGCGCCGCGGGGTCAGCGCGAGGTCGCCGCGGGAGGGCTAGAGGTCAGAGTTCACGGTCGGACACCAGGGTCCCCCCGCGGGGACGCGCCGCTGGGGCGCCGCCATGTGCCGTCGACCCCACCAGCCAGCGCTTCCGGATCACGAGGCGGGGCCTGTGGCAGAGCCAATCCTCGCGCGTGCCTCGCCGGGGCAGGGGCGGGGCCCGGGCGGTGATTGGCGGCGCGGGGGGCGGGGCTCGAAGGGGTTCCCAGTGACGTCAGAGTGAGCCCCACGGATGAGTTCAGAGCCGGGGTTACACGATGATGTCAGAGCCAGGGATACACGATGATGTCAGGACTGAGGACAGCGGTGGCCTTGGGCACAGCTGGGTGATATCAGAGCCTGGGGCTCGCGGTGATGTCACACGGGGCATCATGATGTCAGAGCTGCTGCGGCTGCTATAAATGGAAACGGCAGCTCCAGCCGGGGGGCGGCCCTGGACGCCTGGGTCCCCCCGGACACCTGGGACCCCCCCGGACGCCTGGGTCCCCCGGATCGTCCCAGAGCCCCCCCCTTCCGTGGCCGCGGGACAGTGACACCTCCCCCGAGCCAGGTCCCCGCGGGGCGGTGGGGACGGGCCCCGGACGCCTTGGGTCCCCCGGCTGCGGTCCCGGGGCAGCGGAGGGGGGGGGGGGGGGGGGGGGGGGGGGGGGGGGCGCATTCCCCGCTCGTGACGAACCGTCCCTCCCCCCAGGGGCCAGCGGAGTCCGATCCGCTGACGGCACCGGGAGGACCCAGGCGTCCGGACCGCCCCGCCCCCACCGCTCCCCCCGGGACTGGGGGGACCCATGCGTCCGGGGGGGACCCAGGCGTCCGGAGGGAACAGTGCGGGGAGAGGGGAGGAGAGAGGGATGGAGGGACGGACAGAGGGGGGGACGGACAGAGGGACAGGAGTAGGGACAGAGGGACAAGGGGGTCGGGCGGGGGGGGTAGGGGGGATGGACGGATGGACGGGGGGAGTCGGGGGTAGGGGAAGGGCGAGAGATGGGGGAGGATGGGGAAGGGATGAAGGGGGGGCCGAGGGGGGGGGCGGCCCGGGCTCCCCCGCCCCCCCGGGATCCCCCCGCTAAATGTGGAAAAAATGACGCCACCACCCGCCCCGCGGTGACGTCAGCGAGGCGGGTGGTGCGGATTGGCTGGAGGCAGCCCCGGCCCGGGGGGGCTCCGTGCCCTCCGCCGACTTTTAAAAGTGGCGGCGGCGCCGGGTCGGGACCGGGACGAGCGACCCGGGAGGAACCGACCCGACTCGACGGGATCGAGCCGAGCCGAGCCGAACCGAGCCGAACCGAACCGGGACAGACCTGGACCGGGGCGAACCGAACCGACCCGACCGGACCCGACCCGACCCACCGGGACCCTCAAGCACCGAGCCCATGTCCAACGCGCATTTCAACCGCGGGCCGGCCTACCGGGCTGTCGGCCGAGGTGAAGAATAAGGTGGGCGGAACCGAACCGAACCGAACCGGCCGGGCCGACCCGACCGGACCCGACCCGGGCCGGGCCGGGCAGGACCGACCCCACCCGAGGGCGGCAAGGCCCGGCCGAAGCGGAGCGGGCGGGGGGCGGGGGCAGGACCTGGCGCTGTCCCTGGTGCTGCCCCGGGCGGGGGAGCCCGGACGCCTGGGTCCCCTGTGCGGACGGAGAGGTGACGGGCACCCGGACGCCTGGGTCCCCGCCGTGTGCGGGGGGGGCGGCACCCGGACGCCTGAGTCCCCCCCGGCCGTGCCTCAGTTTCCTCCTGCAGATGCCCTGCGGGGGAGGGCGCCCCGTCCCTCCCGACGCCGCCGCCTGCGGGGAGCGGCGCGGGAAGGGTTAAACCCGGGGGGGCCCTGGGTGGCCCGGGTGGGCCCCGCCGCCCCCGGCCCCGCCGCGCGCCCTTATAAGGCGTCGGAGCGCGGGCGGGCGGGCGGCCGCGGCCCGGGGCTATATATGGGCAAAGGTTCGGCGGGCCCGGGACGCCTGGGTCCTCCCGGGGGGCGGGGCGGCAGGTGGGTGGCCCGGATGCCTGGGTCCTCCCTGCTTTGCGGGGGCAGATGACCCCCCCCACCTCCCTACCCCCCGTGCCCCAGCACCGGGGGGACCCAGGTGTCCAGAGGTGTTCTGCCCCCCACATGGCAGGGGGCTGCAGCAGGGGCTGAGCTCCTGTGTCACCCCCCAGCCTGACCCCTTCGTGTCTCCCTGCATCTCTCCTCTGCCCCTGCTCAGACTCCTGTCCCCTCCTGTGTCTTCCCATCTGACACTGTCCCCCTGATGGTGTCCCCCATGTCCCCTGTGTCCCCCTGTCCTGCTGACGGTGGTCCCCTGTGTCCCCCGATGGTGTCCCCCTGTCCTGCTGGCGGCATCCCCCATGTCCCCCTGTCCTGCTGGCGGTGTCCCCCGTGTCCCCCTGATGCTGTCCCCCATCCCCAGCTGGCGCAGAAGTATGACCCGCAGCGGAGCGGGAGCTGCGCGCCTGGATCGAAGGGACCACCGGCCGCCGCATCGGGGACAGCTTCATGACGGCCTCAAGGACGGCGTCATCCTCTGCGAGTATGACCCCTGAGCTCTGACCAATGACCAGAACCCTGACCCCAACCCCGACCCTGCTCAGGGACCAGGTTGTCCTTTGGGAGCATGGCCCACCTCTGATCCCTGACCCCAGCTTGAGTCTGAGGTCATCCTCCGGGAACTGAGCCCAACCTTGACCCTCATCCCTTGCCCCCCACTGACCTCACCTGGGCTAACCCTGACCAGTGAGGGCTGACCCCTGCCCTGACCCTGACCCCGGCCCCCTCCCCCCCAGGCTCATCAACAAGCTGCAGCCCGGCTCCGTGCAGAAAGTGAACGAACCCGTCCGAACTGGCACAAGGTGAGGGGGCCCCGAACAGGGGGTCGTGGCTTGGGGGGCTCATGGCGGTGCTTGGGGGGACTGCAGGGGGTCAGGGTCCCAGAGACGGGATGGGGGTCTGGGTTCTGAGCTGACCTGTGCGCAGCTGGAGAACATTGGGAACTTCCTGCGGGCCATCACACGCTACGGGGTGAAGCCCCACGACATCTTCGAGGCCAACGACCTCTTTGAGAACACCAACCACACGCAGGTCCAGTCCACCCTCATCGCCCTTGCCAGCCAGGTGACCCTGCTGGGGCGGGATGGGTCATTGGGGATCCTTGGGGAGTGGCTGGGAGGGGGGGGGGGCCCAGGGGGGTGCCAGAGGGTCCCCATGTCCCCTTGGAAGACACCAACCACGCGCAGGTCCAGTCCACCCTCATCACCCTTGCCAGCCAGGTGACCCTGCAGGGGCAGGATGGGGCTCGGCGTCCTTGGGGGCCCTTGGGAGTGGTTGAGGGGCCCTGGGGGCTCCCTATATCCCCTGGCAGGGACACCAACCACACGCAAGTCCAGTCCTCCCCCATTGCCCTCACCTGCCGGGTGATGTGCCAAATGGGACAAAGCCATGGGCTCAGGGAAGCCCTGGGGGGTATTTGGGGTCTCAGGGGGCCCAAAGGGGATGGGGCCTGGGGGAGTTTTGGGGCAGTCTCAGGGGAACTGGGGATAAATGTGGGTCTGGGGGCTCCAGTGGGGCAAGGGGCTGTGCGCACCCCGAGCCCCAGGCTCTCGCGCAGGCCAAGACGAAGGGAACAACGTGGGGTTTGGGGGTGAGTATGCGAAAAGCAGCAGCGGCGTTTCCACCCCGAGAAGCTGCGTGAGGGCAGGAACATCATCGGCCTCCAGGTGCCATGGGGACACACAGAGGGGGACAAGGACGGGAGGGAACACAGGGGGACGCGGGTGCATGGTGGATTCTGGGGGATGTCAGGGCACATGGGGTGCCCAGAGGTCCCTGGGGGGGTCCTCTTGGGGACACGGGCTTTTGCTGTGGATGGGGGGGGGGGGTGGGTGGTGTCCTAGTGTCTTGGGCTGGTCGGTGTCATTGGGGACACTGATCCCTGTCCCCACCCGTGACCCCCTCTCCCTCATCCCCAGATGGGCACCAACAAGTTCGCCAGCCAGCAGGGCATGACAGCATATGGGACACGGCGGCACCTCTACGTCCCAAGCTGGGGACAGACCAGCCGCTGGACCAGGCCACCATCAGCCTCCAGATGGGCACCAACAAGGGCGCCAGCCAGGTAGGGACCGGGGGAGCACTGTCCCCAGGGACATCAAGGGTGCCAAGCCGGGGCGGGGGGAATACACACATACTGCCATCCCTGTGAGACCCATGCTGTTGGGCCAGCCAGGTATGGGGATACAGGGACACTGATGTCCCGGGGGACCCCAGTGTCCTGGGTCAGCTGGGTTAAAGGGAGCGTGGGGACATGGCACTGGAGGGAGGGGGTCAGGGAGACCACCATGGGCAGTGGGGGAAGAGGATGGGGGGGGTCCCCAGGGCCCCTGACATCCTGAGATGTGGTCCCCTGAGGAAGCCGAGGGACACCTGGGGAGGATGAAGGACCTTCTGGGGAGGACAAGGGACCCCCCAGACCCTTGGGAGAGGCTGAGGGACCCTCGTGAGAGGACAGGGGACCCCCCCAGTCCCCCTGGTGAGGCCAAGGCTGACGCCCCCAGCGCTGCCCCTGCTCAGGCGGGGATGACGGCACCGGGGACGAGCGGCGATCTTTGAGCCGGCACTGGGCATGGAGCGCTGCGACACGCTGACCATCGGGCTGCAGATGGGCAGCAACAAGGGCGCCTCACAGCATGGGCATGACTGTGTACGGGCTGCCGCGGCAGGTCTACGACCCCAAGTACTGCGGCGGCCCTGAGCTGCTGGGCGAGGACGCCCTCGATGGCCTCTTACAACTCCCAGTAGCCGCTGGCCTTGCGGCTGCTTGCACCGCACCGCCCTGCCCCGTGCAGGGCCGCACCGCACCGGCCTCACCGCGCCCCCAGCCCTGCGGGACTGGCTCGGCCGGTGGGGGCTCGGCCCCGGCGGGCTCAGTCAGGGGGCCAGCCCCGCTGCTGCCCCCCCCCATGTGAAGCCACCGAGGCACAATAAAACCCACACGCAAATCTGCCGCCTCCACGGCCACCAGCATGGGGGACAATGAGGCACAACGGCAAGACAGGGGACAATGAGGCATGGGGGGGACAAAGCGGGGGGACTACAGGGGATAGCGAGGCACAGGGCTGGGGGAACACGAGGCAGGGAGGGACAGAACAAGGTGGGGGGGCAATGAGGCATGGAGATGGGACAGGGATGGGGGGACACCAAGGCACACAGAGGGACAGTGGGACATTGAAGGGGAACAGGGACAGAGGGACACCACAACAAAGGGGGCATGGCAGGGAGGACAGGGGGACACACAGTGGCACAGAGGGGACGTTTTGATGGCCGGACAGCCCAAGGGGGACAGGGGTGACTCTGGACACCCAGGTTCCCTGCGTCGGGGCAGCGCCAAGCCCAGGGTGAGCCCACAGAGCTCCTGAAGCACTTGGCCCCGGCCCCTCCTACCCACACAGGCACCCATGACGACAAAGTCGACCCTAACGAGGTCCCTGGGGTCCCCGGGTTTAGGAGCTGGTGGCCGAGGGTGACAATTTGTCCCTGTGTAGCTGTGAAACCAGAGGAAATTCCTTAGCGCCGCTGAGCCTCATTAGGGCCTCAGCATTGCCTGGCCCCTGTGGGCCCAACCCTCCCCACAGACCCCACGGGAACTGTCCCCACACGTCCCCGTGCCCCTCACCATGGTGCCGCCAGTGACAAGGACACAGAGCCCCAGCCCAGCCCCACAAGGGCATTTATTGGAGGGCAGCTCTACCGAAACACGTCGCCCGTGCGCCCCCGACCCCTGTCCCTGTATCCCTGCAGCCCCGCTCCTGCACAGTCCCTGCAGCTCGCTGGCGAGCGGCAATTAAGTGCCTGGGATGGGGACAAGTCCCAGTGGGGCTGGGCCAGCCCCCTCCCCTAGACCCGCCCCCAAGAGCAGGGGTCCCATCCCGGGGGGGTGACACATCCTGGGTCCCTGCGTGAGCTGGAGCCCCGTGCCCAGGGACAGAAAGGTAAAAAACATAAAACGCCATGAAGGGGCAGCAGGGACGTGACCCCACCTCGGGTCTCGGGGCAGAGACATGACCCCCCCCCGGGGGTCTAGGGTTGTGCTGCAGGCAGGAGCTGCCCCAGCCACTACTGGTTGGCAGCTTCGCAGGCATCGATCCAGTCGCTGTAGACGTCCACCGGCTCCGACAGGTCTCGGGGGGATGTTAAGGCACTAACAGGAAGGCGGAGGGGGGATCCAGGGGGGGTCGGGGGGATAGGGGGTCCTGATAAGGATACAGGTGATGGGCGTCTGGAACTCCTCCAAGGCAGACGGTGCAGGAGATCACCCCTGTGTTGCGGGCCCGGTCCTGGGGGCAGCAGGGCACAGGCTGCTACAGGTGGCCCCCGGCCGTGCCCCGCCCGGGGCTGTGGCTCCCTCCCCCAGCCGTTTCCCCGCCCCGGCCGTGCCCCTCCCCGTCCCCCCTCGCTCACATCTGACGTCGCCAGGACTTCTCGTGGTTGCAGAATGGGCAGGTGAACTGCGTATCCAGTGTCCCAGTCACCTTCTTCTTGGGCGGCGGCTTCCGCTTGGACTTACGGCGCCCCATGGCTGCAGGAACCGCGACGGACCGGTCACAGGCCCGGGTGGACGCAGCCCCTCCCGGGGCCTGGCGTCTAGGAGCACCCGCGCGGCGCTGCCTCGACCCGCAACGGGCCACGACGGGGGAGAGCTCGACCCCCCGGGAACCTCCGGCACGTCTGGCCCACCAGCACCTCCCGGTCGTACCCGTGGTACCCGGCCCCCCCAGCCCGGCCCCCGCACCTCTCGGCCGTACTCCCAGCACCCGGCCCCCTCAGCCCAGTGGTCTGGCCCCTGCCACTCCTCAGGACCCACCCTGCCGCCCCCGTCCCGCTCCGCTCCGCTCCCGCCGCGTTTCCCCCGGCGACCGGCACTTCCGCCGCGGCGGCCCGGAAGCAGCCCCAGCCCCGGCCCCGGCCCCGCTCCCGCCTGACGCCGCTTCCGCCCGCGCCACGCCCATTGGGCGACGGACGCGCGGCGCCAGCCAACCGGGGGCGGGGGCGGGGCTCGGTCGCCCCTGCCACCACGTGGCCCGAGGATTGCAAAAACCATCTGAGGCGAAACGCGGCTGTTTTGGGGCGATCGATCACGGCAGCTCCGGGGCAGAGTTTCCGTCCAACGGCCTTTATTTGGGGGGCACGGGAGACCGCGGGGGTCCGGGCTGGGGGCTCCCACAGGGCCTTGAGGCTCCCCGAGGTCAGGGGTCACAGGGATCCTGCCCTGTGTCCGCTAGGTCAAGGGTCACGGGAGCCCCACCTCTTGCCCCCACAGGGTCCCCCAGCACCAAGAAGGGGGTCCTGCTGGCTGCCCCCGTGGGGTCCCACGCGGCCTGGGGACACAAGGCCGCCCATGACAGGGGTCCCCCATGACAGGGGGCCTGGGAGTGCCCACCGGGTGCCCCCGCACATCCCCCGCTGTCATGAGTCCTGGGGTCCTTCAGGGTCCTGGCACCGCAGGGGTCAGGCACTGGGGGTCTTGGGCACGGGGGTCACAAGTCGCGGGGGGCAGGGCCACACGGTAGAGGACACGGCCAGTGGCCTCCAGGAAGGTGACGGTGGCCGCATGGGCATCCAGGCGCAGGTGGGCGAAGCCACCAGGGGACGCGGGCGCCCCGAAGAAGAAGCGGAGGGAGCCGGGGGGCACGGCACCCCCATGGCGCTGGGACTCCTCCACGAAGTTGCCGGCGCCGCTCACCACGTAGCCTACCCCCCCCTCCTCCAGGAAACTGGGGGGCAAAAAGGGAGGGTCAGGGGTCTGTACACCTGGGTCCCCACCCAGATGCCTGAGTCCCTGCCCCAGCCACCAGGACCCTGCCCACCATCCCCCTACAGGGCTACAGGGGGGCAGGGATGGGGGTTGGGGTCTGGACTCCTGGGCCCTGCCCCTGGATGCCTGGGTCCCTGTCCACCCCCTGCTCCAGGAACTGGAAGGGGCGGGGGGGGGGTGTGGGGGGGTGTGTCAAGGTGACAGTAACCCCTCAGGGTCAGAGGGGGCTCCCCTGGATGCTGGGGTCCCATGGGGGTTCGGGGGGGAGGGAGGGCAGACACCAGGGTCCTGTGTCAGGTTTTGGGGGGGTCCCTGGACACCGAGCTCCCATGGGGAGGGGATCTGGGAGGTCCCCAGAGGCTGGGGTCCCTGGGCTCACCTGCAGGTTGTGGTCATGGCCGCAGAGGTAGGCAGTGACGCGGTGGCGCCGCAGCAGTGGCCGCAGCAGCTGCACCAGGCAGGCGGTGGGGCCGTGCTCAGCTACCGACCACACCGGGTAGTGCCCGGCCACCAGCACGTAGCGGTCGTGGCGCGCAGCGGCAGGCGTCCCCGCAGCCAGGCCAGCTGCGCTGCTGCTGCCCCTGCATCCTGGGGCCCCTGGGGGCACCCCCCTCCCTGAAGTCATTCCCGCCGCCGCAGAGCAGCACCGTGTCCAGCACCAGCAGCCGGGCCGAGGTGTTGGTGCCCGGCAGGGAAAGGCGCAGGCTGTAGTAGTAGTGCGGGAAGTGCCTGCGGGACACAGGGGGCTTGGGGGACACCCTGGGGACACGGGCAGGTGGCCATGCCAGGGAACAGCAGCTGCACAGGGGTCCTGGCTGTCCCCGGGGGGTCCCTACCATCGGGGAGAGTGGTGGCCATATGCCAGCTGCGCAGTGACGTTCCCAGCATGGTCGTGGTTCCCAGCCAGCACGAACCAGGGCAGCTCCCGCAACCCCGGGGCCGTGAACACCCGCTCGAAGGTCTCCTGCCAGGGGGACATGGGGGTACATGGTGGGGACAGGAGGGGATGGGGGGGCGGGGTACAGGGGGGATGGGGGGAGCGGGGGATAGAGAGAGATAAGGGGACATGTGGGGACAGGGGGAGCTGAGCACAGTGCACCCAGCCAGGGTCCCCACAACCCCCCAGGGACATTTGGGTTCCCCTCAGAGAGGTACCTAGGGTCCCCCCCTGACATTTTGGCCCCCTCCATACAGATTTTGGGATCCCCTCACTGCAGACCCTCCCCTAGAGATGTGCCCCTGTCCCCCCTCGCATTTTGGGGTGCCCCACCCCAGAGACATGCAGCTGTACCTGGAAGCGGGGGTCCCACTCGTCCCGCACCCCCTTGTAGTAGAAGTTGTCCCCGAGGGCGAGGACAAAGTCGGCACCGAAGTTGGTGGCTGCGCGTCCCATGGCCGCCGCTGTGGCCACCTCACGGGGGGTGGCGAAAGGGGGGTCAGGGACCCCTCCCCAGTCACCCACCGCCAGGAACTGCACTGCCCCTCAGGGCTCCCCCCGGCCACCACCGTCACCGTCATCCACAGCAGCACCAGCATCTGCAGACGGTGTCCGTGGGACCAGGCGTCCAGGGTGTCCCAGGGGTTCCAGCCCCCACCCGTGGGACCCAGTTGTCCAGGGTGTCCCAGCCCCCCACCCATGGGGCCCAGGCGTCCAGGGGGGTCCCAGGGGTCCCGGCCCCACCCCTGGGGCCCAGGCGTCCAGGGGGCAGTCCCACAGCAACCACCCCCCTCCCCCCCCTCAGGGCAGAACGGGGACCCAGGCAACCGGCGCAGCCAGGCCCCCCAGTATGGAAAGGGCACCCAGGCGTCCAGGCCGCCGTCCCTGCCGTGGGTTGCCACGGCAGGACCCCGCGGGGCTGGGGGCCACTCACCCTCGTGTCCCTCGCGTATTCCCTCGTGTGTCTCCTCCGGCACTTTATGGGCCCAAAAGGGGAAGTGGGTCACGCCGCCCGGTGCCCCCCCCCGGCCCTGCCGTCACCTGGACGCCCTCGCGGTGACACGGGGCCGCCGCGGGGGGCCGGGCCGCGGGGCACTGGGAGCACTGGGGAGCATGAAGGGGATCAGCCCTGGCCTCCGCCGGAAATCCCCGAAATGCCCCAAATCCCCTCGAGCCTCGGCCACGTCACGACTAATGCGGGACCCCGACGTCCGGCAGTGCCCCCCGCCCAGGGGACCCAGGCGTCCGCGAGTGCCCCCCCCTCCCCCCCCCGCCGCGTTTTCCAATGAGGCCACGTGCAGCGGGGGAAGGGGGGGGCACTCGCGGACGCCTGGGTCCCTTGCTTGGTGGAGGGGGGGATGGGGGCCCCCAGCCCAAGCTCTGGCCTTCGGCCCTGGGGCTGGGGGGACCCGGGGGGCTGGGCCCACCCAAGCTAGGAAGGGACCCGGGCGTCCGCCCTGGCCCAGTCCCACCACTCTGCCCAGTTCCGCGTCTCACCGGCCGGGCAGGGTCTCGCACGCCTGAGACCTTTCGGGGTCGGGGGGTCCTGGAAACCCGAGTCCCCTCCAGCTCCGGGAGGGACAGCAGGCCCAGCGTGTGGCCGGGGGGGGGAAGGGGCCCGGACGCCTGGGTCCCTCCAGGTGGGGGTGAGGGGGTGGGCACCACCCTTTGCCTCTTAAAGCGGCGGGGCAGCGGCCCGGACGCTGGGTCCATCCTGCCCCCCCCCAGCCCCCCGCGCGGAATGGGAGAAATCGGCCTGTTTTTGGGGCTGCCCCGGCCGGGGAAAAGGGCTGCCCCCCGGTGTGTCCGCGCCTCCCCCCGTGAGGGGACCAGCCCCTGGGGACCCCGTCGCCGTGGGTAGGGTCGCTATGGGGAACCCATCACCGTGGGGACCCCGTTGCCGTGGGGACCATCTGGGGGCCGCGGCTGTTACCGGCGCGGCCGCCGGGGGATGCAGCCCCCCCCGTGACCCCCCCGCAGCCCCCCCGACCCTCCCACCCCCCCGCGGGGCCGAGGCGGGGCCGGGCGGGTACGACACTTTATTTCCTTTTTTGTCTTTTTGCCCCTTTTCCGCGGATTTCTCCTCCTTCCCGCTCGCGGGCGGCGCCTTTGGGGGGGATTTTCCTTTCCTCCTCGGTCTGGGGGAGGGGCCGACCCACCCAACGGGAAATGACGTCACTTACCACGTGCGGGGGTGAGGGGCGGACCTTGGGGTCCCCAAATGTGCAACGCTGGTGTGGGGGGGCCCCGAGAGCGACGCCCCCTAACATCGCACCCCCCTACCCAGGCTTCAGGGGGGGACGGGGGTCCCGAAATGGGGGTACCCAGAACTGGGGGGGGTTCCCACTGCCTGGGGAGGGGCCCATTGCTTGGTGGGGGGTCCCCAAATGTTGGGGGCCCATTGCTGGTGGGGGGCCCCAACGGGGGCCCCAAAATGGGGGGAGCCCAAAAATTGGGGGGGAGCCTGTTTCCCGGGGGGGGCACTGCTGGTGGGGGTCCTGGCGGGTCCCAAAAACCCGGAGAGGGGGCTGCAAAGAGGGAGTTCACCCCCGAGTGGGGGTCCCAAAACGGGGGCTCTAATGATTGTCCCCATTCTGGGGGGCCCATTGGGGGGGGAAGGCAAACGGGGGGGGTCTAAGGCAAATGCAATTTTGGTCCATCTGACCCCAAAACCCGGGGCCGGAGGGTGCGGACCCCCTCAAACTGCCCCGGGGTTGGGGGGCCCCATCCTGTCCCCCCCAACACTGAAATCAGACCAAAGTGCAGAAAACCCCAAAGTGAGCAAAATGCCCCCAAATCCCCCCCCAGCTGCCCCCCCCCAGTCATGGCCCCGTGTTGGGAACTGGGGCCCCGGGTGACCCCCAAATGCAGGTCTGGAGCAAAACTACCCAAAACGATAATAAAAAACACAAAATTGCTGGGGTGTGGGTGGGGGGGGGGGTGGGTATGACCCTGATGGGCAAAATCAGGGGAAATTGGGGGGTTCCCCAAAAAAAGCACTTGGACAGCAGGGGGGGGACCAGAAAAGGGGGGGTTTGACCCCAGAATGGGAGGTTTGAACCCGAGGGGGGGTTTGACCCTGGGGGAGGGAGGCATCAAATGGGGAGGCTGGACCCTAAACATAGGGGTTCACCCCCAGAGGGGGAGGGGGACCCCACAATGGGGTGGTTTGACCCCAAATGGGGAGATTGGACCAAAAAGGGGCAGGGTTAACCCCAAAAGGGGGATGGCCCCAGATGGGGGGGTCTGACCCAAAACGGGGGGGGTTTGACCCCAAACCCGGGGGAGGGGTTTGACCCCAAGCGGGGTTGGACCCCGAAACGTGGGAGTTGACCCCAAGGGGGGAGGGGAGGGCCTCGCCCGGGGGTAATTGCACTTAATTAAAAAAATGAGCTGGGGGAGGGAGGGTTGGGGGGACCCCAAAGCCGGGGGAAGAGGGGTGTTTCGGGGGATTCAGGGTGTTTCGGGCCCCCCCCCGGCCCCGCTCGCTGGCCTGCAGCAAGGGGGCCCCCCCGGCACACGCGTGTGCAGTGCGGTGTGCGAGTGCTGGTGACCAGGGCACACGCGTGTGCAGGGACAGGGGTGCACACGTGTGACCATGTGCACGGCGTGGGGGGGTGTGGACGCGTATGTGTGTGTAGTGTGACCACACGGTGCCAGGCGTGCACACGCGTGCACGGGTGTGTGCAAACATGTTATGTGCACGCGCAGGTGTGGTGCGAGTGCACATGCGTGTGCCCACCCGGGGGCCTTGTCCCCCCGAATTGCGGCTGGAGCGGGGGGGCCCAAACACCCCCGGGGGGCCCGGGGTGACCCTGTCTGTGCCGGGGGGGCAATGGGGAGTTGGGGGGGGGGAATCCCGGGGGGGGACACATCAGAGAGGCCCGAACCCTCATCCACGTCGGGGGGGGTTGGGGCCCCCCCGGGGGCGGACGATGGGGGGGGGGGGGGGGCCGGGGGCCAGGGGGCTGCGGCTTTTTTTTTGTCTTTTTTTTCTCCTTTTTCCGGGCGGTTTCTCCTTGTCCAGGGGCGGCGTCAGAGGAACCAGGACTGAGGAGAGATGGGGGTCAGCAGCAGCGGCAGCAGGGGGGATCCCCAACCCCCTGGCCCCCCCAGACCCCCTGCATCCCTCCAGCATCCCCCCCCTGCCCCCCCAGTGGTCCCCGGGGCTGGATGGGGTAGGGTGAAGGGGAGGAGGGGTGAAGGGGGGGTTCGGCCCCACACACGGTGCTGGGGACCCAGGCGTCCGGGCGGTGCCCCTGCTCTCTGCACTGGCCTCAACACCCGGCACATGGCGGACCCAGGCATCCAGGGGACCCAGGCGTCCGGGTGCCCCGCCCACCCCCACGTGCCAAGCCAGGCGCAGCGCTGGTCAGCCATTGGCTGCCCAGCCACCGCACCACCGGGGCCGGCCAATTGGGGCATGCTTGCCCGCCGCAGCGCCCACAGCCTGCCAAGGCCTGCTGGTGCCAGCCAATCCACTGCTGGCTCCTCCCCCTCCTGCCTGCCAGTGCCAGCCAATCAGGTACCACCTGGCTGGCCTGCCGAGGCCTCTCATTGGCCACCAGCCCTGGCCCCCCCCTCCCCCGGCCCATTGGCTCCAGTCCGGCGCCACGGCCTGCTCCAGCGCCAGCCAATCCAGGGCCGGCAACATGGGGCAGGCAGCCAATCGGGCGTCGTGCCACGGCACTGGGGGCCAATGGGGTGCCCTGCTGGGGGTCGCGACCCGCAGCCCACAGTGCCACGGCAGTGCCAGAGGTGATGGGGGGGGGGGGGGGGGGGGCCACGGGGTTGCCACGGTGATGCTGGGGGCAGGGCCCCGCCCCACCATTGTTCCAGCAGGGCCTGGCGATGACATCATGTCTCGTTGCCCCCAGCAACCAGACAAGTCAGACACGATGGGGGGGGCAGTCCCCCAGTGCCTCCCAGTTTGGCAGCAGGGGTGGGGTGTGTGTGGGGGGGGTCCTGGGCCTTGCTCATTAACCGCCTAATTCGCCCGTGATGGGAGGGAGGGGCAGGTGAGGACCCAGGCGTTCGGGCGTGCCCTGGCAGGGGACCCAGGCGTCCGGGAGGGGACCCAGGAGTCTGGGGGGGCACCGAGGTGTTTGGGGGGGACCCAGGCGTCCGGGAGGGGACCCAGGCGTCCGGGGACCCTACCTGCTGCTGGGGAGGGTCAGAAAGTTGCCGTCGCGGGGTCCGAGGCCGACAAGGCGGGGGGCAGCGGCGGCGCCTGACGCTGCGAATGCTGCGGGGAGAGCGGGCTCAGCCCGGCCCACACGGGCGCCCGTGACACGCGGTGCAGGCGTGCCAGGCACGGTGCAGGCATGCGAGGCGTGCTGCAGGTGTGGCAGAGGCCCCGGTGTCGTGGCAAGTGCGTGTGCATGTGAGCGTGCAAAAGCAACCCACGTGTGCGTGGAGCCAGGGGAACCTGCCCCCGTGTGAGGAGCCGGGGGGGGGGCTGCACACATGCATGCGAGTGTGCGACAGTGCGGGTGAGTGCGTGAGGCCGTGCATGCACAATCACACACGTGCATCCAGGGCCACATGCTCACACACACACAACGTGCACCCCCACTGCACAGGAGGTGCTCGTGCACCCCAGGGTTGCCCCGTGCCAGTAGCACAGTGCCAGGACCCCCCCTCCCATGGGAGCCCCCCCCATCAGTACTTACCTGTGGGGATATCGCACCCCCCCACCCCCAAGTCCCCCCTAAGGATGGAGCCAGGAAAAGGAAAATTCAAGCAATCTGGGTGCCCCCCTGCCCCCGCAGGGGACCCAGGCATCTGGGCCCTGGACCCCCAGCAGCACAAGGGACCCAGGCATCCTGTGCCCCCTCCCAACCAACCCCCCACCGAAAATGGGGTAAAAAGGGGGAAAAAATGGAGAAGGGGAAAAACGAACTGAAAATGGGGTGGATGAGGCGCCAGCGTGGACGGAGCGGACGTGCCCAGGGTCAGGGGACAGTGACGGGGGACGGTGACAACGATGACGATGCGGAGGAGGTGATGATGCACGGGCAGCCGGGCCAGGCTGGGCCACCCTGTCACCCTCGTGTCACCCCCGTGTCAGCCCCCGTCACCCCCTGTCACCTGCTGCCCCCCCCCGCGGGGTCACCTTGGTGCCACCCGTGTCACCGGTGCCATCCTGCACCTGCCTGTGCCACCGCCGGGTCGCCCCAGGGCCACCGCTGCCGCTCGTGCCACCGGCCCCCGAGGTCCCCGCCTGGCACCTGCAGCCCACTGCACCCCACTGCTGCACCCCACTGCTGTGCACCCCACTACACTCCCTGCACCACACAGCTGCATCACACTACTGTGCACCCCTGCACCCCGCTGCTGCACCCCACTGCTGCACCCTTGCACCCACTGCTCCACCCCCGCACCCCACTACTCCACCCCCCGCACACTATTGCTGCACCCTTTGCACCCCAGTGCTGCATCGCCCTCCACCCCACTGCTGCACCCCCTGCACTCCTCCCTGCTCCCCCATGGCCCAGGTCCCGGCTGCAGGTGCAGTGGGGTGCAGTGGGGTGCAGTGGGGCGCAGGTGCTGGGGACTTACGGGGTGCCGCGGCGCGCTCCGCCCTGGGGGCCGCTGGGGGCTTTGGGCTCCGGCGGGGGCAGGGGCAAGGGCCGGGCCAGGGGGGCCCCCGCAGCCCCCCCGGCCCGGCCCTGCGCCCCGCACGGCTGCAACGAGAACACGGTGACGGGCACCCAGCACCCCGGGACCCCCAGGACGGGGGCGGGGGGACGGCGCTGTGGCACGGGGAGGGGCAGTGGCACAGGGTGGCACGGGGACACAGGGGCCCTTGCACCCGGGGTGGCCCTTGCACACGGCACAGGTGCGCGTGGGGGGTCCTCAGGGTGGGGGGTCCCTGTCACCCCCCTCCTGGCCCCTCCGCTGCAGCCAGCACGGCTGCCAAGACTCATTTGCATACAAGCTCCACCTCCAGTGCTGTATTTGCATGCCGGGCCCGCCCCTGTAGCCATATTTGCATAATGCCCCACCTCTTTGCACTCTGGCACCGCCTCTGCCATCTCATTTGCATACAGACTCCACCTCCTGGCTCTTATTTGCATCTAGGTTACACCTCCAGTGAATTGTCCTACATAGGCCCCCGCCTCCCCGTCTAATTTGCTTACAAGCCCCACCTCCAGGGAACACCACGCTGTACAAGCTCCGCCTCCTGTACCTCATTTGCATACAGACCCCGCCCCCAGCAAGCCCGTTGCCGCGGAGACCGGGCCCCGCTCTGGTCCCTCTCGGGAGATGCACTGGGACCAGTGTCCGCACGGGGCCCCAGACTGGTTCCGGGGCCCCAGACTGGTCCTGGTCCTGGCCCCGCAGAGCCCCGAGCATGGGGTCGGGCCAGGGGGTAGCGTCCCCCACATCCCCACCGTGTCACCACATCCGCACGTCCCGCGTCACCGTGTCCCTACATCCCCTGTCCCCTGTGTCCCCCCCATCCCCGCAGTGGCACCCGTTCCCGTCCCCGTCCCACCTGGGGGCCCTGGGCGGCGCCGTCGGCGCAGACGAACTGGACGAAGTCCTTGAGCGAGTCCTGCCCGTGGTGGTAGCGGATGGTGGGGTGGGCGAAGTAGGGGCTCGACTGGGGCAGGAGGGACCCCGACGGGAAGTGCAGCGCCGAGGCCGTGGCCCGCGGGCTGCCTGCAGGGACCCTCAGCGCCGGCACGGGCAGCCACAGGACCCAGGCGTGGGGGACCCAGGTGTCCAGGGATGCAGGACCTGGGGTCCAGAGCCCTCCCAGGACCCAGGCGTTTGGGGGAGATGGGGACAGGACTCAGGTGTCCAGGGACATCCCACTCCCCCCAGCCCAGGTCTGGACCCCTAGTCCCCCCAGGTCCACCCTGTGTTCACCCACCAGTGCCCAGATGGGACCCCAGGTGCCTGGGGCCACCCCGACCCCTTCAAGACCAGGGATCCCAAGGAGCTAGGTGGGGCAAGGGGTGTCAAGGGGTGAGGCAGTGTGGGGGGCCAGGGGTCCCAGGGAAAGGCAGGGGATGCCCAGGGGGGACAGGGGTCCCAGGGGGTCCCGGGGGCGTGGGGTCTCACCAGGGCGGACGCCGGCCAGGACGGGCAGGGGGTGGTGGCCGAAGGCCATGCGGGGGGCGGCCCCGTGCCCCGACAGGGCACTGCAGAAATCCAACTTCCCCGACTTCTTCAGCGCTGCCGGGCCTGGGGAGGCCGGGGGGGTCGGGGGGACACCCGGACCCCAGCACCCCCACAGCCCCCTAGGGACCCTCCAGGACCCCCAGACTCCTTCCAGACCCCAGTGTCCCCCCAGACCTCCCAGCACAGACTAGACCCCCAACTCTCAGGGAACCTCCACATCCCTCACCGATGCCCTGAAACCCATACCCCCCCCCCCCCTCAAGCCCCTGCATCCCCATAGCCCCCCTTTGCCCTTTACCCCCGTGTTTCACCCCCCCAATGTCCCTCCTCATGTCCTCTTGTCACCCACCTATGTCCACATCCACCCCCAGGAACCCCCTGTGCCCCCCCCACGTCCCTCCTGTCACCCTCCCATGTCGACATGCCCCCATGCACCCCATGTCACCTACCGGTGTCAACGTCCCCTCCCCAGGGACCCTGGCTGCTGCCGGGGGCTGGGGACCTCCCTGGCCCGGGGTAGAAGACGTCGTCCCCGGGACCCTCCAGGTCCCCCTCGTCCAGCGCCTTGGGACGCTTTGGGCCGCTGCAGGGACAGGGGTGTCACCTCCGGGGATGGGAGTGTCACCCCCCAGGGATGGGGGCATTACCCCACTCCCCCTCCCCCAGCAGTGTCACTCACCAAGAAGTGGAGCACCACCCCCCCACTGGGGACACAGGGATGTACAGGAGTCCTGGAGGGTGCCCAGCTTGGGGGGGGGTATAGGGTATCCCGGGGGGGTCCCAGGGGCTTATGGGGGTCCCAGGGAGTTATGGAGGTCCTGAGGGTGCCCCAGGGGGGTTATTGGGCAATTACTGGGGGATCCCGGGGGGGGGGCAGGGGGTTATGGGGGTCCCAAGGGTTATGGGGGGATCCTGTGGGGTTACGGGGGGTCCTGTGGGGTCCCAGGGTACCTGGCAGCAGGGGGCCCCAGGGGCCGGCGGCCGAGGGCGACAGGGCTGATGTTGTAGTAGCCCCCTGGGCTCTCCAGATCGGCCAGCGAGAAGTGGGACCCGATGCCGTTGCCACGGGGGCTGGGGGACACGGGGGACGTGGGGGACCCACACAGGACCCCCTGAGCCACCCCCGTGTCCTCCATGCCTCCATGTCCCATGTCCTCACCTCCCCCCATTCCCACGACACCCCTATGTTCCCCTGTCCCCCGTCCCCCACGTCCCATCCCTCCCCCTGCCCCCATCCCCCCATGTCCCCTCCACGTCTCCCCCATGTCCCCACTTACTCTGGGACACCCTCACCAGCTCCGTCACGTTCCAGACACCCGACGTCACGAAGCAGTCCTGGAAGGTCAGGTGCCCTGGGGACACGGGACACAAGACATGGGAGACATGGGGGGACACAGCGCTGGGGCGGGCACAGGGACTGGGGACATGAACACATGGGGCAGGGACACCATGGGGCCAGAGGGCACGGGGTGCCACGGGGGAGCACTAGGGGGCTGCAGGGGGTGGCATTGGGGGGGTCCAGGCAACCATGGGGGTGGCCCTGGAGACACTGGGGGCTCACCGTTGGCAGTGGTTTGATGTCCGCGGTCTCCCTGGGGGTTTGAACTGTCGGATTGTCCAGAGTCTGCAGGAGAGATGGGGTCAGGCCCGGATGCCGGGGTCCCCCCCAGCCGCCGGGGTCCCCGTCCCACCCTGGGGGAGGGGCAGCCCAGACGCCTGGTCCCAGCACTGAAGGGCCCCTTGTTCCCGCGGGGTCGTTTTGAGGTGAACGTCCGCCGGGACCTCGGCTGCGCCAGGGCAGCGCCCGCAGCCCCCGTCCTCCAGGGGACTCAGGCATCCGGTGCCCCTCGCCCCATACAGGACCCAGGCGCCTGGGTGCCCCCACCCCACACCCCCGAGGGGACCCAGGCGTTCGGGTGCCCCCTTGGCCGAGTGATGGGGGGGGATGCAGCAGCCGCAGGGGGCTGGGGGGGGGCCAGGGCTGGCAGGGGGCCGGGCTGGGCCGGGGGGGCCAGGGGCCGCCGTGGGGCCGGGCCGGGGGCCAGGAATGCGCTGGCCCCCTGCCAACGGGCAGCGCCAACAAAGCAGCCATTGTCTGCACCGAGTGGGGGGTGCCTGGACGCCTGGGTCCCCCCCCAGCACGCTCCCCATGCCCATGTCCCCCCCCAGCAGCAATCCCCATCTGCCCCCGGACACCTGGGTCCCCCCAGCACCCCCACCTAGATGTCTGGGTGTCCCATCCCCCTGCACCCCCCCATCCCCGATGCCTGTGTCCCCCCCAGCACCCCCACACCCCTGACAGGGCCCCAGGGCTCCCCTCGCTCCCTCTGTCCCAGGGACCCAGGCGTCTGGGCGGAGAAGGGGCAGGAGGACAGGTCCCCTCCCCCGCTTTGGCCCTGCTGCATCACCCCACAGGGTCAGGGGTCAGCAGGACGCGTGCCGGGTCGCGACCTCTGCAGGGGGGTCGTGTGGCGGGCACGTGCCACCCCACCCCCACTGCCTGCCCGGACGCCTGGGTCCTCCCGCAGCACTTGGTCTTGGGGAAGACCCCAACACTGGGTCCTGGGAGCAGGGGGGCCCGGACGCCTGGGTCCCTGGGGGGCTCTCAGGACCCCCATCCCACAGCCACCCCCATGCCTCAGTTTCCCCCGCTAAGCCCCGAGCTGGACCCAGCGGGTCCCCTTGTCCCTACAGGTCCCTGGCCCCACGGCATCCCTGTGTTCCTGGTGCCGGCAGGGGGTTCAGGTGCTGTTGGGCAGCTGCACCCCACCCCCCCCGTGGGGCCCCTCCCCTTGCACCTGCGTCCCCCGGACCCAGGTGTCCAGGAGGGGACCCAAGCGTTCGGGCGGTGCCAGCAGCAACTGTGTGTGTCACCCGTGCAGCCCCCCACAGTCCCTATGGATCCCGCAACTCACGCGGACCCCTACAGCTGCCTGCAGTCCAACAGGCCCTATAGACCCACCTGGAGCCCCACAGACCCCCAGACACACAGAGATCCCGGCGGAGCCCTATAGAGCCTACAGAGCCCTGCAGCTCCACTTGCACCCCAAGACCTCAGAGACCTGCAGACCCCATGGGTGCCCCTATGGGTGCCCCTGCAGGCACCCACAGACCCAGATGCACCCCACAGGCCCCTATAGACACATATAGACCCCCCCCCCCCCCGTGTGGAGCTGGAGCCGCCGGCAGGGAAAGGGACCCCAGCATCCAGGCATGCCCCCCATAGGGCAAGCAGGGGGCAGCAAGGGGGCACGACCAGCACACGCGTGTGCAAGACACAAACAAGAGTAGGTCGGGGGGTCCCCAGCATGGGGGGGTGACACGCTATGGCATGGCGGGGTCCCTGGCATGGGGGGGCTATTGAAGGGGGGTGGCACACCATGGCACAGGGCACCCCAGCATGGGCGGGGGGTCCCCATCCCAGGAGGGTCCCGTTGCAGGGCTGCGGTGCCGCAGAGCGTTTCGGGTGCCAACAGGCGCCGCCATCTTACATACGGGGCGGGGGGGGGGGGGGATTGGCACCACGCCCCCCGGCCCGCAGCAGCCAAAGGGCCCTGGCGGGGGGGGGGGGGGGTGTGAGGGGGGATGCCGGGGGGGGCTGGGGGCTGGGGCTGCGCACGGGGCCTCGTGCCGCGCGTGGGGGCACGGTGCCAACCGGGGCCATTTTGGCGGTGCCGGGCGGGCAGCTGCATTGGGGATTTGAGCCCCACCAGCCGGGGGGGGGGGGGGGGGGGGAGGGGGTGTGGGGGGGGAGGCGGGCCGCAGGCCCCCCCGACGGATGTGCCCAGATTTGGGCACATGGGTCTGGGAGGGGGATTTGTCCGGGGGGACAGGATACACACTCCAAACTGCCCTCTCCTTCGCCCCCTCAACGCAGACGAGGGACCCAGGCATCTGGGCACCCCCCATCGAGGACCCAGGCGTCCGGGATTTGACCCTAAGCACCGGTAAAGTGATCCAAAATCCCTCGCTCCAGCCCCAAAATTACACCTCCCCCCGGCAGCAAAGGCAGGACCAGGCTGGGTTCCCCCTATACACACACACACGGCTCTGCCCCTGTGCCCCCTGCACACACATGTCCCCATTGCAGCCCTGTGGCACTGCACACGCGTGTCCCCCCACCCCAGCTCGGTGCACACATGCGTGTGCGCTGCTGGTGCCCTGCAGGCATGAGGGGCGGGTGGCCATGGCACGCCCACACCCCAGCCAGGGCAAAAGCATCCGCCGGAGCCTGGCCCGTGGCACGGCATGGCTCGGTGCACAGCAGAGCTCGGTGCACAGCAGAGCTCGGGGCTTAGTGTATGGCACAGCTTGGTGCACAGCATGGCTCAGTGCTTGGTGCATAGCAGAGCTCGGTGCAGTGCAGAGCCTGGTGCATGGCACGGCTCGAGGCTTGTTCCGGCGCTCAGCGCGGGTGCATGGCACAGCTCCGTGCACGGCTCACAGTGCATAGTCTGGCACAGCGCATGGCACACGGCTCGGCACGCGGCACACGGCACGTGGCGCGTGCTTTGGCACACGGCGCGGCTTTGTGCGAGGCACGCGGGGGCCAGTACCCCCAGCCGGAGCCCACCCCAGGTGGTGCAGGGAGGGGGCTGGGCAGGGCTGTGGGTTAAAGAGGGGCCTCGGATGGCTGCGCAGAACCACCAGCACTGCTCCGGCCCCAGGGCTGCTGCAGACCCAGCCCAGCCCTGGTGCAGGATCCCTCCGGCGCCTGCTGGGGCTGCAGGTGCCCCCGAGGCATTGTGGGGGGACAATGGCCCCAGGGCCCCTCTGGAGCCGGGGGGGGGGCACAGCCGGGAGCCTCTGCCCGCAGCCCTGGCATGCGCAGTGGCCCCCATCGCCCCCCGGCCGTGCTGCTGGCTCCAGCTCAGCCCCCCGCGCTCCCCGCTGGCAGCACTCACCGGGCGCCGTGGACAAAGTAGGCCAGGTAGAGGTCGAGCTCCTTGGATGGTGACGCCGATGTGGTGGGGCTGGACGCAGAGGCCGGGGCTGGCACACTGGGCGCCTTGGCCAGGCGCTCGCCATACGGTGCTCTCCAGCGGGACCCCCTTGAAGAGGATGACCATCACCAGGTCCAGGCGCCAGACCTTGTCGGCCTGGCGCAGGCAGTCGATGCGGCGGATCTTGCCCTTCTGGTCGGGGTGGAGAGGACGCAGCAGGGCGCCTTCTTGCCGGTGACGGAGAGCACGAAGTCCTCGCGGCACTCGGGCCCGATGTCCTTGCGCAGCTTGGCCAGGAGGCGCGAGGCCCACTTCTGCTTGACCTCGGGCTTCTCGCCCAGCAGCTCGTCCTTGACGGCGCGCTCCTCCTCCTTCGACATCCGCTTCTCGTGCTTCTTGAAGTACTTGCGCTTGCGGGCCTGCAGGTTGAACCAGGTGTAGGAGAAGGCCCGGACGTGGGGGGCAGCAGCGCCTCGATGAAGGGGTGGAACTCATCCTGTGGGGCAGGGTGGTGTCAGTGGGACGGCTGCCGTGGGGCAAACCGCAGCCCCGGCAGCTCCCAGGGGACCCCCATCCTGTACAGGGAGCTCCCAAGGGGACAGCCCCATTCTGCACAGCAGGAGCATCCTTGGGCATGGCTACATCCGCACAGGGAGATCACGGGCACATGCCCATGCTGTGCAGGGGGAGCATCCCCAGACACGGCCCCATCCTGCATAGGGAGCACCCAGGGGTACAGCCACATCCTACGCAGGGGGCTCCCGAGGGAACCCCAGTCCTGCGCAGAGGACCATCCCCAGGCATGGCCTCACCCAGCCCCTGGGGATGCTCAGCTCAGCTCTGGGCATCACTGGGGACCAGGGATGCAGGATCCGACCCCGGGAATGGCCCTGCAGGGCTGGGGGACCCGGGCAGCCCCGGCCCAAGGGGACCTGCCAGGCTCCTGGTGCCGCGACTGGCTCCGAGGACGAGTCGGCTTCCAGTCCCGCACAGCCCCAGTGCCAGCACGGCCCCGCGGTGCTCCCGTGTCCCCGGCCCAGGGACGGCTCAACCCCATGTCTCTGGCCCATTCAGACCCCGTCCCAGCCCTGCTCAGGCCCCCCATCTCACCACAGCCCCGTCCCCATCCCCTGTATCGGCACAGCCCCAGCCCTGCCCGTCCCCGTCCGGCTCCTGGTGACACTCCCGCTGCCGTCGGAGCTCAGCTGCCCCAGGCACGTCCCCGAGCCACCCGCCTGGTCCCGTCCCCAGAGCCGGTCCCTGCTGCCAGCCCCATCCCCGGTGCTACCGATCACCATCCCTGTCCTCATCAGTCCCCGTCTCCTAGTGCCACCCCCTGTCCCCTGTCCCTGCTTGCCGGCGCCACCGGTCCCCATCCTCTGTCCGCGCTTGCTGGTGCCGTCGGTCCCGGTCCCCGTCCCCATCCTGGTCCCCGTCGCGGTCCCCGGTGCCACCAGTGCCCGTCCCCGGTCCCCGTCCCTGGAGCCGCCAGTCCCGTCCCATCCCACCCCGTCCCCGTCCGTACCATCGCGGCGGCTCATCCCGGCCGTGGGCAGCTGCCAGTCGGGCCCCGGCGGGGCAGAACCGGGGGCGACAGACGGGGACGGAGGGCGCTACCGGGGGGGAAAGGGTTAACAGGGGCTACCGGGGGGGGCCGGTCGGGGGGTGGACACTGCGGGGGGGCTCAGGTACCGGGGGTCCCGGTTACCGGGGGGGGTCTCAGCTGCCGGGACAGCGCGGGTCCTGGGGCGCGGGGGGTCCCTGTCGGGGGGTCCCTGTCGGGGGGTCCCGGTGCCGCCGCGGAGCCGCCGCCGCCGCCGCCGCCGCCGGGCGCGGAGCGCGCGGAGCCGCCGCGGCCCCTTTTGGCACCGGGACCGGCGCGGCGGCGGCCAATGGGGGCGCAGCGCGCGGGGGGGAGCGGCCGCCCCATTGGCCGGGCCGGGGGGGCGGGGCCGGGGGGGCGGTGGAGTTCGGGGCCGGGACACGGGGGGGCCGGGGCAGCGGGACGGAGCGGGCCCGTGGGCGGGCGGGTGTGCAGCGGGCGCGCTCCGGCGGGGCCGCGCATGTGCCACGCGTGTGCCCTGCGAGCCCCCCGCGAGCCCCGTCCGCGTGCCACGCGCGTGCAACGCGAGCCCCGCGCAAGCTCCCGTGCAAGGGCCGTGCAAGGCGGCCAGCGGGGCAGAGCCCCGGTGCGCCTGCAGCCCCGGGGACTTCGCCAAAACACAGGGATCCGCACCCAAAGCTGTGCCAGGAGTCACCCGCGCACCCCGACCGCGCTCCTCGTGCAAACCCTCGTGCAAAGCCCCGTGCAAGGGGGTCGAGCGAGGGACGCTGGGGCCACACTCGTACGAGGGGCCCGTCCCGGGGGTCCAGCCCCCCTCGACATACCCCGGGACGGGAAGGCCCTGCATTTTGGCTGCTTTCCCCCGGCCCCGCGGCGCCCCTGTGTGGAACAGCCCAAAACCTCCGTTTCTGCCCCCAAATCCCCGATTGCAGTGCTTGGAGCCAACACCCCCCCCCCCCTAATTAATTCCCTCTGTGCGAAGAAAAAACACAAAATTTGGGCGTTTCAGCGGCGGGGCCAGGGGGAGGCTCCCGCGCATCAGTGCCCGCACCCCCCCCCCCAGCCCCAAACCTCACAGCTTTCACCCCAAAGCCGTGGCAGGGAGGGGGAGGCTGTGCATAGCACTGCTCCCTGGCCCCCGCCCCCTTCCTGCCCCATTTGGCTTTTCAAAACCCATGGAATGGGACACGGCGGCACTGGCACGGGGGGGGGGGGGGGGGGGGGGGGCACAGGAAGAGGGAGCACTCGGGGGCTCCTGCCTCCCCCAAGGAGTTTGCACGAGGGGTCACGATTCGCACAAGGGGTCGCGGTTGTGCACGACAGCTCTGCTCACAGTACCCCCAGCCGAGCTGCCCACAGGGGCAAGGGGGGATCCAGGTGTCCAGGCCCCCTCCTACCCGCAGCCCCCTCCCCTCCCAGCTGGTGGCAGAGGACCCAGGCGTCTGGGCCTGCCAGCACCCACTTGGGCATGGAGCAGGCTCCCAGACAGCTGGGTCCCCCCGGACACCTGGGTCCCCTCCCAAATGTCTGGGTCCCCTCTACACCTCGGGGAGGGCACTGGGGTGGTCAGGCTGGCAGAGGTGGTGGTCAGTGGCCCGAACGCCTGGGTTCCCCCGCAGCCACAGCGAAGACAAGAGCCGCCAGGTCAGGCCCATGCTGCCCAGATGCCTGGTCCGCCCGAACGCCTGGGTCCCCTCCCGAACGCCTGGGTCCCCTCCCCGTCCCTCTGCAGGGAAGCTGGGGCTAGCGTGGGAAAGATCTAGAGGCTTGGCTGCCGGGGTCTGCCCGGACGCCAGTGTCCCCTGCCCGAGGCCAGGGTCCCCTCCCGGATGCCAGGGTCCCCCCCCGGACACTGGGGTCCGCGCCGAGGCGGGGTCCGGCCCCGGTTGCTGCTGGGCTGCCATTGGCTGCGCCGGCCCCGCATTGAGCCGCAGTCTCGGGCGAAGCCACGTCGCCGCGTCCGCAGCTGCGAGCGCCCGGCAAAGCGCCAGCGCGGCGGCGGGGGGGGCGGCGCCGGATCGGGAGGGAAAAAGCCCAGAAAAAACAGAAAAGAAGGAAAAAAAGAAAAAAAAAAACACACACCCCCCCCGGCCCCCCCGCCCCAGCAGCGCCCGCCCTCCCGCGCCGCTGCCAGCTCCCCCCGGCCCTCGGCTTCGGCCGCGAGAGAAACAGCCCGAAACAGCCGGAATTGCCGCAAAAATCCCCCCGGCGGCCCCTGACGCTGCTGCCAAGACCCTCCTGGGCGGGGGGGAGGGGGGGGGCGGGGGGGGGCAGCCAAGGAGGGGGGCGAGCGAGGGGCGTCCTGGACCCCCAGGCGGTGGCGTGGGGGGGAGCCATGAGGGACCCCAGCACCAGGCCGGGAGCTGCCAGGACCCAGCCATCCGGGGGGGACCCAGGCATCCTGGCGGCCTCAGAGAGAACATGCCGGATAGTCCTGGTGGGGGACTCAGGCGTCTGGGGGGGGACCCAGGCATCCAGGCTGTGCGGAGGAAGCTGCCTGCCTGTTCCCCTGCCTGCAGCCACGTGGAGGACCCAGGCGTTCGGGCTGCTCGAGGGGAACCCAGGCATCTGCCCCCCCCACCCCGCCTTCCCCACACAGCAGAGCCGGGGACAGGACCCAGGCATCCAGGCCATGCTGGGGGCTGAGGAGGTCACAGGCACCAGGGAGGGACACACTGCAGCGGCTCGAGGCGGTGCCGCAGCACGCGGGGCCGATGCAGTTTGGCACCAGTGACCCAGGCATCCGGACGTGCCTCCCTCCACCAGCCGGGGAGGGGACCCAGGCATTCAGGCTGCCCCCCATCCCCCCCAACCCTGTTCCCTCCCCAGAGTGGACCCAGGCGTCCCGGCCCCCCGTGGCCTCTTGCCAGGCTGGGCCGGGGGGGGGCCCGCGGTGCTGCTGCATCCAAGAAAGCTTTTTGTGGCCCATCAATAATTCAGGCCCCCCCCGGCCCGGCCAAGGGCTCCTCCATTATTGATGCCGCCGGCACAGCCCCACGGCTGGGGGACATGGGGGGGACATGGGGAGACACAGGGAGGGGAATCAGCCAAGCTGTGAGTGCTGCAACACAAGGGTGCAGTGGCGCAGACAGTAAAGCACATGCACACGTCTTGCCATGTATGTGCAGGGCCCACACATGCCTCACCACACACGCGGCTCCTCGCACACACGGGTGGCATGCACACTGCATGGACACGCAGCACAATGGTGTGCAAACACGCCATGCGCAGGCCGCACATGCCACACGCATGCACCCCCAGTGTGGCGCCCACACGTGTCGCCTGCCCCCGCCTCATACAGCCCTGGGCACCTCGCACGGCCTCGCACGTGGTGGGGGAGGCGGTGCCTCCCCCGCACCGATTGCATCAGCCAGCGGCACGGCCCCGCATGGCCACGCGTGGGGCACAGGGCCCTCACACATCCCTCGCACGCCAGCACAGGCATGCACACACATGCACTGCACCTTGTACATGTGTGTTGCACACGTGGTGCATGCAGGGATGCAACATGGGCGGTGTGGGAACACACCCGTATGCAGAGGCACCGTGCACACGTGTTGCACACACGCTACACAAGGAGACGCACAGGGAGCGTGCAGGCGCAGCTGCCACGTGTGCATGTCGCCTGCACACACATCGCACACATGGTGCATGCATGGCACATGCACGTGCACCCCCATTACAAACATGTGCACCCAGCCCCCATGACACACATGTGCATCCTCTCTCCTTGTCACATACATTTGCACCCCATTACATACATCTGCACATCCCCACCGTTACACATGTGTGAAACCCCCCTGCCAGTTGGGCCCATCAGGCACCCGCAGCTCTTTGCACGTCCCAGCCCCCACAGCCTATAGGTGCCCCGTGCACCGGCCTGGTCCTCGCCGGGCCCTATAGGTGCTGGCTGCAGGCTGGGGGGGGGCAGAGTTTGGAGAGTGTGGGGCAGCACACGCCCCTCTCATCCCCCCCAGCCTCCCAAGGCAGCTCCGCACCCTCTGTGGGTCCAGGCACCAGTGAGGCTGAACGTTACAGCTGCGGGTGCACAGTGCACCCTGTGGCACCAGGGGTACCCTGCGGTGACGGGCACCGCTGCAGCCTGTGGCAACGGGCCCTGCAGCAGCACTGTGCCATGCCAGGCTGTGCCGTGCCGCAGGCGCTGGGACACATCCCAACACCACGTCCTGCCCAGGCACCCCGCTCGGCAGCATGCCCTCGGCTGTGGTCTACTGCCCCAGGTGTGTGGTGCGCTGCTTATCACATACATGTTACGTATGTGTCTTGTACATGGCACGTGCACGTGCTGCACTGAACCCCCAAACGCATGTTACCTTATGTGCCGTGATGTGCACATCGCACCCACAGTGTGTGGCGCATTGCACCCCATCGTCAGCAGCACTTTGTGCTCTGCACCGGCCACTGCACCGTGCACCGGCCACGGCACCACACGGCACCCTGCACCGGCCACAGCACTGTCCTGTGCCTCACCTCACACCACACCAGCCACAGCACCCTGCACCGGCCATGGCACTGAGCCCGGCACCCTGCACTGCACCCACCTATACCACACTGCTATAGGGGTCAGTGATGCGCGTGTGGCTGTGGCCACCACCGCACAGCCCTGCAGGGTGTAGGCTATAGGGGCGGGGCACACGCAGCCCCCTCATCCCCTATGGCGCATGTTGGCCTCCCCCCCCCCAGCAGCTGTGTGGGCACAAGGGGGCCATGCGGGCGTGGAGGAGCTGTGTATTTTCCCCTGTGCTTTGGAGAGGAAAAGGCTGGGGGGGGCATTTTGTGCAGCTGGGGGGTCTGTGGGTGCCCCCGCTCCACCCAGGGGTCACCCAGGTGGTGACAGTAACGGTGATGTCGTGACAGTGACAGTGAGAGTGACCTACATCGCTCCCAGGCTGTGCTACGTCCCCCAGGGTCCGGCCTGGGGCAGGGGGCAGCTCCACGCAGCTGCGACCCTCGGCTGGGGGGACACGGGGGGACCCTGGCCCAGCGAGCAGCCGCAGCACCAACAGCTGGAGCCCAGTGCTGGGCCGGGGGGGCTGGGGGCTGCGTCCCAGTGGGGGCCGGGGCCACACGTGCAGCCGCGAGGTTTCACCGCAGAGGCTGCGGATTACGGCACGCAGAGAGAAGCTGCTGCCGGTTACACCAGCTATAGGTTACAATGGCTGTAGGGGACGGGGGCTGCAGGGGACGGGGGCTGGTGCTGTGTCAGCGGTGGATGAGGTACAGCTGGTACCTGATCGGCCACAGGGCCCGGTGGCAGGAGCTGCCGCTATACGTGCTGCTATAGGTGCTGCTACGCATGCTGCTATAGGTGCCGCTATGCATGCTGCTATCTGTGTCCATGGCTGGACACAACAGCTGGGTCCTGCGTGTGCTGGGGGCCTGGCCCCACGCCGGCGCGATGGGGGGGACAGTGGCACTGGCCCAAAACTGCCCAGAAACAGCTCAAAAGGGAAAGGGGGGCGAGAGGGGAGCTCATGCGTGTGAGCGTGCGGTGCCAGTACGCACAGGCACGCTTCGACACACTCAGGATTGGGCCCGTGAGGGCGCTGGGCATACGTGTGTGCATGCACGTGTGTGCATAATGTGAGACTGTGGGTGTGCACAGGGGTGTGCACATGCATGCAGAGTGCAACCACGTACACGCACCAGCAAGCACATGTGTGCAGTGTGTGTGTGCATGCGGGACCACATGCGTGTGCAACTGTATGTCCAAGACAGAGCACACGCGTGCGCGCTGGCACGGGCAGGCAGTCTCACAGGCGTGTTGCTGGCGTGTGCAGGCAGGGGCACACGCATGTGCAATGGCGTGTTGCTGGCGCGTGCACACGCGTGTGCAGGGCGGGCGCCGAAGCTGCGAGAAGCGCCGCTGGCCGCCCGCCCAGACGCAACCGGCCGCCAAAACCGCCCCGAAAAGCGGGAGAAAAGGGCAACAGCGGGGGGAGCAGCTACGCCCGGCGGGGGGGGAGGCCGGGCTGCCCAAGCAACCACAATGGGACCCTGGGGGGACCCCAGGACAGCCAGGGGGAGCAGGGACCCCCATAGGAACTCCGATAGGGACCCCCATGCCACAGCCCCTGAGACATGCCCCTACCCAGTGCCCGATGTCACCCCTCCCCACGGACCCCACAGACAATCCCCCCCCAGCCCTCACGGACCCCCCCAGCCCCTCCGCAGCGATCCCCCTCCCCATGGCCCCCCGCGACACCCTAACAACCCCCCCCAAGACGAGGTATCACCCGGCTCCGGTGCCCCTGCGGGGGCCTCACCCTTGCCCGGTCCCATGGAGCCCCACGGAGCCCCCGTGCCGCCCTCCTGTGGACCCCTGGGCCACAACCCCGCCGGGGCCGGGTTTAAGCCCGTCCCGGCGGTGTCCACAGGCACAAAACACCCCGTGGGCACCGACTGTCCCGTCCCGCAGGGGCCCCGTGGGCAACACCTCCCGTGGGGCAAACACCCCACACCCCTCAGTTCCCGTGGGTGACTCCTGCCTCGTCTCCCCCCGCCGCGGGAAGGGGCTTCGCGGCGGCACCGGGCCGGGGAGTCTCGGGGCGCTGCCCCACTCGGAACTGGGTCCCCCCGCACCGGGCCGCCGTCGGGCTGGGCACAACCGGGGCCCCCCGCACCGGGGGGCCGGCCGGGGCCACTCCGGGACGCAGCGCCGCGGGCACCGGCCGGAGGCGGCAGCAGCCCCGGACCAGACCAGCTCCCCCGGCAGCCGCGCACCGGGAGCCGCCCCGGCGCTCGCTCGGGGCCCCGGTGCCAGCGGAGGAAGCAGACTCGCCGCCCGCCCGGTACCGGTAACCGGGAGGGGTCGCACCCCCACCCACATTTTGGGGGGCACAGTCGTTCGCGGCGCGCAGCAAAGCTGGGACTGGACCCCCGGGACCGGACCCCTCTTTACGGACCCGCCGTTACCGGACGCCCCCCGTTACCGGACCCCCCGCTCCCGGCTGTACCTGGGTGAGGCAGTACGGGGAGTACATGGCGGCGGTGTCAGCCGCGGCGGGGCATGGCGGGGGGTCCGCGGGTGCCGGGGGTCCGGGTGGTCCCGGGTCCGGGGGTGCCGGTGCCGGCAGCGCGCGGGGAAAGTTTGCCCGAAGTTGGCGCCCGCCGCACTTTTGCCGCGGGAAGCGCCGCGCCGGCCCCGCCCCCGTCAGGCCCCACCCCTTCCCCGCCCCGGGCACCCCCACCTCGGCATCGGACCCGCCCACTCGCGGCAGGACCCCGCCCTCCTCTAGCGCTGGACACGCCCCCGCCCCTGTGGACACGCCCCCGGCAGGATGGGCCCCGCCCCTACCGATACGGACTGGGGGGACCATGGGGGGACACGGAGGTCGCGGGGACACGGGTCCCCCACCTGCCCCATCTGTGCCCCCGTCCCTGCACGCCCCCCCCGTGCAGGGACCCTGCAGCCACAGGGCTCCAGCGAGAGGACCCTGGGGCCACTGTGGGTCCCCACTGGTGACAGTGACAGCAGCAGTGGCAGTGCCGGTGGTGGCAGCAGGAAGAGAGGCAGCAGAGTCCGGTGACTGCCGTGGCAACCGTGCTGTGACAGCGGTGGCGGCAGTGCCGTGACAGCAGTGCTGGCTGCGTCAGTGACAGTGCTGTGGCGGTGACAGTGACAGTGCCATGACAATGACAATGACAGTGCTGGTGACCGTGTCGTGACAGTGACAGTGCCGATGACCGTGACAGTGGCAGTGGCGGTGCGGTGGTGGTGTGGGTGACACTGACAGTGGCAGTGGCAGTGACAGTGGCGATGGCAGTGGCAGTGACGGCGGCGGTGGCAGCCTCATCTGTCATTCCGGCTGCGGCCGGGTCCCTCCGCCATCTGTCACCACCCGGTGCCAGTGCTGGCACCGCCATCACCACCACAGTCACCCCTTCACTGCCGGAGGCGCCGTCACTACCACGGCTTGAAGCATTGAGGGGTGGCATGCGGGGTCCCGTCTTTGGGGCGCCCCAGACATCATCAGGTGCCCCAGGTGTCCTTGGGCCAGGGGAGTCATGGCCAGAGGGGACCCCAGGGGTGTGTGGGGGGGGTATGTTTCAGCATCCCCCCCACCTGGACGCCTGGGTCCCCCCGCAGGTGGGGGAGGGGAGGATGGGCACAGCTGTGGCCCTCCCCCACGCTGGGCCGCTACCGGGGGGGGGGGGGGCACTGCCATCCTGCGGGGGACCCAGGGGGACACGGGAGGACGCAGCTGCACAAGGCCCTCGGCCTTGCCTGGCCCCCCCAGGCATGGGGGGGGACCTAGGGATGGGGTGGTCCCAGGCATCTGGACACCCAGTGCCCCCCATGGCCAGAGGGGACCCAGGCATCCGGCATGTGAGTCCCCGTGTCCCTGCACACATACATGTGCAGCCGGTGTGCGTCACATAGGGCCCATCGAGCCCCCCCTCATCCCCACCAGCTGCTTGGGGGCTGCCAGCACCAGATGTGCTGCCGCGACCGGCTGGGGCCACAGATGGAGCCGAGTGCGGGGGGGGGGGGGGGAAGGTGCTCACACACGCCACCACATGCAACGACACGCCCTGACACACCGCGACACACCCTGACATGCCGTGACATGCAATGACATGCCCTGACACACTGTGACATGGTCTGACATGCTGCAACATGCAACAACGTGCTCTGACATGCAACGCCACACCAGGACAGGCACCGACACCACAGCACGTCACCTGCCAGCCCCAGGGACACTCATGGGATGGGGGCCCAGGCATCTGGGCTGCCCCCATCACCCCTGAGGCTGGACAGGAAAAACCTGGGTGGGGAGAAATGACCCCCCCGGGGGTAAATCTGGGGCTGAGGGGGTCTCGGCAGTGGGGAAGGACAAAGGCAGGAGCGAAGGAACCGCAGAGGCCCCAAAATTGGGCAAAACTGCCCCAAAATGGGCCAGTTTCCAGCCCCTCCCCTTGGCTGGGTTTAGGGGGACCCTGGGCTCACTGGAGGGGGTGAGGGTCGGGAGCCCAGACACCTGGGTTCTCGAGCTGGCGTACAGGGTGTCTGTGGGCTGCAGTAGGTGCGGGGGGGGCCAGATACCTGGGTCCCCCACCCCGGGGAGGCCCAGGGAAGGTTTTGGGGCAATTTCAGGGGATTTTGGCTCTGGTTAGTGACGGTTTTCACTGGCTGCTGAGGCCTGGAAGCCATTAGGGCTCCCCCCCCCGGCCCCCGGCAGCTCCAGCCAGAGCGGGGGGGGGGTGGGGGTGGGAGAGCAGACCCAGGCGTCCGGGGGCCCTGGCCCCCCCGTGGGGCCCACGCGGGGAACGGTCCCAAGCGTCCGGGCGCCCCCCACCCCCTTTTCCCGTCACCCGGCCGCACAGCCCCCTCCGTGCCCACCCCTCGCAGGGGACCCAGGCGTCCGGGGGCTGCTCGTGGGCGCGCGGGGGGCCGGGGGGCCTTGGGAGGTCCGGGGGCCCGGCTGCGGGCAGGGAGGGGTTAACGCCGCCGAGCCCTTGGCAGCGCGCCCCGGGGTTTGGCGGCGACTGAAAAGGTTGGGGGGGGGGCGGGGGGGAGGGGCGGGGGAAGAGGGGGAGGGGAACGCGCGCCGAGCCCAAAATACCCCTCCCACGGGGGAGGGGCGGCGGTTTCGGAGCATCGCGGCGGGGAGCGCACCCCCTCCCGCTTCCAGCCCCGTTTCGGGGTCCCGCCGCCCCTCGCCCCAAGGAGGAGCCTCCCCGGGATCCCCCAACACCAAGGGTGTCTCCACCCCCCCCGTTATGAGACCCTCCCGTTATGAACCCTTCCCACTATCGGGGCCATCCGTCCCCGTTGGGGTCCCCCCACTCCAGTCTGCTGCACCCCCGCCTCCGGCTCCTCCCCCGCCCGTCACCTCCCGGCCCGGCTTCCGCCCGCGCCTTCAGCCGCTTCCGCCCTCTCTCTCCGCCGCTTCCTGTACGTCGCTTCCGCCATCCGCGCAAGATGGCGGCGCCCTTGGGACGAGTGGTGGCGGCGGCGCTGGGCCAGGCCCGGGCCTCGCTGGCGATCGCGGCCCCGGCGCGGCCCTATCGGGCGGCCCCACTGCGGCGCGGCACAGGCCGGGCCCCGGCAGACCCCGCGGACCTGCGGGCGGCGGCGCGGCGCTTCGGGCGGCTGGGGGAGGCGTCGGCGGTGCCGGCTTGGCGGCTCTGGCCGGACCCCGAGCAGCTGCGGGCGGCGGAGGCGGAGGAGCGCGAGTGGGACCCGCCGCTGCGGGAGGTGGAGGCGGCGCTGGACCGGCGGGAGCGGGAGGAGGCGCGGCGGCGGGAGGAGAGGTGGGGCGGGGCGCCGGGACCGGCGGCCCTGCGAGAACTGGGACCGGGCTTGGGGTACACTGGTGGAACTGGGATCGGGGTCTGGGGACGGGCGCTGGGGGAACTGGGGGCACTGGAGAAAAGTGGGAAAATGGGATCGAGGCTGGGGAGGCACCGGGAGAACTGGGATCACGTCTGGGGGGGGCACTGAGGGTACACTGGCGGCACTGGGAGAACTGGGATTGGGGTCTAGGCGGGGCACTGATAAAAACTGGGAGAAATGGGACCGTGGCTGGGGAGAACTGTGGGCACTGGGACTGGGGGGACACAAGGCACTGGGAGAACTGGGACCAGGGAGAGTGCAAGGATGGGGGGGTGAGACTGGGGGTGTCCCCAGCCCCGGGCGTGTCCCCATCCCGGTGGGGGGGGTCCCTCCTCTGTCCCCCCAGGCAGCAGCTGGTGGCCCGCAGCCTGGCGGCGATGCCGGCACGGGTGAGCGCCTGGCGGCAGGAGCGGGCACAGGCACGGGAGCGGGTGCGGCAGGAGGCGGCGCGGCGGCAGCGGCTGCTGGCCGAGGCGGGGCTGGGGGGGCCCCTCCGCCCCGGGGCTCCCCCCCGCGGCAGCCCCCAGGCCCAGGCGCTGCTGCAGGACCTGGAGCAGCGCCAGCGGCGGGAGGAGAAGCGCCGGCGGCGGCAGGAGCGGGAGGAGGCTGCCCGCAGTGCCATGGCTGCTGCTGAGGCTGCCGCCGCCTCCCGGCCCCCTCCGGGGGCCCCCCCCGACAGCACAGGGGCTGTTTCCTCCTGAGACCCTGCTCTCTCCCCAAATCACACCCATGCCACCCCAAAATGGGTTTAAAATTCTGCATTTAATCTCTTCCCCCGAGTTGTGGTTCTTCCCGCGGTGCCACACACACACCCCCCTCCCCCCCGGGGCCAAACGGGGGAAGGGGGGGTCAGAGTGGGAACAGGAGAAAGTGGTTTGCCGAGCACCACCCCCCCCACTGGGGGGGGGGGGGGGGGCTCCACCAATTGCTGCTGCTTCCTCGGGGCATGGCAGGACTGGGGCCCAATGGGGGTCCCAGTCCCACCCCTCCCTGAAAGGCAGAGCCACACCCACAGCCCCAGGGGGGCCATGCAGTGCTGTGTGTCCCCTGTGGTGGGACCCCCCCAGGAGGCAGCGTGGGCCCCATGCCGTCCTGAGGCGGGGGGAGGGTGGGGGGCGCCTGCTCCGGCCCCTCAGTCATCGTCGAAGTTCTGGCTGAGCAGGAAGTTGGCCGCCAGGTTCTCATTCTTCTCGCAGGCGAAGTAGGCCTGGATCACCAGGCTCTCGGGGAAGCCCAGTGCCTTCAACTGCGGGGAGGAAGCGTTCACTCTGGGCTCTACTGACACCCCAGGGCACACACAGCTTCCCCCTGCCATCATTAACTCTGGACCCTAATGGTAGCTCTGTGTGCCCCTCCAATGTTATCTCTGTACACATTACCAATCAGAAGCACTGGTCCCTATAATGACGACTAAGAGCCGCTGTTACTTCAACACTAACTCTAGTTCCCACTAACAGCTACTTTCTGCTGCTGTTAACTCTGGAGCTCAGTGATCACAGCACAACCACTGCCCTTCTTAAGAGCCGTAAGGATACTGTGTCTCCCACCAGTATTAACTCTAGGTCCTAATAGCAGCTCTAACTGGGTCATTTCCCCAAACTCCTCCGTGCTGTAAACTCTGGTTCTGCTGATGGTGGTAAGTCACCTGCAGCAACTCGTGCCTGCAGATCAGCCACACTATTAACTCTGGTCCCTACCAACAGCAAGGAACTCCCCCTGCACCCTGCCGATGGGCAAGAGCCAGCGCCCCCCATGGTGCCCCATCACCCTTACCCTTTCTATGGCTTCTTTTTCCTGAGGCGTCACCTGGATGTAGTTCATCTGGGGGGACTCATCCCCGATGGCGCCCATCTCCCCCTCGAGGTCGCCCAGCTCTCCCAGCGGCTCGTTCAGCATCTGGATGAACTGCTCCTGGTGCTGGCTGATTTGCTGGGGAAAGAAGGGAAGGGGAGTGAGTCAGGGGGTCCCAAGGGAGTCCTGGGGGGGGGGGTGTGTGTGTGTGTGTGTGAGGTACCTGGAGGAGCTGGGGGTTCTCCTGGCCCAGCTGCTGGAGCAGGGCAGGCAGCAGGGCCGGGTTCTGCTGGATCACCTGCCGCATGTTCTGGAACTGGGGCTGCTCCCGCAGGAACTCCAGTGGGTTCTCCCCTGCGGGTTGGCAGGGTCAACACTGCCTCCCCCGCCCCACCCCCGGAGAAAGGGTCTGCCGCCCCCGGCCTCGCCCCCCCTCCCCAGGAGGAAGAGCCACCTCAAGCCCTGCCCTGGGAAGGTGGGGTCTCCCCAAGCACCGCCCCAGGAGGTGGGGCCAGGCAGAGCCCCACCCACCCACTGACCACCCTTCTCTCTAAGCAGGCTGCACCAGCAAAGGGTGCAGGGCCTGCCCAGGCCACACCCCCGGGCAGGGAACCATAGGTGGCCTCCCTGGGGCGGGGCTTAGCGCCAGACCACACCCCCTCAGGAGCGGAGTCTCCAAGCCCCAGCAGGAGCAGTCCCTCAAGCCACACCCCCAGGCCAGAATGTCGCCCACTGGGGAGGGGCCCCCAGCCCCGCCCAGAGGGGGTGGAGCCTCCCAGCACTACTCAACGGCACCCACAGGGGTGTGGCCAACCATAGCCCCGCCCGATGGGTGTGACCCGCCAAAGCCCCACCCCACTGACCTTCAGGCACCGGCTGCTCCGGGGGGCGGCTCTCCTGCACGGGTGGGCGCTCAGGCTCAGGGCTGCCAGGGATGCCCTGGGGGCAGTGGGGGTCAGGGGGATCCTGCACCCCCCACCCCAGGACCCCCGCCCCCCCCCCCCCCCGGCCCCCAGCTCACCGTCAGCAGGTACTCGACGGCACGGTGGGGATTGTTGTAGCTGGCGCGCAGCGCGGCCACCACCCGCTCCCGCTCATACCCCATCGACATGATCTCCGTCAGCATCGTCTCGTACTCCGAGCCCGTCACTGCCGGCCCCGCATCAGCGCTGGCCCTAGGACTCCCCCAGGCCCCCCCAGCCCCAAGACACCCCCCCCCCCATTTACCTTTATTGCCCCATAACAAGGACTTCAAATTTCAAAGACCCCCCCATTTATCTGCCCCATGCCTGGGGACCCCCAAAACATCTTCCAGGACACCTCCCCCTCTCCTTCATCTCCACTTAGGGCCCCCTCTCCTCTCCTCTCCCCTCCCCGCCCCGCCCCACCCCACCCCCACCCCCCCCCATGTCAGGGGCCACCACATGCTGGGAAGCCCCCACCCCACCACCTCTCTGGGGACCACAATTTCGCACACCCCAGGGATCCCTCCACATCCCTCCCCCTTGTGCCCCCCCCAATGCCCCCATCCCAAGCCCCTTGGCACCCACCGAGGGTGGAGGCAGCGTCAGCCGAGCGCCCCGCACTACCTGGGGGGGGAACAGAGCTGCGGATTCAAGAGAGAGATGTGGCAGCCGGGGCCTTTCTGGGAGCTCTGGGGCACAACTGGCCCCCCCAAAACACCCTGTGGCCCCCCAACTGCCCTCCCGTGCTGGCCCAGACCCAGCCCCCACTCTCCTGCTACTCCACCCCAAATCTCCTCTGTGCTGGCCCCTAATCACCCACAGCTCCCCCCAAATGCTGTGCTTCAATCTCTCCTGTCCTGATTCCCCCTCCTTGAGGCTCTGCCTCCCCTTACCCCGCTGTGGGCTCTGAGAGGGTGAGTGGAGGGAGGTCGTGGGACGGCGTCTCCTCGCTGGGGGCAGCCGGTGGCGGGGGGACGGCGTCAGCGGCCGGGGGTGGGCCTGGTGCCGCAGGAGGCTCTGAGGCACTGGCAGCTCCGGCCTCGGGGGCTGCAGTGCCCAGTGCTGACTTGGCCTGTGGGAGGGGGTCGTAAGCGAGAGAGGGGGTCTAGGGGGGAATCTCATTTTGGGGGAGGATCTGAAGGGTCCCACCTTGGTCACCATGACGACCACAAAGTTCTTCTCGTCAATGCGGTACTCGCGGATGGGGACATCATCGCTCAGGATTTTCCCAGCATAGATGAGCTTCTGCCCGGCCACAGGGAAGGCGTCACTGCCCTTCTCTGCCTCGATCTTCTCCTTCAGTGCCCGCACCTGGGGGCGCAGGGGGTCAGAGGCAGCTCCCAAATGGGGTCACCCCAAAAACACAGAGTACCACAAAAAACAACCAAGGCCCCCCTGAGACAGGGACTCATCGTCCCGTCTGGGGCCAGTGGAGCGACAGCCTTCAGGGTGAGGCAGGCAGTAGCTAGGGAGGTGTTCTAAGCCCGGGGGGGGGTGCAGCCACCCCCGATATTCAGCTCTGCCTAAATAATTTCCCTCAACCTCCGTGGCAGGCAGAGGACCCAGGCATCTGATCTACCCCCGCGGGGGGGGCGGGGGCGCACAGGGGAGCCCCAGGCTGCACAATAATAGAAACCACCCCGCCAACGGCTGACACTGTAGTGGGCACAACACCCATTACCCTCCGCTCAAAAGTAGGCAGGAGGGAACACAGAGGCCCCCCGGCCGTGACGTGCGGGAGGCAAAGCCCTCCCCCCCCCCCTTCCCCGAGTACCCCGCACACGGCTCCATCCTGAGCCGGGAGTGGGGGGGGCAGGGACACGAAACAGCCCCGCAGAGGCGCAGAAGCCCCGGGCTGGCCCACTCCGGGGGGCAGCCGCCCCCACCTCGGCCCCGCCGCAGGCGAGACCGGGATCAGGGCCGCCCCAGGCCGGCGGGGGGTGAGGCCCAGCCCCGCCCGCCGCCCCGCGGGCCGCTCCCGGCCGCGCCCGCGCTCACCGTCTCGTGCGGCTCCATGCGGATCTTGAAGGTCTGCTGCTGCAGCGTCTTCAGCGTCACGGTCACCGCCATGGCGCGGCGGCGGCGGCTCCTCCCGGCGGCCCCACAACATGCAACTCACGCCGCCGCCATCTTAGGCGCCCCGCCGCTTCCGCCACGTGACGCGCGGCCGGAATTGCGTCATGGCGCGGGCCTTGCCCGCCTTCCCGCCCGGCGGCGCCCCTATCACATGATGCAGGAAAGAGCGCTGCGCCCGTCACGTGAGGCGCGCGGCGGTACAAAATGGCGGCGGCGGGAAGATGGCGCGGGCGCAGAAAGCGGAGCGGAGGCCGGGACGAGCGTTAATTTAATAGAAACCAGATCGCGACACCCGTACAGTTACGTGCGCCCGCGGAGCCCCACCCCCGCCGGTACCGGAGGGGTCTCACCCCCACCCACCCCCCGCCCCCGTGGTACCGGGCCCGGCGCCCTTCCTGAGTCCTCGCCCCGCGGGGGGGGCCCGGCCCGGCCCCCACTCCCCGGGCCCGCAGCCGGGCGGGCGGCGGCGCCCATAGAAAAGAGTCCAGGTCTCACAGAGACATTACGGTCCCGCCCCGGGGCCGGCCGGGCCGCCCCGCCCCTCACAGCTCGTCTCGCGGGGCCGCCTCCGCCTCCTCGGGCTCGGGCTCAGCCTCGGGCTCCTCCTCCTCCTCGTCCTCCTCCTCATCCCCGTCCCCCTCCTCGTCCCCCTCCTCCTCCTTCCGCTGCTTCTCCTCCTCCTCCTGCTTCTTCCGCTGTTCCTCGTCCTGCTGCTCCTTCATCTTCCGCTCTGCCTCCTGTGGGACACGGGGGGGGAGTCACTGGGGGTTCCTGGGCAGTCCCAGGGGCCAGCCCTGTCCCCTCCCCTACCTTGGTGGCCCCCCAGGTCTCATTCCCGATCTCCTCCGCCAGCTTCTCGTCGTCCGTGATGAGGAAGTTATCAAAGATAGTGCCGGACTTCACCTGCAGGGGAAGAGGGGTTGAGGGGGGTCAAGGAGGGCCCCGGGGGGGGGGGGGGGGGGGGGGGGGGGGGGGGGGGGGGGAAGAGGCCACCAGCCCACCCACCTGCCAGAGGTCAAGGCCGATGACACCGAAGCTGTCGTAGGCGTAGAGGTGGGGGTCAGGGCTGTACTCAGGGTTGTCAATCTCGGGGTGCACCCACTTCCCCTTGTAGTCAGGGTTGTCTATCTGCTGAGGCCTCCACTCGCCCTGGGGGGGGGGGGCAAAGGGGTTAAGGGGGGGGGGGGGAACAGCTCATCCCCTGGAGACCCCCCACAGACCCCCAGCCTCACCTTGTACTCGGGGTTCTGGATGACGGGGGGCTCCCACTCCCCATCCATCTCCTCATCCCAATCCTCCGGCTTCTTGGCATCGGGGTCAGGGATGTGCTCGGGCTTGTCCCAGTCCTGGGAGGCAGGTGCAGTCAGGGCACTGCCACGGCCCCTCTAGAGCCCCCCCCACCCCCCAGAGCCCCCCCACCTCAGGCTTGGTGTCCTCAGGGTCATCGATCTTGGCCCGCTCATCCCAGTCGTCGGGTTTCCGGGCCTCGGGGTCCTTGATCTTCCTAGGGGGCAGGAAGTCCCAGTCCTCCTCCAGGCTGCCCGACTCCACCCGCGCGTTGTCGATCTTCACCTCGTAGGTGTTGTCGGGCCGGACCACCAGCGTGTAGAGGTGGGTGAACTCGTCGTCCTGCAGGGAGAAGCGGCTCAGGGGGGCTGGGGACTCCCCGTGGGGCAGGGCCAGGCCCCCTGCACCCCCACCCCACCCACCTTGCAGCGGATGTCCTTGTTGATCAGGACGTTCTTCCCCTTGTAGTTGAAGATGACATGGACCTTCTTGGTGCCAGGACCGCAGATGTCAGGGCCTGGGGGAATACCAGGGAGTCAAGGTGGCCCTGCAGAGCACCATGGGGGGCTGCAGGGGGCACAAGGGGGGCCAGGGACCCACCAAACATGATGTTGTACTCGGAGTCGCCGTGCATGTCCTCCTGGCTCAGGCTGGCTGGGAAGAGCTTGACATAGCCGCCGCCACAGTCAATGTTCTGCTCATGCTTCACTGTGAACTGCACCACCAGCGTCTTATCCCGGTTGCTGAAGGGCTCAAAGCGGGAGGAGATGGCGTAGAACCGGGCGTCCTGGCTCGTCTGGATCCCTGGGGGACACAGGCGCATTGGGGTGGGGGGAATGCCTCGCCCCAGAGGTCCCCATCAGGCACGGCCCCGTGGGTCTCCTCACCTTTGTCCTTCTCAGCGTCACCATAAAACTTCCCAGCCGTGAGGACAAACCGGCCATAGTCAGGCTTGTGCTTCGATTCCACCCACCGGCGGGTCCAGGCATCTGCGGGACAGGAGCGTTCAGGACCCTGAGCCCCCTCCCCACAGCTGGGGAATCGGTTCTTCCCCCCTGGTGTAGTGCCAGAAGCGGGGCAGCTCCCAAGGCCCATCACACGCTCCAGAGGAGCACATCGAGGAGAGCTGCCCACCTGCACCCACAACCAGAGCTGAGGGCCCCCATATTGCTTTCCCCCTTCCCCCCAATGCTGGGAGCCCCAGAGGGAGCTCAAGTCTTGGGATGTCTCTTGCTGTGGGGCTGCAGGAGGATTTGGGGTCCCAGGGAAGGACAAACTCGCAGCATGAGCCAGCTCCTGTCCAGGCTCCCCCATGGGGAGCACCCCAGCCCCCAAATGTCACCCTCCAGTGAGGAGCTCCTATCCCTTGGGGGGGGGGGGCCCACTCCTGACAGCCCCTATCAGCTGCCTCTCTTGTCCCTCAAGTTGAGTGGGGCCTCTCAGCCTCCCATATCCTCCCAGGCCCCTGTGCCCCAGCCCAGGGCAGGGCAGACCTCCTACATAAAGCTCTCCCCAGGACTCCCCATCCAAGTGGGCCCTGAGCCCCACCCCTCTCCTGGATCTCTCAGTCCCGCTTATCTCCCCCAGCTCTACCTGAGAACTGACCCAGATCCCTCACCCCTTCATCCCGCCGATGACCCTTACCCTCCTCAGCCCAGATCCTTCATCCCCCATACGACCCTCACCCTCCTCAGCCCAGGTGAGACCCCACCCCCCCCATCTACTCCCATAACCATGACACCCCCCACCATAGCCCCTGATCTCCCGGTCAGGGGAGGCCTCTAGGCTCCCCTGTACCCTCCCTCACCTCAGGGGACCCCACAGGCCCCGCCCTCACCTCAGCCCTCTCCCCCCCCCGGGGGCCCTGGTCCCCCCTCACCTCCGTCCCCGAACTCCTCCCGGAAGAACTGGGTGGGCCCAGCCGCCGCCAGCGCCAGGAGGGCGCCGAGCATGACAGGGTGGCTGAGACGGCTCATGGCGGCGGTCCCGCGCGGCTCGGCCCAATCGTTCCCTCCCTACCGGCCCGGCGGCGCCCGGCACTGCGGAGGGGGGCGGTGGCGGCGCGCCTTTTTATCCGCCCGCCGCCTCTCGGCCCGCCCCCAGCCCCGGCCCATTGGCCCGTGCCCGCGCAGGGCCCGCTCCCATTGGCCGGCCGCCCGCTGGCCGGCGACGACGGCGCCCCCGAACGTTGGCGTCCCAGATGGCCGCTTTCCATTGGCTGAGCACGACGGCCAATGAGGAGCGACCACGCGTTCGGAGGGAGACGCCCCCCCCCCCCCCGCGCTCCTGTTCTCCCTCCACGGGGTGCGTCACCGCAGTCACGTGGGGACGGGCGCTCTTAAAGGGCCAGGCCTCCTGCGGACCACGTGGGGGGCGGTGCTCGCCATCCCATAATGGCACCGGGAAGAGGATTGGGGCCCCGACATGGCAGGGGAATACGATGGGTGGGAAACGACACGACACACGGGGCAGGGACTCTTCTTCTGTCTCAGAGATTTGTGACCTAATATGGAGCTGTGATGCCATGACGATGTAATATGGTCCAATGATATCATAGCAAATGTGAAACCGAGAAAGGTGCAGGCCGGGGGTCTGTACTAATGAGGCGCTGGCACCCCCGGGATCTGGCTCCAGGGGCTATCATTGTGGCAACAGGATGCTGGGGTTGGCATTACCACAGCGACGGGCCCAGGATGCACGTGGGGGTATGTGGTAAAGTCGCCTAGCGCCTCACGATGTCACAGCCCTCCCACAGCACCTGGCGGTCCCCTCCCAAAGCCACCCGTGGGCTCCTACCACACTCCAGATGGCGCCCCGCCACACTCAATATGGCGCCCGGCTCGCCCCGCCCCGCGCGGCGCCACCACTTCCGGTCGGCGCGGGGAGCGCTTCCGGCTGCCGCGATGTCGCCGAGCGTGGCCGAGCTGCTGCTGCAGCGGCTGGAGCGGGAGGCGACGGGGCCCGGCGGGGGCCTCTGCAGCCTGGAGGCGGCCGCCGCGCTCGGCCTCGACCACCAGACGCTCGTGGGCGCCGTCAAGAGCCTCCAGGCGCTGGGGGAGGTGGGGAGCGCCGGGGCATCGGGAGGGGGCGGTGCACGGGGTCGCGGGCAGGGGCAGTCCCGCGGTACCGGTGCTGACCCTGGTGCTGGTGCCGGTCCCCGCAGGTGATCGAGGCGGAGCCGCGGGCGGCCAGGCGCTGGGAGCTGAGCCCCGAGGGCGCGGAGGTGCTGCGGGACGGCAGCCCCGAGGTGCGGCTCTTCCGGAGCCTCCCGGCAGAGGGGCTGCCCCAGAGCGATGCCATGGTGAGCGCGGGGGCACCGGGGGGGGCGCCGGGGGGAGGCACCGGAGGCACCAGGTCCCTCACGGCCACCACATCCCCGCAGAAGCTGCCCGGTGGCTCGGTGGGCTTCAGCAAGGCCATGGCCAACAAGTGGCTGCGCCTGGAGAAAGGGGCACCCGGCGGCCCCCGCGTCCTCCGTGCCGTGAGTGTCCTGAGGGGACCGGGGGGTCCCCTGGAGCCAGGAGTGTCCCAGAGGGACTAGGGAGACGGATGGGGGTCCCCTGGAGTGTCCCGGGGGTCCCTGTCAGGGCTAGGGCTGTTGCTGTCCTCGGGGCCTGTCCCCAGCCCCCTGGGTCCGTCTCCCACCCTGCCCCTGTGTCCTGCCTGTCCCTGTCCCCGGTTGCCCCGTGACACGGCCGTCCCCACTGCCCCCCCATGCCCCCCATGTCCCACAGGTGGCGGAGGTGCAGGATGGGGTGCAGCAGAGCCTGCAGCGGGTGCAGCAGGGGGAGGCCGAGGGCCTGCCCGAGCGCGACCGCGCCGAGCTCAAGAGGAGGAAGCTGCTGGTGGAAGTGTGAGCGGGGCGGGGTGGGCTGGGGGGGCAGGTCTGGGGGCGCCCCCCTGACCCCCCCCTCGCCTCTCCAGCACCCTCAAGTCCTACTGGATCCGCAAGGGCAGCGCCTTCAGCACTGAAGTGGCACGGCAGGAGACGGAGCTGACACCAGAGATGATTGCCACGTGAGTCTGGGGGGGCTGGCCCTGCCGTGACCCCCTGACCCTGCTGTGACCCCCTGACCCTGCCTGCAGGGGCTCCTGGCGGCAGCGCCCCTTCAAGCCCTACAACTTCTCGGCGCTGGGGCTGCCGCCCGCCTGCGGCCACCTCCACCCCCTGCTGAAGGTGCGCTCCCAGCTCCGCCAGATCTTCCTGGAGATGGGGTGAGAGGGGGGCACAGGGTGGTCCCAGGGGGGTCCCCTGGCCAGGGGGCGCAGCCCCCCCCCCGATGCCACAGCCCCCCCTGACACCACGGCCCCCAGGTTCACAGAGATGCCCACTGACAACTTTGTGGAGAGCTCCTTTTGGAACTTCGACGCCCTCTTCCAGCCCCAGCAGCACCCGGCCCGCGACCAGCACGACACCTTCTTCCTGCAGGGTGGGTGCTGGGGACGGGGGGAACAGGGCCCCCCCCCAAGCCCCACTGACACCCCCCCTTCCATGTCTGTCCCCCTCAGACCCTGCCAAGGCCCCCGAGCTACCCACCGGCTACACAGCCAAGGTGAAGAAGGTCCACTCGCAGGGAGGCTACGGCTCACAGGGGTGAGGGCAAGACCCTAGGATGGGAGTGGGTTGGAGGGCTGTGTCCCCACCCCCAGGCCGTGCCCCCCCTGTGCTGAGCTGCCCCCCCAGGTACAAGTACGAGTGGCGACTGGAGGAGGCACAGAGGAACCTGCTGCGCACCCACACCACGTCCGCCAGTGCCCGCCTGCTCTACCGGCTGGCTCGCGAGGTGGGATGGGTTTGGGGGACATGGGGGGTTTTAAGGGGGGCATGTCTGACCCCACCCCTCCTTTGCCACCCCCCAGGAGAAGTTCTCGCCAGTGAAGTACTTCTCCATTGACCGGGTCTTCCGCAATGAGAGCCTGGACGCCACCCACCTGGCCGAGTTCCACCAGGTGGAGGGGGTGGTGGCCGACCGCGGCCTCACCCTCGGCCACCTCATGGGCATCCTCCGGCAGTTCTTCACCAAGCTGGGTACGGGGGGGCACTAGGAGGGCACCCAGGGGGGGCAGGGGCTCTCCAGGGCACCCCTCACTCCCCTCTGTCCCCAGGCATCACCCAGCTGCGCTTCAAGCCGGCCTATAACCCCTACACGGAGCCCAGCATGGAGGTGTTCAGCTACCACGAGGGTGAGGCGGGCCCCGGGGGTCTACGTGGGCCCCCTCATGGAGTAGGGGGATCATGGGGGTCTGCATGGCCCCCCCAGAGGAGCCCCAGGGTCTGCGTATACACCCGCAGAACAGGAAGGAATGCCATGGTCTGCATGTGCCCCCCCAGGGGGGCGGGGGGGACTTGGGTGACTTTTTGGGGTGGCAGCCAGCTTAGCCTCATTCTCTCTCTAATGGGGTGAGGGGCTTTGGGGTACCCCTATAGGGTGGGCGTTTCTGGGATGGCCCTATGGGATGGGGGTCAGCCTGGCCTCCGTCTCTCCGCTGGAGGGGGTGGGCTTTGGGGTGCTCCTATGGGGGGGAGGGGTGTGTGTGGTGTCTCTGGGGTTCCAATATGGGGTGGCCTGGTCTCGCTCACTCTGAGGTAGGGGGTCTCTGGGGTGGCCCATGAGCAGGGCCCCTGTCTCACCCCCATGGGGCGGGGGCCCCACCTCACTCCCCAGGGCTGAAGAAGTGGGTGGAGGTGGGGAACTCAGGGATCTTCCGCCCCGAGCTGCTGCTGCCCATGGGGCTGCCAGAGAACGTCTCTGTCATCGCCTGGGGGCTCTCACTGGAGCGGTGAGTCAAGGGGTGGCTGGGGGCCCTGGTGCAGGGAGGGGGGCTGTCCCCACCCCCGCTGACCCCCCCTCTCTTGCACCAGCCCCACCATGATCAAGTACGGCAATCAACAACATCCGCGAGCTGGTGGGGCACCGGGTCAACCTGCAGATGGTCTACGACAGCCCCCTCTGCCGCCTGGACGGCTAGACCCCCCTCCTCCCTGGGGCGGGGGCCTCAATAAAGCCCCTTTGCCCAGCCGAGTGCCTGTGTCAGCGCTGGGGCAGGGACCACGCGTGGGGCGGCGCTCGGGGAGGGTTTATTGGGCACGGGGGGCAGGGCGGCCCCACAGCCTCACACAGCTCAGGGGGGAGCTGCACCCACTGACACTCCAGCCGCGCAGCCCTGACCACGGCTCCCCATGACCCGCTGGGGTGCCTCAGCCTGCGCCCCACACCGGGGCGCCTCCCCACTTCTCAACCGGCCTTCCCCACCCATAGGCCACCACCCCCCGGGCCCCCCCGGTGCGCCCTGACTGTACCGTCCCGCGGCGCCATCCGCGGCTCCGTCTCCTCAGCGCCCGGCCCAGCCCTTCCCGCCTTTTCCCTCCCTGCCTTTTATTGGCTGCCCCCGCGGCCCAGGCGGGCGCCGATTGGCCGGCGCAGGTGCCCGTCGCCCGCCGAGCCTCCGCCCACCGTGCTCTCCTCAGGGGGGCGGGGGGCGGCCGTGGCTTCCAGGTCCCGCTTCCCCCTCCTCGGGCTCCGGCCAGCGCGGGTTCCCGGTCGCCCTGCCCGGTCCTCAGCCTGGCTCCTCCACCCCGGGCCCTGCTCCCACAGCCGCCCCCCGGGTCCCCAGTCCCAGCGGTGAGACCCACCCTGGGGCTGGGGGTGTCCCAGCCCAGTGTAGGCCCTGAGAAGCGGCACCAGAGCCAGGCGGGTCCTTCCCCCACAGCGGCCCCCGCAGAGCCTGGCCGTGTCCTGGCCCCCGACGGCCGCCTGCCCCCCAGGGTGGGTATGTCGCGAAAGGAGAGCGAGGGCCCCGAGCTGGAGCCGGAGACAGCAGCAGGTGACAGCCCCTTCTTTGCGGGGTTGGGCAGAGACGAGCCCCCCAGCGAGGACCCTGACAGGTAACACGTTTTCCATTGCCTCACAGTTTTGACCTAAATTGGGGAAAAAAAGAGTGTATGGGGAGTGACAGCCCCACAGGCAGTGCAGCAAGGGGTGTCCTGGGTGACACATTCATCTCCTTGTCCACCAGCCACCACATTTGTTAGCAGGGTACCCAACATTTCCCAATTAATGCGGACGGACGGACAGGCTGTCCCCTCCCTGGCCAGAGCAGAGCTCAGTCCCATCCCTGTGGGGTGCGTGCCCCTGATGCACGTGTCCTGTGTTTCTGCCAAGGACGGAGGTGCTGCCTGCAGCCCCCCGGCCTGGCGCGGAGGCAGCGCTAGATGGCCAGGCCTCCCGGTACTTTGCATCGCTGGATGCCAGTGTTGGGGGCCTGCAGCAGCGCGCGCAGCAGCTGATCGACAGGGTGAACAACAGCCGCAAGGAGGACCACACTGTGATGAGCGGCTTCAGGGAGAGCCTGCTGCTAAAGGTGGGGGCCAGGGAGCGGCGGGGGGCTGCCAGCGCGAGGGGAGCGGCAGGCGAGGAGACCCTGGCCCATGCCAGCCCTGAGTGGGGCTGCACAGCCATGCGGTCTCTGCTTGATGCGTTTAATCACATTATTCTGCCTGAATTAGTGGCAGGCTGGGGGGCGGTGAGACGAGGTGCCGTGGGGAGGAAGCACGGTGCAAGCGGCCTCTCACAGGGCGCTGGCGCCAGCTGCAGAACCTGGTGTGCCATATGCACCGGCGCTTGCTGCCGTGGCGGGGGGAGCGCCCCCAGCCCCTTTGGGGGCAGCTGCAGCTGCCTCCGTCCCGCTTTGGGGAGCGGAGGGAACACCAGTGGCTCCCCCGTCTCCACACAGCCGCTGGCTGCACTCAGCATCCTCGCTCGGCTGCGCACCATGCCGGACATTGCTCCCGACAGTGTCCCTGCAGCCCGGGGGAGCCCACGCAGCAGGGCGGGAGAGGGGGCTCCCACAGGCCCACGCGCAGATGGCAGCCCAGCCTTGGCAACTGCAGCCCATGGTGACCCGGCACTCGGTGGCTACCGCGGCCGGCGCTCTGGCTACCATGGGCGCAGCTGGCAGCAGCAGCAGCCAAGCCAGGCCAGGAGCTGCGCCAGCCCGGGCAGCCACAGCTGCCACCCCCTTCTGGGGACGGCAGCCGGGTGCCAGCCGTGCCAGCAGCACTGCCCACCCCCGCACTCCATCAAGAGCCATTTCCCCCCTTTTCCACCCCGGTGTGGCAGGTCTCGGGCCTGGCGGAGCAGCTGGAGGAGCGGCTCTTCCACCTCTACGGCCTCCACAATGAGCTGATCCAGGAGCGGCTGCAGGAGCTGGCGGAGGTGATGGAGCGGGTGGGACAGGCTGAGGCCGAGCTCCAGCAGGTCTGCCGCACCGTGGAGGCAGCCTACCGCGACCTCTGCCTGCAGCCCGAGACCTGAGCGGGGCCCCAAATCCGCAGGGGCCCCCCCAAACCCGCAGGAGCCCCCCCGGCCCCACGACAGCCTGCCTGCCCTGCAAGTGGGCCATGCATTGCCTGCTGCTGCCGTGCCAGGGTGGCTGCGAGCAGGAAAAGGGGATTTTGGCCCAAAAGGGCTTTTCTGTTGCTGTTGGTGTTCGGGTTAGCACGAATAAAAGCGCAAAACACCCCAAAGGCTGAATCTGGGTGGGCTGCCAGGGCTCCACCGCCTGCTCGCTCCTGGCTGCTTGCCGGGGCAAACCTTGCCACGCACAGCACATGCTGAAGCAGCCCCCCTCCCAGTGTTGGAGCTATGTCCTGGCAGCTTAATTAATGCTGACAAGGCTGACGCTGACGATTGGAGGCTGGTGCAGGTTGGCTTTTCCACCTTTTATTGGCAAGTGGCCATGAGGACGGCAAAGGCACTGGGGCAGTTCACTGGCCAAGAGGCTCTGCAGCAAAGCCCGGCACAACTAGGCTGCCAGGTCCCATCAGTGACAGCAAGTCCTGTCAGTGACAGTGGGTCTGTTCGGCAATACCTTGTCCGGTTGGTGACACCGAGTCCCGTTGGTGACACTGGGTCTGGTTGGAGACAGCAGGTCCCATCGGTGACACAGGTCCAGTCATCAGCGCTGTCTCCTGGTGTCCTTCCCTGCAAGGAGTGGACACGTCCCCCACGGGTGATGTCCTGGCCCCGCTGGCAGCAGCACGAGGCCAGTCATGCTGCAGAGCGTCACAACCACGTGCTGCCGGTGCGGTGCTGGACACCGTCTCCCTCTGCTAGCCCCGCGGTGCCGGTGGCTTGCCGGGGGCGAAAGCCTGGATGCCGGTGATGGCTCGGCCCAGGATCAGCGCGTGGATGTCGTGGGTGCCTGCAGGTGAGGGAGCAGCCAGGCTTCAGGGGCGCCCAGCGGCACTGGTGCCAGCGCGACCCCGTGCCCCCACCCAGCACGGCGGTACCTTCGTAGGTGTTGACGGCCTCCAGGTTCATCAGGTGCCGGATGATGTGGTACTCATCGCAGATCCCGTTCCCCCCCAGCATGTCCCGCGCCTCCCGGGCGATGGCCAGCGCCTTCCCACATGAGTTGCGCTTCAGCATCGACACCATCTCGGGGGCTGCCCTGCAGGGATGGGGACATTGGCACCCCCCTGCCACCACTGCCAGACCCCCCCCGGCTCCAGGCCCCCTGCGGCGGCACCCACCTGCCCTCGTCCTTGAGGCGGCCGAGGCGCAGGCAGGCCTGCAGCCCCAGGGCGATCTCCGTCACCATGTCCGCCAGCTTCTTCTGCACCAGCTGGTTGCGTGCCAGCGGCCCCCCAAACTGGCTCCTGCAGCAGAGGGGGGCAGTGGGGCTGGAGGGCAGGCGGGATGCCCCTGGGGGCACCCCCTGGCCCTGGCATTACCTGTCGAGGACGTACTGCCGTGCCGTCTCCAGGCAGGCCTCGGCGGCGCCCAGCGCGCCCCAGGCGATGCCATAGCGGGCGTGGGTCAGGCAGCCGAAGGGGCCCTGGGGTGAGTGGGCATCACTGGGGTGCCTGTCCCATGGCAGGGCCCCCCGTCCCCCCCCCGTCCCCCCCCTTACCGCCAGGCCAACAGCGTGGGGCAGCAGGTTCTCCTCTGGCACCTCCACGTCATCCATCAGGATCATGCCAGTGGCAGAGGCGCGGAGTGAGAACTTGCCCTCGATTTTGGGGGTGCTGAGGCCGGGCATCCCCCGCTCCAGCAGGAACCCCCGCACCCGGCTGTCCTCCTCGCACACCGCCCACACCACGCACAGGTCGGCCGCCGGCGCATTGGTGATCCTGGGCGGGGGGGGGGGGGGGGGGGGTGTGTCAGGGTGGGAGTCTGGGGGTGTCCCCGTCCCCCCAGTTTGGGGCTCACCAGGTCTTGGAGCCCCGCAGCGTGTAGGTCTTGGTGCTGGGGTTGTAGCGTGCCCGCGTCTCCATGCGCCCCGGGTCGCTCCCGTGGTTGGGCTCCGTCAGCCCGAAGCACCCCAGCAGCTCCCCCCGCGCTGGGGGAGAGTGTCAGGGGAACCCCAGGACTCCCACGGTCCCCCTTGCCCCACAGACCTCTGCCTGCCCCATGGCCCCCCTGCCCAGGTTGGGCTCTGTCAGCAGCTCCCCTCATGGGGGGATGGTGTCAGGGGGACCCCAGGAACCCCATGCCCCCCCTCCTGCCCCACAGCCCCCACCCACCCCACAGACCCCCCCTCCTGCCCCAGTATCCCCCCTTGTGTCCCCCCCTGGTGCCAGTCTCACCCAGGGCGGGCAGGAAGCGGTCCTGCTGGGCGGGGGTCCCGTAGGCCAGGATGGGGTGCATGACGAGGGAGGACTGGACGCTCAGCACCGAGCGGTAGCTGCTGTCCACCCGCTCCAGCTCCCGCGCCACCAGCCCATAGCCCACCGAGGTGGTGCCCGCGCAGCCGTACCCTGGGGACAGCGTCACCCCACGGAGACCCCTGGGCCCCCCCAGGCCCCCCCCAGCCATACCCTGGGGACAGCGTCACCCCACAGAGACAACCCCCTCCCCCAGCCGTACCCTGGGGACAGCGTCACCCCACAGAGAACCCTGGGTCCCCCCAGGCCCCCCCCAGCCATACCCTGGGGACAGCGTCACCCCACAGAGACACACACCCCCCCCCCCCCAGCTGTACCCTGGGGACAGCCTCACCCCACGGAGAACCCTGGGCCCCCCCAGCCCCCCCCAGCCATACCCTGGGGACAGCGTCACCCTGCAGAGACCCCCGCCCCCCCCCCCAGCTGTACGCTGGGGACAGCCTCACCCCACGGAGACCCCCAGCCCCCCCTGGATGTACCCTGGGGACAGAGTTGCGCCACGGAGACCCCTGGCCCCCCCAACCCCAGGAATCCCAGCTCCCCCAGGAGCCACCCCCCTACTCCCAAGGAGGACCACCGCTCCCTCCCCAGCCTCTCCAAACCCTCTCGTTGCCCCTGGGGGCACCCCAGCCCCTCCCCAGGGATCCCAACACCCCCCCATGGCACCCTGGACCCCCCCAATAACACCTTGGTATGCCCAGGGGGGACCCCTGCCCCCCCATCCATCCCGTGTAGCCCCCCGCTCCCTTGCTGTCTCTAGGGAGACGCCAACTCCCCCCCAGGGACTGCACAGCCCTCCCAAAGTCTCCCCCACCCTCTGGGAGGTCCCAGTCCCCCATCACCCCCGCTCACCTTTGATGGTGGGACCCAGCACCCCCAATGCCCCCATCTCGGACACGATCTCCCGGTCAAAGACTGGGGGGGGGGGGGGGGGGGGATGGTGGGGCGTGAGGGCAGCCGAGCTGGGGCGGGGGGCAGTGGGGACCCCCCCCGGCCGAGGCTGGGGGCTCCTCACCCCCGCCCCCAACCTTGGCCACCCAGGGCCCTGCAGGGAGGGCGCTCGGGGGCGGGGGGGGTAGAGGGAACATGTTGGGAGCACGGGGGGGTGGGGATACCCTCGTGGCGGTTGGCGTGCAGCACACGGGGCAGCAGCCGCTCCTGGCAGTACTTGCGCAGGGTGTCGCGCAGCAGCCGCTCCTCGGGGGCCAGCAGCCCCTCCAGCCCCAGCGGGTCCCGCCAGTCGAAGGCTGCGGCTGGGGGGGCCGCACCGGGGGGGGAGGGGACAGGGGCGTGGGTCAGCACCAGCCCCACGGCTGACCCACACATGTGCCCCCCCAGAAGCGAGGGGGCTGGTCGCGGGGGGGCAGTTGGGGGGCTCGGCCCCCTGTCCCCACTCACCCTGCGGGGGGGGGGCCGTGCCCCTCCAGCGGACGCCGCTGCGGACCAGGCGCAGCAGCGGGGCGGCGAGTCGCAGCGCCATGGGGGTCTGGGGGGGGCGGCAGCTGATTCAGGGCCCCCCAGCTGCCCCCAAGGACCCCCCAACCTCTCCTCCACGGACCCCCAACTACCCCCCCAGAGAACCCCCAACTACTGCCCTACAGATCCCCAAGACCCTTAAATACCCCCACGGACTCCCAACTGCCCCCTCCCGGCCCCCTCAAGTGCCCCAGGGCCCCCCAAATACCCCCAGGGCCCTCCCCTGCTGCCCCCGCCCCCTCCAGCTGACCCCGACCCCCCCCCAAACAGCCACCGCCCCCCCCCACCGTGCGAGCTCGGCGGCGGCGAACGGGCCCGGAGGAACCCTCGACCGTGACGTCACGGGGGGTGGAGCGGAGGCGTGACGTTAACCCGTGCATGCCCGGGCTCCGGGGCGGGCCCAGGGCTGCGGGACCCCCAAACCACCGCCCAGACAGAGCCGGGGGGGAGCGGGGGGGTGGGGGCCGGGGAGTCCCCAGGGCTGCGGCCGCGGCGTGATGACGTGTCGTGTCCCCTCCCCCTGTCCCCATGGAGGCGCAGGTCGGGGATCGGTGCTGTACAGGCTTTATTGGTCCCCGGGGCCCCCCCGGCCCCCCCCTGTCCGGGGGGGGGGCGTTTGCATAGCGAGAACGGGGGGGTGATGATGTCACGGGAGGGTTGGTGATGTCACCTGCTTGGTCAGCCCTTGCAGTGATGTCAGCTGCTGTTGTGTGACATCACCCTGTATCTGGGATGTATCAGCCCTGCTCGGTGACTTCACGGCGGTGACATCACCACCCAGCACCAGTCATTGCCCCCACCCCGCTGTCGCCACAGCTGTGACATCACCATTCCCACATCTTCGGTTACATCAGAGCTGTGATAGCAGCACCCTTGTTCCATCATAACTGTGACATCACCACTCCTATGCCATCAGTGACATTGTAACAGTGACATCATCAATTCCACACCACCACTGACACCGCAGCTGTGACATCACCACTCCACCGACACCAGTTGTGACATCACTCTCACTCCCCAATAGCCACCGCCACTGTGATGGCACCATTCCTTCTCCCCAAGTGACATCAGAGCTGTGCCCTCGCCCTTCCCACCCCACCTGTGACATCACCGCTGTGACATCAGCAGGGCAAGAACCAGGGGCAAACAGGAGAGCGGCGGGGGAGTGACACCCCAGGGTGCAGGTGAGGGACTGCCGGGCTGATGACATCACACCGGGGGGGGGGGGGGTGTCACAGTATTAACCCTTCGTGTATGCAGGGAGGTGCCAGGGGGGCTGCGAGCCACTTCCCTGGTCGAGGCGGGCGGGGGCCCCGCATGCCTGGGGATCCCCCCGTATTTACAGATGCGGGGGGGGGGCTCAGCGCCCGGGGGGGGGTCCGGTGCTCCGGGGGGGCCCCAGCACCCCATCCCCGGGAGCCGCGCCGGGCCCCACCACCACGATGGGCACCGGCGGCCCCCCCGGGGCGCCCCCCCGCCGGGCCTGCTCGTGCTCCTGCACCGGGCTGAGCGCCTTGGGGGGGCCCCGCGCCGCCCGCTCAGGCTCCTCGCCCCCCGGGGGGGCGGCCTCGGCGCCGGGGGGACCCCCCAGCAGGAGCGGCAGCTCCTGGCGGCCGAGGCGGCGGGCGGGGGCGGCAGGGGGCGCGGGGGGCGGCCCCTCGGCCGGGCTCTCCCCGTCCCACTCGGCCAGGCTCTGCAGCGGCGGCTCGGCCGGGAAGTCCTTGCGGGCGGCCTCCAGGCCGTGCTTGCGGGGCGCTGCCGCCGCCGCCTTCTCGGGGGGGCCCCGGCGGGCCAGGCGGGGTGACTCTGCGGCCTTGGGGTGCAGCTTGGCGGGGAAGGCGGGGGGCGAGGCGGCGGGCGGCGAGGGCGTGTGGGCCAGCGGCGAGAGCGGGATGCTGCCGGCCGACTTGCAGCGCGCCGCCCGGTACTGCCGCTGCAGCTTCGGGGAGAGGCCCTGCAGCGAGCTGGGCCGCAGGTGGGGCCCGGCCGGCGCCGGCGAGGGCGGCGCGCTGGAGCCCGGCGAGCTGCTGGGCGGGGAGGCCCCTGCGCCGGCCGCGGGTCAGAACCGGCTGCGGGACCGGGGCCGACCGGGGCCTCCCGCCGCGACTGGGCTCGGGGGACCCCGGGGCTGCGGAGCGCCCGCCCGGCCGGGCCCCTCGCGGCCGCGGTAGCCCACCCGCCTCGCTCTGGTCCCTCGCGGCCACCGTAGCCCCGTTACCCGCCCCCCCACCTCCCCTCACGGCCACCGTACTCCTGTCTCACCCTCCTTTGGTCCCTCGCGGCCACCGTAGCCCCGTTTCACCTTTCGCGACCATCGTAGCCCTTCCCCACCCCGTTGCCATGGTCCCGCCCACCCCGCCCTGTTTCCATAGTCCCGCCCCCGTCTGCCCCGCCCCGTTGCTATGGGCCCGCCCGCCCGCCCCGCCCCGTTGCCATGGCGGCGCGTACCCGTCTCGGCGGCGCGCGGCGGGAGGGCGGGGTCCCGCGCGCGCGCGTGGGTGGGGGAGGCGGGCAGGCTGTCGGAGGAGGAGAGCGAGCGGCTCAGTGACGTCAGCGAGCGGCTCGTGTGCAGCAGCGACGCCTGTCGGGCCAGGTGCCGGAACAGCGCGCTGCGCCGCCTGCCGGAGGGGAGGAGTGTCACTGCGGCGGCCGGGCCCCGCCCCCGCACCCGCCTCCCTGCCCCACCCCCTGAGCAAGGGCCCCTGACCCCCCCCCAAGCCCCCCAGTTTCCCCCGTGTCCCCCCATCCCCACCTCTCGTGGCCGCTCCCGGCGCCACCCCGGCGGTTCCTCCGCGCCATCTTGGTCCGGGCGCTGCGGCGCCGTGCGGGGCCCAGGCGGATGGACGTGTTCTCCAGTGGCGTCGTTGTCACCAGCACTTTCGTCCCACTCTGACGCACAGCGGGTCACTGCCACGCCCTGCCATGCCACCCCACGCCACGCCCGTAGCCCTGGCCCACCACCCCACCAGCACCCACCTCCCCATTGAGACCCACCACCTCACCATGACCCAGGACTCCACCACGACCCCACCAGGACCCACAACCTGGCCTTGACCCATGACCCCCCCATGACCCCACTGTGACCTCCTGGCAACCCTATGACCCTGCCATGACCCATGACTCCACCACAACCTCTCACCCCTGACAACTTCCATGACACCCCCATGACCCTCTACCCTGTGACCCCATGAGCCTGTGACCCTATGACCCCCCATGACCCCTGACCTTGAGGATGAGCTCGACGACCTCGGTGTGCACCAGCCCGTGGACAGGTTCCCCGTTGACGTGGGTGATGAGGTCACCGGCACAGAGCCCTGCCTCCTGCGCCGGGCCCCCTTCCTCCACGTGCTGCACCCACAATGCACTGTTACCCACAATGCACCGGGGCTGCAATGCCCCAGCCCCCCCATGTCCCCCCAATGTCCCCCCATGTCCCTATCCCACCGTCCTCCCTTGTATTCCCCTGTCCCTTGCTGATCCACACGACGTGGTGAACACATGTCCCCCCATGTCCCTCCACATCCCCATGTCGCCCCCCACCGTCCCCCCATCCCACTGACCCAGACGACGTGGTGGACGCTGTAGACGTCGCTGTCCCCCAGGTAGACGCGGATGGCGCGCAGGGTGAAGCCGAACTTCTTGCCGGGCCGGGGGATGGCGATGGGGGAGCGGGGGGCGGCCACCGCCGGGGCCAGCTCCCGCCCCGGAGATGAGTCCCGCGAGGACGGGTCCGAGGACAGTGACCGCGGGGACATGGGGCTGCCCAGGGGCGAGGAGCCGGGCGCCTCCCCTGCGCCCCCCCGCTGGCACCGCACCCACGGACCCAGGCATCCGGGGTACCCGCTGCCCCCCACCCACGGGGCCAGGGGTTCCACCACCCACAGAGACCCAGGCATCCAGGGGAGGCCCCCAAACCCCCACCTCCCATGGGGACCCAGGCATCCAGGGCACACTCATCACCCCCACACCACCCCTGGGGACCCACGGGACCAGGGGTTCCACCATGCACAGAGACCCAGGCATCCAGGGGAGCCCCCCCAAGCGCCCACTCCTATGGGGACCCAGGCATCCAGGAGTACCCCCACTCACCCACCACCCCCCAGGGGGACCCAGGTGACCAGGGACTCCCCACCCTTGGGACCCAGGTGTCCAGGGGACCCCCACCACCCCTCCCACCACCCCTGGGGACCCAGGCACCCAGGGGACCCACACCACCCATGGGGACCCAGGTGTCCAGGTTGCCCACCAAGGGGGAAGGGGGGTCCCAAGGGGATGTTGGGGTCCCAGGGGCGTTGGAGTCCTGGGGATGACACCCACCGCTGGGGATGATGACGGAGAGGGCGGTGGCTGATGCTGACTTGGTGACCTTCCCAGGGCCACGGGGGCTCCGCTTGTCGCCCCCCCCCTCGGAGGCCACCCCCGGGTGCCGTGGCCGTCGCAGCCCTAGCTCAGCCCGGGGTGGGGGCAGGTCCGCAGCCCGTGGTGCTCGCTCCCCTGGGGGGATGGGCTGGTGAGGACCCAGGTGTCTGGGACCTCCCACTGGGGACCCTGGCGTCTGGGACTGACCTGGCTCCTCGCTGGGTCCATCTGTGGGTCCATCACGGGAAGGGACCCCATTGCGGGGGGGTGGCCGTTCCTCGGAGGGGGCCCCAGGGCGCCCTGGCTCCAGCAGTGCTGAGAAGCGTCGACGGGCACCCAGGGGGGGGCTGCCCTCGCCCTCGGGGGGGGCCCCCTCAGCTGCTGGTGGGCGCTTCCTGCAGGGACCCAGGTATTTAGGGGGGATCTGACCACTGCACATCCCCCCTCACTTTCCAATGGTCCCAGGTGTTGCCTCCCACCCTGGGGAGCCAGGCATGATCCCCCACCCAGGGGTCCTGGTGTTCCCCCCCAGGGACCCTGGTGCTCCCCGGGGACACCAGCGCGGGTGCTCACAGCTCGGGCGAGGCCGTGCGCCAGCCGCGGTCGCGGGCGAAGCCATCGCGTCTCCCCTCGTCCCGCGGTCGCCCCTTGGCCGCCTTCAGCTCCTGCTGCTGCGAGAGCTGCTCCAGGCTGCTGTACACCTGCGCACCAGCACCACCTCTCACCCGCTTGCACCGCGCTTTGCACGGGGGTCGCACGGGGGTTTGCACACGTGTGATTGCACAAGGGTCACACAAGGGTTTGCACAGGGCTGTGCATGAGGAGCCTGCACTGCACGGGGCCATGTGAGGTCCTGTGCATCCCCATGTCCATGCATCCCCCTGTCCCCCCTCCTCCCTGTGCGTCCCCACCCCTCTGTACCCCCCCGTGCCCCCACCTTGCTGAAGCGAGGTGAGCAGGACGAGAACTGCCGGATCTCCACGGGTTCGTCCTCTGTAGTGTCCTCGTCCTCATAGGAGGTGACGTGGGGGTACCGGTCCGAGCGCGCTGGGGGCAGGGGACAGGGGTGGGGGGGGGGACACGGGGTGGGGGTCCCATAGGGTGACTCCAGGGGGACCCGGGCGTGAGGGACCCATAGAGGGGGCCCATGGAGTGTCCCAGGAGTGGGGGGGCTAGAAGGTCCCCTGGGGGATTGTCCCTGGTTGGAGATCCTGGGGGGGGGTGCATGGGGTGCCAAGGGAGTGTCCCCACTGAGGGGTTATGGGGTGGTCCCAGGAGGTCCCAAGCTGAGGTCCCAAGGTATTCCCGAGGGTGCCGGGGGGGGGGGGGTCCCTCACTGTCGAAGTAGCTGGTGTCCTCCTCAGACTCCAGGTGCGGCACGAACTCGGCTTTCTGCCGCAGCAGCCCTGTCCAGTCAAGCGCCGCGAAGAAGCCGTGAGCCTTCACCTCCTGCGCCCCCCCTGCGGGGACAGGGACGGGGTCAGCGGGGGCAGCAGCCTGGAGGGGGGTGGGGGGTGGGGGGGTCGTCTCACCAGCCCCGAGGCGCCGCAGGGGGTCAGGCTGCAGGAGGCAGGAGATGAGGTGTTGGGCGTCGGGGGGCAGCGCCTCGTCCCCCTCCGGCCACAGGATCTCATCTGACATGGGGGGACGGACACAAGGGGACATGTGAGCACGGGGTCACAGCTGCCAGCCCCGTCACGTCCCTGTGCCTGTCGCTGTACTGGAGATGCCCTGCCCTGTCCCTGTGTCCCCATGTCCCCCCATGTGTGTCCCCGGTGTCCACTGCACCTGAGATGACCTGCTCTGTGTCCCTGTGTGCCCCCCACGTCCCTGCTCCCATACCCGAGATGACATGCCCCATCCCCTCCATGCCCCCCATCCCCCCATACCTGAGATGCCCTGCCCTGTGTCCTCATGTCCCCCCATGTCCTCATGTCCCCATGTACCTGAGATGGTCTGTCCCTTCCCCATGCCCCCACATCCCCTCCGTGTCCCCCTGTACCTGAGATGACCTGCCTTGCCCCCTCGTGTGTCCCCCCATGTCCCTGTGTCCCCATCCCTGTACCCGAGATGACCTGCCCCATCCCCCTGTCTCCCCATGTCCCCCCCTGTGTCCCCCCATACCCAAGATGACCTGCCCTGTGTCCCCGTGTCCCCCATGTCCCTGACCCCGTACCGGAGATGACCTGCCCGAAGAGCTCCTCGGGGGTGTCCCCGAAGAAGGGGACGCAGCCCACCAGGAACTCGTAGAGCACAATGCCCATCGCCCACCAGTCCACCGGCTTCCCGTAGCCCTGCCGCAGGATCACCTCGGGCGCGATGTACTCGGGGGTGCCGCACACCTGCGGGCGGGGTCAGTGCCAGCCATGCCCCAATGGCCCCACCCCAACAGCCCCGCCCGGCCCCGCCCACCTGCTTGTCCCGGAACTCGCGGGCGTCCTTCTCCATGTGGCCCTCGTAGAGGTTGGTGGTGAGGCTCATCAGCCCCATCTTGGAGAGCCCAAAGTCTGTCAGCTTCACGTGGCCCAGCGAGGTGATCAGCAGGCTGCAGGGACCCAGGCGTCTGGCAGGGACCCAGGCGTCCAGCACCCCCCCGGCCCTCCCCCAGACCAGCCCCCAGCCCCCCACCCTGGGGGACCCCAGCATCTGGGCATACTTGTCGGGCTTGAGGTCACGGTGGACGATGCCGTAGTTGTGCAGGTACTCGAGGGCCAGGACGGTCTCAGCGAAGTAGAGCCGGGCCAGCTCCAGCGGCAGCGCCCCGATGTGCTTCAGCAGCGTTGCGCAGTCCCCGCCTGGGACGGGGGGACATGGGGGGGGCACAGGGACACATGGCAGTGTGCATCACAGCATCGCCCGTGGCCTCCCAGCACCTCCCAGCAGGACACAAAGCACCCATAAAGCACTGCATCAGGACATAAAAATGCCCCATCGTGACATAAACCACGCTGTTGTGACACAAACCACCTCACCTTGCACTGCCTGGCCCTGTATCAGAATGCCCAGCTCTATATTGTGATAACCGGCCCGATATCATGACACACAACCCTGTATTGCGATGCTCAGCCCCTCATCATACCACCCAGCACCATATCACGATGCCCAGCCCCGTACTGCAATGCCAAGTCCTGTATCAAAATGCCCAGCTCTCTACTGTGACGCCCAGCCCTCTATTGTGGCACCCAGACCTGTATCACGATGCCCAGACCCATATCACAACACTCAGCCCAGTATTACAATGCCCAGCCCTGTATCTTGATGCTCAGCCTCGTATCGCGACGCCCGTCGGCCCCGCGCACACCTTCGACATACTCCATGACCATGCAGAGGTGGCGGCGGGTCTGGAAGGAGCAGAACATGCTGACGACGAAGGGGTTCTCGGCGAAGGTGAGGATGTCGCGCTCCACAAACGCCTGCTCCACCTGGTTGCGCAGCAGCAGGTTCTGCTTGTTGATCTTCTTCATGGCAAAGCGCTGGCGCGTGGCCGTGTGCCGCACCAGGTACACCGCCCTGCCGGCACAGCCATGCGTCATGCCACGCCGTGCCAGGGGCCCCCGCACCTGGGACCCCCCCAGGAACCCCATGTCTGGGGCCACTCACCCGTAGGCACCGTTGCTGATAAGTTTGATGGTCTCGAAGTCGCCTTCGCCTGGCGGCTTCTTGGCCCTGGGGACGGTGCTGCGGCCCTGGGGGGTCATGGGGACGTGGGGAGACGCGGGGACATGGGGGGACACAGGGAGGGACACACAGGGACCCTGCCCCAGCACCCACCTCAGCCCCCTCCTCGGGCTCCGGCGTGTTGCTCCCGCCACTGTCAGGCTCCTCCAGATGCACCACATCTGCAGAGACACAGGGTGTCATGCGTGTGCAGGGACACGGGGTGTCACACATGTGCACCCCCCAGTCTACAACACCTCAAGTGTGCACCCCCCCATGCACGCTCCCACACCCCTGCACACCCCCAGCATGCAAGCCCCACATGAACCATGCAGGCACCCCCCTGTGCATGCTTCCACACGTGTGTGCAGCCCTGCCCACCCCCACAGGCGTGCAGATCACATGCACACCCTGTGCACACACCCTCCCGTGCAAACCCCCATGTGTGCACGCTCCCACACATGTGCGTGCCCCTTGCATGCTCCCACACGTGTGTGTATATGCCCCCATAGGTGTGTGGAAACCCCGTGCTCGCCCCACGGCTGCTACCACACGTGTGTACCGGGGAAGGGGTCCCGCGCCAGCCCCAGCTGCCCGATGATGTAGCGGGGGATGTCAGCCTTCAGCAGCCCCTCGCGGGCCTGGCCCTCCGCTGCCGCCAGCAGCTGGTAGAACTCAGCCGGGTCGAACTCCTGCACCGACACAACCCGGCACGCATGTGCACGGGGGGACACGCATCGTCACACGTGTGCACAAGGGATATGCAACACAATGGTGCAATGCACCAGCAGATAGCGGGGGTATGTGCTGGTGCAATGCACCAGCAGATAGCGGGGGTATGTGCTGGTGCACACGTGCGTGCTGGTGCACATGGGTCTGCACACATGTGAGAGCGTGTGCAAGCGTGTGAGCGCATGTATGTGTATGCGCCAGGCATGTGTGTGCACCAGGACACATGGGCATATGCACATTTGAGCGCAAACATGTGTGTGCACGTGTGTCACTGCACCCACACCAATGCACACGCATGTGCCAGAGCATACGGGTCAGCACATATGTGCCTGTGTGCACTGACAGGCACGGGCAAGTGCACACACGGGTGCCCCCTTGTGCCCCCCCGGCCCCTCCTGCCTTTGTCTCGGTGGTCCCCGGGATGTGCCGTCACCATGGCACTGCCCCGGCAACACGGCTGTCACCATGGCAACAACAGCCCTGCCTCCCCATTGGCTGGGTGCAGGGATTGGCCAGGGCGTTGTCAGGGCGACCGGAAGAGCTTCATCTGATTGGATGGTTGGGATGGTGCAAAATGGGATGGGGGGGGATGCTGGAGGGGGCTGTGACAGGGCCCAGACGCCTGGGTCCCCTGAGGATGGGGGGGGTCCCGGGGAACTCACCAGGCACTCAAGCAGCCGGGCAGGGCGGGAGATGATGATGAGGAGCTTCTTCACCAGCTGGGTGATGAAGGCCACCTCCTCCGACTCTGAGCGCTCGTAGGCCTGAGGGGATGCAGGGGGGTCAGAGGGTTCCAGGGATGCTGGGGAGTCACGCGGGGTCCTGAGGGGTCCTGCTGGGTCCTGGAGGGTCCCATGGGGCCTGAGGGGTCCCCTTGGGTCCTGTTGTGTCCCATTGGGTCCAGTGGGATCCCATTGGGTCTCATTGGGTGCTCTTGGGTGCTGAGGGTTCCCATTGGGCTCTATATGGCCCTGGTGGGTCCCCATTAGGTGCTGAGGGTGCCATTGGGCCCCACTGGGACCAACTGGGTGCTGTTGGGTCCCTTGGGTCCCCGTTGGGTGCTGTTGGGTGTCACTGAGTCTCTTTGGGCCCCATTGGGTGCCAATGGGTCTGTGTTGGGTCCTGTTGGTCCCAATTGGGCCTCGTTGGGCACCGTTGGGTCCCATTGGGTCCCGCTGGGTGCCATTGGGTCCCATTGGGTCCCCCTGGGTGCCATGGCTCACGTCCTGCAGCAGCCGCTCCATATTCTCCTGCAGCTCATAGAAGTAGCCGGCGGTGATGAGGCCGTGCCGGGCCTTGGCCAGGCAGTCACGTGCCAGCTCGACCAGCTGGTGCTGGATGAAGCTGAGGGCGCCGTCAGCCAGGGGCGTCCCCCCGGGGCCGCAGCCCCGCACGAACTCCTCCAACCGCTCCTCCATCTGCGCCGTCGCCTGCGGGACCGAGGCGGATGGGCTCCCCGTGGCTCCCCATGGCTCCCAACACTCCCACAGCCCCTCTGGGGTCTCCCAAGACCCCATATCCTCCTCCAGTGACCCATAGCCACCCCAGACCCCCCCGAGCTGTCACACCTCCCCTCCAGGAGCCTCAGTGCCCCCCAGATCCCCCATAGATACCCCATAACCCCACAAGACCTCCATAACCCTGCCAGGACCCTCCCAAGTCGCTATATCCTCCCCCAGTGGCCCTTAGCTGCCCAAGCCCCCCCGAGCTGTTCCATAACCCCCCAACCCCCATAGCCCCCCCCCCAAACCCCCCAAGACCCCATGTCCTCCCCCAATCCCCCATAGCTCCCCTGACCCCCCACATCCTCCCAGCCCCACCTTGGGGAATCGCTCCTTGTAGACGTGGTTCATCATCACGATCTCGTTGTCGTGGGACGAGGGCGAACGCCCAGGGCTGGGGGGGCACCACTGGCACCCATGGGACCCCAGCGTCCCCCCAGCATCCCGACCGCTGGCACCCATGGGACCCCCAGAACCCCCCACCCCGGCATCCCCACTGCTGGCACCCGTAGGTCCCCCAGCATCCCCCCATGGTGTCCCCATGGGGGCCCACAGCGTCCCCATTCCACCCTCCTGATGTCCCACAGCCACAGTGTCCCCATCACCCTGCTCTCTCCCACCCCACAGCATCCCATGGCCCCCCCATGCTCTGGGTCACCCCAGCCCTATGGTGTCCCCAACCCCACAGTGTCCCCAAGCCCCATGGTGCCCCCCATGGTCTCCCCAAAGCCCTGGCCCCCCCCCAACCCCATGGTGGCCCCCAGCCTCATGGTGCCAATTCCCCCACGGGGTCCCCAAATCCCTGGCCCCTCCCAGCCCCTTGAGGTCCCCAACCTCAGTGCCCTCGACCCCACCTGAGGCTGCGGGAGCGGGGGCGTGGGGTCGGCCGCCCCCGGGCCCCCCCATCCTCCTCGACCAGGCTCTCGGAGCTACCGAAGTGGCGGGAGAGGAAGCGCAGCTCCTCTGGCGTCGGCTGCGCCGGCAGCTGGTGCAGGCGCTCCTGCGACGAGCACGAGGACTGCGCGCCCGCGTCACCCCTCCGACCCCGCGGACCCCCACGGACCCCCACTGTGCCCATGTCATCCCTCTGACCCCACGCACCTCCACCACGCCCCATGGACCCTCTTAGACCCCCTATAGACCCCTCCATGGCACTCCATGAGGACCCATGAGGACCTACTGACCCCCCATGGTCCCCCCACTGTGCCCCACAGGGACCCCTGGCCACCCACTGACCCCTCTCCAGCCCCCCCCGCCACGCCATGGGTGGGACCCACACCCATGCTGGGACCCACCCCCAGACCTCCCAGCTGCTCCCCCAGCCACCCCCACTGTGGGGAGGGTGCCCGAGCAGGTCCCCTGGATGTGGGGGGCTCCGGGGCCCCTGACTCACCGAGACAGTGGAGCTGGGGGTGTTGGTGCCATAGCCAGAGGAGGGCAGCGAGGCCAGCGACCAGCGGCGCCCGTCGGCACTGGGAGGGGCGGGTGTCAGGGGACCCAGGCATCTGGGAGACACCCCCCCCCCCGCCCCTCAGCTGGGAAGGAACCCAGGCACCTAGATACCCTCCCCCCGATCACCACCCGGACACCTGGGTGTCTCCCCCCGGACGCCTGGGTCCGCTTACCGGCGGGAGGAGGCGAAGGAGAAGTGGGCCGGGTTGCCGGGTGAGAAGTTGCGGGGACTGTCCAGGGGGCTGCTGCCTGCGGGGGGGCACGGGGGGGGGAACGGGGTGATGTCACCGCCACCCCGCCCTGCCACCCCCGCCCTGCCAGGCCCCACCCCTGCCGGAGGGGGCAGGGCCAAATGGACACAACCCGCCCTGGAGGAAAAGGGGGGGGCCAGGAGGGACCCCAGGGGCTGGGGGGCCCAGATGCTTTGGGGGTCCCTATAGGTACCAGGGAGGCCAGAGGGGTTGTTGGGGCTGGGGAGGCAATAGGTCCCTTGGGGGGGGACCCTATGGGTCCCTGGGGGGGTCTCCAGGGTTTGCCTGGGGGGTTCTTGGGGCCTGAGGGGGGCAATGGGTCCCTTGGGGGGGTCCTAGCAGTTTGGGGGGGTCCTTATGGGTCCTTGGGGGGGGGGTATAGATCCTTGGGTCTTTATGGGCCCCTTTGGGGGTTTCTGGGGGGACTTGGGGGGTTCCAGGGCCTTGGGAGGGGGTTGGGGACACCGGGAGGGGTTGGGGGCACCAGAGGTCTGGGGGGGGACTCACCAATGTGTCCAGGCAGCGGCGAGTGGGGCCGCGGGAGGGTGGGAGAGGTGCTGGTCAGGATCAGGCTCTTCCGGTTGCTCGTGCGGCAGCTGGGGGGGGGGGGGGGGCCGTGGGGGAGGGCTGGGACCCCCCTCACACACGGCCCCCCTCATGCGTGTTCTCGTACCTGAACCTGCTCACAACACCTGAAGGTGCCGGGGGGGGGGGGGGGCGGGCACCCACAGCAGGACAGGGGGTCGCGGGGGGTCGGGGGAGCAGTGGCCATGGAAGGGCTCATGGGGCCGGGGGGGGCCAGGGATGGAGGATGAGGAAGGAGGGCTGAGGGATAGAGGACGGGGATGAAGGAGGGAGGAGGATGGAGGAGAAGAAATGAGGGGTGAGGATGAGGATGAAAAAGGACGAGGATGAAGGATGAGGATGAAGGAGGGATGAGGACAAGGATGGGGATGAGAATGGAGAAGAGATGAAGGCTGAGAATGAGGATGGAGAGGGGATGAGGATGGTGATGGAGATGGAAAGGGATGAAGGATGGGGATGAGGATGGAGAAGGGATGGAGGATGAGGATGGGGGAGGAAGGCCGAGGCCCCGGTTACCTCTTGGTGCGACGGAACATGCTGCTGCCCACCAGGATCGGCATCGGGGGGGCCGAGAGCCCGGGGGGGGGCCGGGGGCTCCGGGGCGGCGGCGCCTCGGCGGGGCGGGGGGAGGACGCGGCGGCAGCGGCTGCAGCGGGGCGGGGGCTGGGCGGGGCCTGGGCGGGGCCGGGGGCGGGGCCGGGGCGGTGGGTGCAATGGGGGCGCAATGGGGGGGCGATGGGGGCGCGGGGGGGGTCTCACCTGCTGCTCTTCCGCGGCAGCGGCAGCTCCTTCTGCAAAAGGGGGCAGAAGGTGGGGGGCGGCCCGACACCCCCAGGGCCCCCCGACTCCCCCGGAACCCCCTGGCCCGACCCCCTCCCCAGCCGCAGTGCTTGGGGGGCACCCCGGCCCCTGCCCTGCTGCTGGGGGGGGGCAGGCGCCGGCTCCATCCCCCCCGGGGCCCCTCTATGTCTGAAGCCCCCCGAGATCCGGCCGCTCTGGCCGCCACCCCCGGCCCTGCAGCCCCTCGGTACCGCCCCGCCCCGGTACCGGGCCCACATCACCCCTCCCGGTGCCGACCCCGCCCGGACCGACCTTCTCGGTACCGGGGCTGTGTTCCCTGCCCCGTACCCGCCCTGCCCGGTACCGGCCCACCCAGACTGGGCCTCAGTCCCCCCCGACTGGGCCTCAATCCCCCCGGTACCGACCCCCCCCCCCGCCGGTACCTGCAGCCGCCGGCGGCGGATCACGCCCGACTCGTCCATGGCGCTGCCGGTGCGGGGGGTCCCGGCCCCCCCGCGCCCCCGGTGCCCGCAGCCCCCCCTCAGCCGCCCGCCGCCATCCTCCGCCGCACGGGACCCCCGGGAGCGCCCCGCCCCCCGGCCCCGCCCTGACGGGGGGACCCAGGCGTCCGGAGGGGGGGCGGCCCCACCCCGGGGCGGGGGGGTGTTTAACCCCTGCGCTGCCGGGACACCCCCTCCGCCCTGCCCATGGCCCCCACACGCCCCAGGGACTCCCACCCTGGCAGCTGTCCCCTGCCCCCCGGGACCTCAGGACCCTCCGGGACCCCCCCGGACCCCCTCAGTTCCCCCCCGAGCCCCCCGCCATCCCCCCGCCGCTGTCCGCGGTGCTGAACCGGCCGCGCTCTCCAGCCCGGGCGCCTGGGTCCCCTCGGGGGGGGCTTCAGGCCCGGCCCCGTGTCGCCCCCCCCCCCCCCCCCGTGTTAATGGTCATGCAATATGGCACAGCCCCCCTCCCCGCGAGCCCCCCTCCCCCCCCTTAATGACATCTCAGTACCGTAACTCCCCTAAAAATGTGCCCAAAAGAGTCGGCGGGGGGGCGGGGGGGGCCTGCTCAGGACCCCCCCCAGTGACCCCCCCGCCCCCCCCGGATTAGACCCCTAATCCCCCAGGATTGAGGACACAGCGATTTCCAGGCGCCAGGCCAGGCCCGATTAACAGGGAGGGGGGGACACGGACCGGATGCCTAGGTTCCCTTCCCCCCACGGGGGGGGGGAAGAAACAGGCTCATGGGGGGGCCACAAGCTCCCCCCAAAGCCAGGGAGCCCCAAACACCCCCCTCCACTCCAGCACAATTGGGGTCTGTTCAACCCCCACCCCCTCCCACCCCATAGACCCCCCCAAAAGCTACAGACACCCCCGGGCCCCCTCCTTCCCTGTGACCCCCCCAACTTCACAAGGGGAATGAACCGATTTGTCGCTGCCCCAGGCCCACCTCCCCCCCCCCCCCCCCAGCAAAAAAAGTGGATTTGGGGTTTTTTACCATTCTTTGTTAAAAAACAACCACTTGTTTTATTGAGGGAGGGGCATTTTGGGGGTCTCTGTTTCAAGGGAGTCACAGCTCGGCCAGGGGCCGCAGGCTGCGCTCGTGGAAGAAGCGGTGGGGGGTGCGCCGGGGGGGACCCCGGGCAAAGTAGGAGAGCAGTGAAGGGGAGGCTGTGGGGTCCTCCTCGGGGTCCTCGTCGGCCCTGGGGGGTGGAGGTCAGGGACCCCAGGGTGTGGGGGGCACAGGGGACCCAGGAGTCCAGGTGGGAGTCCTGCCCCCCCCCCTGCAGGGCAAGGACCCCCATGGCCCCCACCAGTGCATGGACCCCTGGTGCCCCCCCATTGCATGGGAACATCCCCCCCGGTCCCCCCATTGCACAGACAGTACCCCCCGTGTCCCCACCATTGCACGGGTCTGGTCCCCCCCAGCCCCCCCATGGCACAGACGGGGCCCCCCTTGTACCCCCCCCAAGTACACGGCTGGTCCCCCCTTCGTCCCCCCATTGCAGGAGCAGCCCAAGCTTCCCCATAGCTTCACACTGGGGGACCCCCCCCAAGTCACAGCAGCCCCTGTGCCAGCCCCCTTCCCCCGGCCCCCCCCAGCCCCCCTCTCCATACCACTTGACGGGGACTGCCCCGCGCTGCAGCAGCTCCCGTGCTGTCCCCCAGCTGAAGCGCACGAGCTGGGGGAACCCGAAGACAGGCTCGAGGTGCCGCCGCAGCCACTCCTTCGTCTTGGGGTCTGGGGAGGGGGGGGGAGGCCGTGAGGGGCGCCTGGACGCTGGGGTCCCCTGGGCACCAGGCCCCCCCCGCACTCCTGCTCGGCTGCTCCTACCGTTGGGGTACCCTGAGCCGTAGTCCCGGTCAATGTCCTCCAGGTCCTCCACAAACTTCCAGTGCTTCACGGCCCGGTCACGGGCGACCTGGGGGGGGCAGAGGGATTTGGGGGTGCCCAGAGGGGTTGGGGGGGGTCCTGGGCCCCCTCATGAAACTCACTGCCCCGGGGTGCAGCTGGGTCTGGGGCAGAGCAAGGGAGCAGATGTGGGGTGCAGAGGGAGAACGGCCCCAGGGGGGTGGGTGCCAGTGCTTTGGGGGGGTCGGTGCCCACCTTGGCACAGATGCTGGCAGCGCTGACGACAGGGAAGAGCCCATCGGCTTTGGGGCGCACGGTCACCCCCAGTCCTGGGAAGTGCTGCCGTAGCTTCGCCTCATATTTCTCCGCCGGCCCCACCGTGTCCACGAACACCTGCAGGAACCCCAGCCCCCCAAAATCACCTCTGGCTCCCCCAAATCATCCTTGGCTCCCTAATCCATCCTGTCCCCCCCTCAGCACCCCAAAACCCCTACAAAAGTCCCTCAACCCCCCCAAACCAGCCTGAACCCTCTGCTGCGCCCTCTCTTCTCCAAAAGCACCCCCAAAAGCAGCCCCAAATCAACCTGGACCCCCACAGCACCCCCAATCCCCCCCCAAATTACCCCCAAACAATCCCAGACTCCCCCTGCACCCCCCAAAACACCCCAAATTTACCACAAACCAACCCAGATCCCTCCCCAGATCTCCAACTCCCCCCCAAACTGCTCAGCCCCATGAGGGAAACTGAGGCACGGGGGAGGAGAAAGGTGGGGCTTTAGTTTCGACCCAGGGCCCCCCAGTTCTCTCCCCCCACATCTGGGCTGCCCACGTGGCCCCCCAGCCCCCCCAAACCCACCTCAGCCACCTGCACCCCCGAGTCCAGCGCGAACTGGATGAGGCCCACAGCTGTATCCTGCGACAGCTCGTTCAGGTTGTACTTGGCTCTGGGGGTGTCAGGGGGGTGTCAGCCCCCAGCACCCCAAATGGGGGGCCATGTCCCCAGCACCCCAGGCTGGGGGGGGGAGGGCAGGAGATGGAGACTGCAGGAACCAGGCTCAGAGGGTCAAGGGCACCCAAAGGTGCTGAGGGGGCCAAGGGGGGTCACAGAGGGGTCTGGGGGACCCCAGGATGGTTTGGGGAGGGTGGTGGGGTCTCACCACTGCCTGTAGGCAGAGATGTGGTTGGGGGGGTGGAAGGGTCCCAGGGGGATTTAGGGGTTCCCAGGGGGGTTTGGGGGGTCTCACTGCTGCTGCATGCAGACAGAGATGTGGTCGGGGGGGTTGGGGGGTCCCAGGGGGATTTAGGGATTCCCGGGAGGGGTTGGGGGGGGGTCTCACCACTGCTGCGTGCAGGCAGAGATGTGGTCGGGGGGGTTGGGGGGTCCCAGGGGGATTTAGGGAGTTCCGGGGGGGTTTGGGGGGTCTCACCGCTGCTGCATGCAGGCAGAGATGTGGTCAGGGGGCAGCACGTGCAGTGCCCACCCCAGGATGTCGCTCGCAGCCTCCAGCAGCTCAAAGCGCCGCTCCCGCTCCCCCTCCGACAGCGTCTTCGAGTCTGGGGGGGCCGGGGTGAGGGACTCCCCCCGGACCCCCCAACTCTCCCTGAGACCCGCCGACTACCCCTGGGACTCCCCACCCACCCCAGGACCCCCAATCATCGGGAACCCCCCAACCTCCCCCGTGCCCCAAACCCACCCTTGGGACCTCCAAACCTCCCCCCAGGACCCTCCACCCCCCCCGGGGGCCCCCCGAGACGCCCCCACCTGCCACCCCCAGCGCCTCCAGCTCCTCCAGCTTCTCCACGGGGCAGTAGCAGATCCCATAAACCATCGGCCCTGGGGGGAGGCGGGGGGGGGGGGTGTGAGACCGGGCGGGGGAGGAAGGAACCCCCCGTGCACAACCCGGTGCACCGGGACCCCCCCGCGCCCGGTGCAAGCCACAGCCGCGCCACGTGCAGCCGCCCCCCAGCCCCCCCGTCTCACCCAGCACCGGCCCCCGGCCCGCCTCGTCCACGCCGAGCGCGCAGGGCTGGCGGCGGCAGACGGGGGGCACGGCCGAGCCGAACCGCCCCGCGCCCGCCGGGTCCTGCTCCAGCCGCGCCAGCGCCATTGCGGGGGCGGGGCCTCAGGGGCGGGGCCCCCGCACAGCCCCCTGGGAGATGTAGGCTGCGGAGGGCACCCCAGAGCCCGCCCCCCCAGGGGTCACGGCGGGGTCCCGGACGCCTGGGTCCCCGGGGGGTGGGGGGTGCCGGGGGTTTGTCCGGCCCCGGGCAGGGCGGGGTGGGCCATCGCTCCCGGAAGACCCAACCCCCCCCCATCCCCGTCCCCCGGCCGGGAAGTGCCGCCCCGGGGCGGGCGGTGCCGGGCAGCGCGGGAGGGGGTTCCCGGAACGGCCCCGCCTGACCATATATGGGCATGGCTGCGTCAGCCGGGAAAGCCCCGGCACCGCCCCCTTCCGCCGACGTCGGTGCCCGCGGGCGCCGGGGGCCGCAGGGGGGGTTCCCACGGGGCGAGGCAGGACACGGGGGGGGGGACGGGACCAGACACGGGGCGCCCCACTGCCCCCCCCCCCCCCAGGACACAGCACAACGAGACCAATTATTACAATTATTATTAATTAAATACAAACGTAGAAAAAATAAACAAACAGCAACAACAAAACGCTCCCTCCCCTCCCTGCACTTGGGGGAACCCCGGGGGCTGTTTCCCACGGGGGGGTTCTGTAAACTTCACGGGGGGGGGTATCCCCCCAATGTGCCCCCCTTTGGGGTGCGCAGAACAGGGGCTCAGCCCCCCACAAAATGAGTCCATCCCAGGGAACCCTCCCCCTCAGGTGAATCCCCAGTTGGGGGGGGCCTGATCCTGCGGGTCCCCCCAGCCCCAGCTGGGGGGCACCACGAGGGGACCCAGGCCCAGTTTGTGGTACCTGGTCCATCCCACAGGTCCTGTTCCTGCAGGCCCTGGGGGTCCCCAAGCCCACGGGGGGTGCCTGGTCCTGCAGGTCCCTTCAGGCTGGTCCATTCGAGGGGGGGGGCCAGCTCCCCCCCAGGGGCCCCAGTGCCAGGGTCCCCCATCCTCACAGGTCCTTTTGGGGTTCTCCATCAGGGGTCCCCAGTTCCTCCAGATGCATGCCAGGGGGGTCCCTCTGGGTGCCCCCCAAGAAGTGGTGGCCTTCACTGAGTAGCAGCCGGAGCCGATGGGGGTCCATATCCACAGGGTCTCTGTCAGGGTGTCCATGGGGGTCCCCAGCAGGACCCCCCCAAAGCTGTGGTCCTCATCCCAGCACAGTCCCATGCAGTCCCATGCACCTCCATGTCCATGCCGGGGGTCCCTGTCCCTCCAGGTAAATCCAGGTCTGTGGGGTCCCTGTCAGGGTGTCCATGGGGGTCCCCAGAGGGAGCCCCCAAAGCCGTGGTCCTCACCCATGGTCCCGTGCAGCGTTCCATCAGGGTGCCCCGTACCTCCATGTCCATGGGGGTCCCTGCTAGGCAGCAGCCAAGGCGGGGGCGGTCCGGGTGTCCCCAGGGCCCCCCGGGCCTGGTCCGTTCCCCACCGGGGGGTCACTAGAAGCCGAGGGCGGCACCGGGGGGCAGCGGGCAGCCGGAGCCGGCATGGTCGCGCACAGAGCCGCGCAGTCGCCGCACCTGGGCGCGGAGCCCGGCCGCCGTCGCTGCCAGCGCCGCGTTCTGGGCGCGGAGCCCGCGGACGCGCTGCTCCAGCCGGGCGATGCGCTCCAGCTTCCGCCGCCGGCATCGGCTCGCCGCCAGCCGGTTCCGCAGCCGCCGCCGCTCCGCCTGCAGCCGCTCCGGGGAGTCCGGGCCTGGCTCAGCCGCCTCCGTCTCCGGCGCCGCTCCGGGGACCCCCGGGAAGGGCATCCCCCCCGCCGCCGCCAGCCCCGGTCCCGGCGGCTCCGGCAGCGCCACGTTGGGCGGCCCCGGCTGGTGCAGCTCGTCCAGCGCCTGTGCGAAGCTGCCGGCAAAGCCATCGCGCTCCCCCGGGCCGGGGTAGAAGAAGCCGCCGGTACCGACACCACCACTGAAGAAGCCACCGTCGGGGCAGGGCGCCGGCTTGAGCCCGCGGAAAGGCTCAGGAGGAGCCCCCGGCGGCAGCGCCCCCGGCAGCGCCCCGTAGTCGGGCTCGGGCCGGCAGAAGCCGCCCGGGAAGGGCGCGGGGCGGTAGAACGGCGGCTCCATCCGCGCGCACATGCGGCCACACTGGGGACAGAGCGAAGGCGGCGGCGGGGATCGAACCCGCGTCCCCGCGCCGCGCCGCCCGCCTGCCTTATACAGGCCCGCGGCGGAAGCGTGGCCCATTGGCTGCGGTGCCCGCGGGACACGCCCCCCCGCGCCGGGACACGCCCCCGTGCGGGAAGGGGCGGAGCCGCGGGGGGTGTGTAACGGTGGGGGGACACACGGGTGTGCAAGGGGGGGCACACGCCTGTGAGCACACGAGGTGGACATGTGGGGGGCGTGCACAGGCGTGTGCACATTGGTGGGGCTTCAGGAGGGCACACGCGTGTGAGCACGGGCCCCAGCACATGTCTGGGTGCACACACATGAGCACACTCCCTGGTTGTGTCCTGGTGCACACACGTGTGAGCGTGGGCCCTGATTCTGTCTGGGTGCACACGCGTGTGAGCACAGGCTTCAACATGCATCCTAGTGCACGCGTCTGTGATCCCAGGCCATGCCAGGGCTAGTGCAGAGCACACACGTGTCCCCTTGTGCCAGGGCCCTGCACACACACGTGAGCTCACATTGGTGCCCGTGCGTGTCGGCTCCCACGCTGGGGGTGCCCGGACGCCTGGGTCCAGTCCCCATCCTTGAGTCACCGTCGGCACCGCATGAGTCACTTCCCTCCCCGTGTCCCAGTGTTGCACACACAGCCCCGAACCCACGGGACCCCGAGACTCCCCAGCTGGGGTCCCCCAGGACGCCCCTGCCCAGGGGGGGATCCAGGCGTCCGGGCGGGGCAGACGCGGGTTAACGAGCGGCATGTCCCAGCCTGCCAGGGTGGGGCAGGGACGCACACGCGTGTGCACGCATGAGGACACGTGTGTAGGGCAGTGGCACGGGGGTCTCCCCACCCCGTCTTGGCCCCATGCTAATGCCCTACACCGGCAGCCCCTGGGGCTTTCCTCGGGGGCCCCAGGCGTCCGGGCCCCTCACCCCCCTGGGGCCCCAGGCGTCTGGGCCCTGCCCCCACCCTGGATTTTAGGGGATTTTGCACCCGTCTCATTTTCCCTCCCAACTTCTCCTTCCCTATGAGCAGCCCCTGAGTCAGGCCTGGCCAGACCCCGCGCCATGACCCCGGGGACTCAGGCGTCTGGGCCCCCCCGCCTCGGTGCTACCCCCCCATGGGGGAAACTGAGGTGGGGGGGCGGTTAGACCCAGACACCTGGGTCCCCTGGCTGAGCCCTCCCCCTGCCAGGAAGTGGTTGGAGCAGGAAGTTGGGGGGGAGAGGGGGGAGCGAAATGGAGGGTGTGGGGGGTGGCTCTTACCTGGACACTGGGGTCCTCCAGCTGCAGGGGCTGGGGGGCTGGGCCTGGGGCGGTCCTGGGCACGGGGGGGGTGGTGTCCCAGGACTGGGAGAGGCTCTGGGCCCCCCTGCCCCCCTGGTGCCTCTCACTTGGCGTCACCTTCAGGTGCCCCAACGGCTGCAGCCGCCACCGGGGTTTCGGTGCAGGGGGGCCGCCTGTGTGGGGGACCCAGGCGTCCGGGCCACCCCCCTCGCTAACCATGAGTCCTGCAGGGACTGGGGACTAACCAGGGGGGGATTGACCATGCACCTGAGAGTGGGATGGAGCAAGACTGGGGGGAATTGGGGGGGGTGGCTCAGGGGGACCCAGGCATCCAAGTGGCTGTTGGGAACCTGGAGGCCCCGTGGGGTGGGAATTTCCCAGCATGCCCTGGGCCCGGATGCCTGGGTTCATAGTGGTGGCAACAGCCTGGGGGAGGGGTCACTGGGGCTGGGAGCACTAGAAGGGTCTTGGGGCCAGACTGGGGGCACTGGGAGGGCCCTGGGGGTGTACTGGGACATGGCAGGGGGAGGGCAAAGCTCCATTGGGAGAGCAGGGATGTCCCCAGGGCTGTACTGGAGGCACTGAGAGGTTTCCAGGGCTGTACTGGGAGCACTGAGGGGGTCCCCGGGGCCGCACAGCAGCACTGGGAGGGGTCCCCGGACTCCCCCCTCCCCAGAACTGGAAGCGCCCGCTGCGGGGGTAGATGCACTGGGGGGCGGCGTTGCCATGGCAACGCCGCTGAAACCCGCTCCCCCCGGACGCCTGGGTCCCCTGGGGCCGGTTCCCCCCCACGCCCCGCGCCGGTGACGCAACCGGAGTCGCCGAGTTCGTCGCTGACGTCAGCGAAGGCGGCGCCGCCAATCGCGCCCCGCGGGAGGAACAGCCCAGCCTAACCCCGCGCGGCCCCGGCGCGGCCTCCCCTATCCCCCGGCCCCCCCCGCACCTGGCGGCTGCCGGTCCCCGACGGGGCGGGCCCGGCCGGGCCAGACGGGAGCGGCCAGAGGGGCGGGGGCGGGCGGTGACGCGGCGCTGAGTCAGCAGCAGGGCCGGAAGGGGCGGTGCGCGGCACCAAGATGGCGACGGGGCGTGGCCGAAAGAGGCGGGACCAGAACGTGCGGCCGCTCTGGGCGCGACTCGATAGCCCAGGAGGACCGACTCCAAGATGGCGACGGAGGCGTGGCCGGAAGGGGGCGTGACCAAGTGCTGGGGCTGCTCTGGGCGCGACTCTGTAGCCCAGGAGGACCGGTTCCAAAATGGCGGTGGGGCGTGGCCGGCAGGGGGCGTGGCCGGCAGGTGCCCCCGCTCTGGGCACGGCTCTGTAGCCCAGGAGGACCGGCCCCGAGACGGCAGTGGGGCGTGGCCGGAAGGGGGCGTGGCCGGCAGGTGCGGCCGCTCTGGGCGCGGCTTCGTGTCCCTGGCGGACCGGCCCCGAGATGGCGGCCATGGCGGCGGGGCGGGACGTGTGCGGGCCGCTGCTCACCTGGGTAAGGGGGGGCCGGGACCCCCCCGGACCCCCCGGGACCGTCCCGGGCCCGTGTGACCCCCCCCGGGCACCTCCATGCCCGTATGATCTCCCTGCTAGGTCCCCCGTCCCCCCCAAGCCCCCCAGGCGCCTCCTGCGGCCCTGTGACCCCCCGGGGATCTGTGAGCCCCCCAGCTCCTGTGATTCCTCCTGGGCACCTGCCGGGCCCTTGTGGCCCCCTGAGCACCCAGTGAATCCCTGGTGCCCTTTGCTCCCTGCTAATGTGTGTGGGATTAATGGGGGGCGGCTTGGGGGGGTTATTGCTACCCCATGCCTGGGGAGACACTGTTGAGGGTAAAAAGGGGGGCCCTGTCACCCCCCACAGTAGTCTGAGGAGGGGTGTGTGGGTCTGAGAGCTCCTTTGTCTGCAAGGGAGGGCACTAGCGTATGGGGGGGGGAGCAGGACACAAGTTGTCCATTCTCAGCCCTGAGGGGGTCCAGGGGGGCTGTTTTGGGGGTGGCTGTGCCCTGACCCCCTCTTTGTACCCCCAGCTGCAGACCTTCGCTCCCCCCTCGCCCTGTGCCTCCCCCCAGGACCTGGCCAGTGGGGTGGCCCTCGCCTACGTCCTGCACAGCATGTGAGTGAGGGGGGGACGCTGCCCCCCACCTTGGGGACACCGCTAGGGCCCCTCAGGGGGTCTGCGGCACCCCTGGGGTGGGGGTGGGGACAGCATGGAGGGAGGGAACCTGATTTTGGGGACCCTCCTGTGACCCCCAGTGACGCCTCGTGGTTTAATGAGACGTGGTTGGGCCGAATACGGGACGACGCTGAGGATAACTGGCGGCTGAAGGTGGGGGGGCATGTGTTGGGGGGGGCACATGCACCTATGTCCGTTTGGGGGGGGGTGTTCTCAGCCTTAGGTGTGCCCTGAGAGGGTAAGGATGGGGAATGGAGAATTTGGAGGTGTTAGTTTGGTGAGGTTTGGGGCAGCTGGTTTGGGGAGGCTGTTTTGGGGGACACGATGTGGGGGGGTTGATTGTGAAAGCTGGTTTTGAGGGGCAGTTTGCGGGGGGTCAGTTGGGAAGGGTTGTTTTGGGGAAACCTGAGGCAGGGTCATAGTGATGGGGGGGCATTTTGGGGTCCCCAGCAGTGGGAGGGCACTTTGGGGGTCCAGAGAAGGTCCTACCTTTCCCCCCTGTAGGTGAGCAACCTGCGGAAGGTGCTGCAGAGCGTCCTGGAGTACTGGCAGGATGTGAGTGTGGGGGCACACTGGGGACCCAGGCGTCCGGGGCCCCTGTTTCAGGGTGGGGGGGTTCCCCCAGAGGGAGACTGACCCCTGGTCTTCCCTCCCAAACCCCCAGGTTCTGGGCCAGGCGGTGGCGGAGCAGCACGTGCCCGACGTGGTACTGGCAGCCCAGTGTGCCGACCCAGAGCAACTGGGCAAACTGGTGCGATTGATACTGGGGTGTGCCGTGAGCTGCGAAAGGCGGAAAGGTGAGTGCAGGGCTGGGGGGCCCTCACTTCCCTGAAACACCCCCCTCACCCCGCTGGGTCCCCCCCTTGCAGAGCACATCCAGCGCATCATGACACTGGAGGAGTCGGTGCAGCACGTGGTGATGACAGCCATCCAGGAGGTGGGGGCAGTTTGGGGATCCCCAGGGGGTGTAGGGGGCCCTGGGGGAGTCGAAGGGGACAGGAGGGATTGGAGGTCCCTGTGGGTTGAGCTCAGGGGGGTTTGGGGGCCTGAGAGTGAATGTGACCAGCAGGCTCTGGGGGAAAGTTTGGGGGGGGGGGTGTTCTTGGGCAGGGTTGGGGAACCTCACTTTATAATTTCTTCTTTCACGCAGCTTTTAGATAAAGAGCCGTCAGAGACAATGGCGGTGGAGATGTACGGGAACTTTGACATGCAGGTGGGTGGACAGAGGAGCAGATTGGGGGGGCTGGGTGCAGGGTTGGGGGGGCAAGGCTGGGGTCGGTGGGGGACAACTAGGGGGGGGAGCACTCTTGGGGTGGATACAGGGAGCCCCGAGGCTGGGGTAAGGTTGGGGAGTGTCGGGGTGGGACATTGGGGGGTTGGGGGGTTTTGGGGGTGTCTGGGTGCACCTGGGTGCCCCCTCAGCACTGATCTCCTCTTTCCCCTCGCAGTCACGGCGCTATTACTTCCTGAGCGAGGAGCCCGAGGAGGCCGGGGGGCCGCAGCAGCGCTGCCTCGAGCTGGAACAGCAGGTGGGGCCCGGATGCCTGGGTCTCCCCAGGGGGTGGGAGGGTCCCCCGATCGCCTAGGTCCCCCAGTCCTGTCCCCCTTCAATTTGCAGAGGTGGGGTGAGAGCACTCAAGGCAGTAACGCTGAACGGGAGGGGGTTCTTTGCTGCCTCGTATGGGGGTTGGGTGCACCCACCCACCAGGACCCCCTGGGATGGGAGCCCGGATGCCTGGGTCCCTGCCCGGACACCTGGGTCCTGCTGGCGTGGGGCAGGTGGCGGTGCTGCTGGAGGAGAAAGGCAGCCTGGCGGAGGAGAACCGGGTGCTGCGGGAGGAGAAGGCGCAGCTGGAGGCCGACGCCGGTGGCGCCGCCACCAAGAAGCTGCTGCTGCTGCAGACGCAAGTGGAGCAGCTGCAGGAGGAGAATTACCGGTAGGGCCCAGATGCCTGGGTCTCCTGGGCAGGGGGAGGGAGCCAGCCCAGACACCTGGGTCCCTTTCGGGTGGTTGCTACAATCTCTAGGGTCTGGGTTTTCCCATGGAGAGAACAAAACGGGGGGTGAGGGAAGAGGGGCACCTCACACCCCTGTGCTGTGGGAGGTCCCCCTGATGCCAAGGTCCCCCTGTGCAGGCTGGAGAGCGGGAAGGAGGAGCTGCGGGCACGCTGCAGCCAGCTGGAGCGGGAGGCACGGGGGCTGCAGGCGCGGGCAGAGGAGCTGAGCGGCCTGGCCGGGGAAGCCCGGGCCCTGCGCGACGAGATGGACGTGCTGAGGTGGGCCGGGGTCCCGTGGGGGAACGGGGGGTGCCTGAACACCTGGGTGGCCCCTGGTGCTTGGGGGGTGCCCCCGGCACAGGGGGGTCAGCAGTGCCCCCATCCGGCAGGGCGTCGTCGGCGCGCGCGGGGCAGCTGGAGGCAGCGGTGGCAGCGTACCGGGGCCGGGCGGCGGCAGCGGGCGACCTGCGGCGCTGGGTGCGGGCGCTGGAGGAGCGCCACGCCGCCCAGCTGCGCCGCGCCGCCGCGCTGCAGCAACAGCTGGGCCGGGCGCAGGCTGGCTGCGCACAGCTGGAGGCTGCCCGCAGGCAGGTGGGCGGGGCCTCGGGCAGGGGGCGGGGCTATAGCTGGGTGGGCGGGGGGGCAGGGGGCGGGGCTGGGGAAGAGGTGGGGCTATGGGGTGGTGGGTGAGGCTATGGGCTGGGGCGGGGCAACGTGGGCCAGGGCCTAATGCAGCAGGGCTGGGCCTGGGGGTGTGGCTTCAGGATAGGGGGTGGGCCTATGCCTACAGGCTCCTCCCCTTGGGGAGATGGGTGGGGCAGGGGCATGCAGCAGAGGCGTGGCCTACAGGGAGGTGGGTGGGGCCATCCCAGGTGAGGCTGCTGCAGGGGGTGGAGCCTGGGAAGGGGGCGGGGCTACAGGGCAGGTCCGGGTGGGCAGGGAGGGGGTGCTGCAGCAGGGGTGTGAGGGTGCGGTGGGTGGGGCTGTTATGGGGCGGGGCTGAGGGGGCGTGGTCAGCTGTGGCCCCACCCAGGTGGAGGAGCTGAGCGGGCAGCAGGTGGAGGCAGCGCTGCAGGCAGAGAAATGGCAGGTGGAGTTCAGGAACCTGCAGGAGAAGTTCGAGGCGCTGAACAAGGAGAAGGAGGTGGGTGTCTGTCCCCCCCCGGATGCCTGGGTCCCCCCCGGACGCCTGGGTCCCCCTGCTGACGTCCCCCCCCACAGCGGCTGCTGGAGGAGCGGGACGCCCTGCGCGAGGCCAACGAGGAGCTGCGCTGCGCTCAGGTGCAGCAGAGCTGCCTGCGCCAGGCAGGTGGGTGGGGGACCCTGGGGGGGACACAGCCCTGGGGGGGTGGGGAACAGGCACCGGGGGGGGCTACAGACCCCCTGGGGAGGTTGTAGAGCCTAGTGGCGCCACTGAGTACAACCCTTGTACGATACGCCAGAGAATCCCCACTCGGGGCAGGGGCTTTGGGCTGGGGGGGAACCAGGGTTTGGGGGGCTTTGGGGGGGCACAGCAGGGACAGGGGAGTGGGTTATATTTCTCTAAAGGAGTTTTCTTTAGGGTGGGGGTGGGCACGTGGTGGTCCTTGCTGTTTGGGTTGGGGGGGGTGCACAGCACTGTTCCTGGGGGGGGCAATGTGCAGTTTGGGGGTGTCATCTCCTGCCCCCCCAACCATCCATGTCCCCCCAGATGCGGTGCTGGAGGACGGCACGGCCCCGGCAGGAAACCTGGCGGCCGAAATCCTCCCTGCGGAGCTGAGGTGGGTGCAGGGGGGGTCCCCGACTGTGGGGCCCCCCCAGACCCCCTGACACCCCTGGCCCCCAGGGAGACGGTGGCGCGGCTGCGGCAGGAGAACCGGCGGCTGCAGGCACAGGAGGCGACGCTGCGGCTCCAGCGGGACCAGCTCCAGCGGCAGCTGCACAACGCTGACGAGCAGAGGTGGGGGCCGGGGGGTGTCACGGTGTCCCGAATGCCCCCCCCAGGCCCCCCCATCCCCCTAACGCCCCCCCACCCACAGGCTGGAGGCCACAGGGGTGTCAGAGCTGCGGACGGCGCTGGGGGATCAGGGGGACACCCATGAGGAGGTGAGAGGGGTGGGAGAGCGGGGGCTCCCTTGAGGGTTCAGGAGGGTTGGGAGATGGGAAAATGTTGTTAGTTGCTTTGGGGGGGTTCCAGTGTTCTTGGAGGGGTCCCCATTTTATTGTCAGGTCCTAATGTTTTGTGGGAGGTCATATTTTTGGGGAGGTTCCCACATTTAGGGGCAAGTGGGATTTGGGGGGGGCAGAGGCTCCTCAGGCCCCCCCAGGCTTTGGGGGTGCCAGGGGCTCCCCCTCATCCCTTGTTCCCCCCAGTTGTTCCTGCTGGAGGAGACCCTGGAGGAGCTGTGAGTGCAGGGGGAGGTTGGGGCCGGCCTGAGCCCCCCCCAGGTGGGGTGGGGGGACAGGGCAGCCTGTCCCCACATCCCCAACCTGTCCCCCCCCGGCCCCCCAGGGAGGAGCTGCCTGAGGCGGGGGCAGACCTGCAAGGAGAGGAGGAACTGGAGCCACCCGGGGACGGCAGCGGTACAGGGGGGTCCGGGGGGGTCGGGGTGTTGGGGGACCCCAGGCTGGGGGGGCCACGGGGAGGAGGGAGGGGCGTGGGGGCTGAGCCGTGCCTCAGTTTCCCCCAGAAAAGCTGTGGGTCCAGAGGGAGGGGACAGAGATGGGTTGCCCTACCCTGACCCCTTTTTGTGTCCCCCCCAGGGCTGCGGCGCATGGAGGAGCTGCAGCGCAGCCTGCGCCGGCGGGAGGAGGCCCTGCGCATCCTGGAGCAGCGCTGCCGCCGGCACGCCGGGGGGGCCCGCACGGTGGGGAGACAGGGACCCTGGTGGTCCCGGGAGTGGGGGGGCTCAGGGACCCCTGCCCAAGAATATGTTGCCTATACTGGGGTTGCTCTAAGACCCTTTTCCAAGGGTCTCTTTGGTGCACGGGGGGCTCTGGAACTCCCCTAGGGCTGTCCTGGGTTTGGGCGGGGTGCTGGGACCCCTGGGGGGGATCTCTGGGGCCCCCCAGGGCTGCTCTTGGCTGGGGAGGGGTCCTGGGACATTTGGGGGGATGCTGGGATCTCCTGGGGCTGTTTGGCAGGTCTCGGGTGGGGGGTCCTGGGTGGGTTCCTCTGTGTTGGGGTTTGGGTGTCCCATGCTGTTGCCCCCCCCCAGGTGATGCGGGTGCTGGAGCCGAAGCCCCCGGGCCCCGCCGCGGCCCCCGCCCTCCGCGCCCTCCGGAACCAGCTGCAGGAGAAGGATGCCCTGATCCGGCACCTGGAGGTGAGAGGGGGCCGGGGGGGAGCTGGGGGGGGGTCCTGAAGGTCCCCAGGTCTGGCCTAACCCTGCCTTGGCCCCCCCAGAGCGACTACGAGCGGAGCCGGGCGCAGCGGGAGCGGGAGGAGCGGCTGCTCGTCACCGCCTGGTACAACATGGTGAGCGATGGGGGGGGCCGGGGGGGGGGGGCAACTGCTCCTGCTGGGGGGGACACGGACACCCCCTGGGCAAAGGCTTTGGGGGGGGGGGGCACAGATGATCTCAGGGACAGCAGATATCTCACGGAGGGCACAGATACCCTGGAGGGACATGGGTGCCTCTTGGGGGGTAGGTATTGCTGGGGGGGGTCATAGATACTTGGGGAGGGGGGAGGGAGGTCCCCCAGGAGCAACCAGATATTTATGGAGGGGGCTGTAAACAGGGGGGGATTTGGTGGGGTAAATGCATCCAATTGTGGGGGGGTCAGGGGCCTGGTGCTGGGGGTTCCTATGGCCCCCCCCAGGCACTGTGGGTTGGGGGTGTCTGACACTCAATCTGTGCCCCCCCCACCCGCCCAGGGCCTGGCGCTGCAGCAGCAGACGAGCGATGGGGGGGGGGCACGGGGCCCCTCTGGAGGGGCTCAGTCCTTCCTGGCCCAGCAGCGCTTGGCCACGGCCGCACGCCGTGCCCGGCCCCCCCATGGTCGCCCCCCCAACCGCTGACTGGGGGCCTGGGGGGGCCCCCCCAACCGCTGACCGGGGGCCTGGGGGGGGGCCCCCCTTTTCTCTGGGCTGGTCCCATTTTAGACACTACTGGCTGGGTATTGCCCCCTGCTCTCTTAGGGGGGGTGGACCCTGCACCCCTTTTTGGGGGGCTTTTAGCACTTCTATTTTTGTATCCCTTTTCTGTAGGATGGGGAGTCCTGCTCCCCTCCCTGAAATCTTTCAATAAAGCCACAGGACTCAGGGCTGGGGGGTTTATTCCCAGCGGGGATTCTTGGAGGGCTCGTGCAGGGCTGAGCCGTGCTTTGTGGGAGGGTGTTTTGGGGTTCCTCCCCCTTAAACCATATCATCGGCATTGGGGTGCAGGAGCCAGCGGTCGTGGGGGCCACTGCTTCCCCCCGGGGCGTCCCCCAGGAGGACGGCTGTGTCCCCCCCCAGGCTGTCCCCGTCCCCTGGGGCAGGAGGGGCCCCTGGGGGGGGCTCAGGGCCGAGCCCCCCCTCGCAGCTGACGCTGTTCTTGCGACGGAGCAGGGAGAAGTGTCGGGCGAAGGCACCTGGGGGGGCCGCGGGGGCGGTTCAAGGGTCTCCCAAGGGTCTCCCCAATGTCATCCAGGGGCTGGAACTGCATCTCCTCCTTGGCCAGCCTATGGGACACTGGGGTCACCCCAAACCTCCCCCAGATGTTGGGGTCACCCAAACCCCCCTAGACACTTGTGGTCACCCCCCCCCCCCCAGATGTCAGGGACACCCCCAGCCTCCTCCCCAGCCCCCAGGACTGGCTTTGGGGGGTATCCCAAGCTGGGTCATGGGTTCCCTGGGGAGGTTTTGGGGTCCCTGAGGGGGGTAGAGGTCCCTGGAAGAAGTTGCGGGTCCCTGGGCAGTTTTGGATTCTGGGAGGGGTCTCTGGGGCAGTTTTGGGGACATTGGAGAGGTCTTGGGGTGGCTGAAGGGGGTCCATGGGGGCAGTTTGGGGATCTGTGGGGTTTGGTGGGGGACTCTGGGGTTTTGGGGGACCCTAGGGAGTTTTTTGGGTTCCCCAGGGCCCCTCCCGGTGGGGTTGGGGGGCTGTGAGGATCTGAGGTGGGGGGTGCAGGGCGTGGGGGGTCCCATCCCCACTCACGTCACGTCAAAGGCAGAGCCGCGGAAGGCGGGCTGGCGCAGCGGGGCGGCCGCGGCCGTGTAGGGCGCTCGGGGGCTGGCAGCGTCCCAGTACCGGTCCCGCTCCAGCGCTGGCACCTCCCCGTACAGCTCGTCCACCGCCAGCATTGACACCTGTGAGCCGGATGCCTGGGTCCCCTCCCGGACACCTGGGTCCCCCCGCCACCCCCCCCGGGTGCCCCACGGGAGCAGGACAGGGGTACCTGGAAGTTGCGGTCGATGAGTGTGTTGGTCTCGAAGTCGTCGTCGTCCTCCCCGAAGGGGTTGATGAGCTGCTCAGCCACCTGCAGCAGGGCCACCGTGTCCCCAGGGCCACTGCTGTCCCTCAGCGCCCCCCTCCCCGTCCTCCCCACCCACCTTGAGCCACCCCACGTAGAAGAAGAACTGGAGGAGAGTGAAGACAGGGACCCCCAGGTCCAGCTCGTGCCCCGCGTAGCCCTGGGCCGGGTCCAGGAACTGCCGCCCGATCAGGCAGGTGACGAAGAAGGTGTAGACGGCGATGGTCACCACCTGCGGCGGGGGGACAGTCACCCACCACCCATGTGTCTCCCCATGTCCCCTTCACATACCTTTCTGTGTCCCGTGTCCCTCCATCCTCATCTGTGCCCCCCTGTGTCCCTCCAGGTGCCCCCCACGCTCCCCAGTCCCTGTCACCCCATGTCCCTCCATCCCTATCCCTGTCCACCCCATGTCCCTCTATCCCCATCCAGGTCCCCCCATGTCCCTCCATCTCTCTTGGGTCCTCTCCATGTCCCCTCATCCCTGTTCATGTCTCCCTGTGTCCCTTCGTGTCCCCTCATGTCCCTCCATCCCTATCCAGCCTCCCCTGTCCCCCCATCCTGCCATTCCCCCCTTCCCAGTGCTCCCAGTGCCCACCTGGGTGTACACCAGTGGGACGCTGATCCAGTCGTAGTGGAAGAGGAGGCTGCAGTGGCCCCGAAAGCGGTTCAGCTCCTGGGGGGGGCACGGGAGGGTTGGGAGGGCTCGGGAGGGGGCCCGGGGAGGGGTCAGGGAGTTTGGGGGTAGGGGGTTACCTCCATGAGGAGCTTGAGGGCACAGTCGTCGCGCACGCGACCCTCCTGCCGTGCCTGCCCCGCCAGCGCCCCGAACCAGGCGCAGGGCACCCAGAACTTGTTGTAGGGCGAGCGCAGCCCCTCCAGCCGCCGCCGCTCCTCCCGCGTCAGGAACCCTGCGGGGCCAGCATCACCGTCTGCCCCCTGTGATGTCACCCGCCAGCCCCCGTGGCATCACCGCACCCGGGGACGCACCGGCCTCGACGAGGTGGTCCGTGGTGGGGAAGCGCTTGTAGACGGCGGTGCTGACGGCGCGCAGCACCAGCAGCGCGGCCAGGCTGCCATAGCGCATCAGGGTGCGGCGCAGGATGCGGCCCCGCGCGTCGGCCCCGTGGACGTTGCCTGCCACGGCCACCATCAGCCCGTCCGGCGCCGGGACGCTGCGGAACTGCCCCCACCAGCGCTCCAGCACCAGCGCCACGTAGAAACCTGCAGGACTGGATGCACTGGGGGCACTGGGAGCACTGGGAGGGGGCGCTGGGGGGAGTTGGGGACATTGGGAGTGCTGGGGACGGGGAAGAGGGGGAGCCAGGGCACTGGGGACACTGGGAGCACTGAGAGGAGGTGTTGGGGGAACTTTGGGACACTGGGAACACTGGGAAAGGGCACAGGGGGAGCCAGGGCACTGGGGACAGTGGTAACGCTGGAAGGAGGTGTTGGGGACGCTGTGGGGAGCTGGGGACACTGGGGACAGTGGGAGCACTGGGAGAAGGCACTGGGAGGAGCTGGGGACACTGGGAAGGGGACTGGGGGGGCTCTCACCAAGGATGAAGGAGGTGGGGATGAGGTTAGTGGGTCTGGGGAGGCTCTGTGGGGACACTGGTGTCGTGGGGGGATCTCAAGGGGGGGCTTGGGGGTCCAGGGCTCTCACCGAGGACGAAGGAGACGGGGATGAGGTTGGCCGACTTGTCGCAGTAGAGCACCAGCTTCTCAAAGAGCCGCTTCTGTGCCTCTGACAGCAGGAACCTGGGGAGGACATGAGGGGGTGTCACCATCCCAGCCCCTTTCTCCAGCTGCACCCCCCCCGTGAGCCTCCATACAAGGTACTGTGTCCCCGTGCACCCCCTGCACCCCCACATGTCCCCCGTGTGTCCCTGTGTGTCCCTGTGCACCCCTATGCCTCCCCACGCACCGTGTCCCACCACGTGTCCTTATGTGTCCCTGTCCTGATGCATCCCCGTGCGCCCCGTGTGTCCCCATACACCCTTTGTGTCTGTATGTGTCCCCATTCCTATGCACCCCCATATGTCCCCATGCACCTGTGTGTCCCCGTGTGCCCCCATGTCCCCCCCCTGCACCCCCCGCACCGGTAGGCCAGGCTGAGCCCCAGGTAGGCGGCGAGGAAGAGCAGCAGCTCCGGTAGAGCAGCTTGTAGATGCTCCCGCGCCAGAGCAGCAGCAGCTGTGAGAAGCCCCCGAAGCGAGCGGTGGCCACCCGCGAGGTGTACGTCACTGTCATCACGGCTGCGGGGACACGCAGGCGGCACCCTGGGGACAGCAAAACCCTGGGGATGGCGAAATGGGACTCTGGGGACACCCAGACTCTGGGGGGGACACACCTGGGGAGGTCACTGAACCGATGCACCAGGGGGGCACCCACACCCTGGGGACAGCTGGCACAGCCTGGGGACTCCTGGTAACCCCTGGGGGCACCCTGGGGACCGT
>CM020244.1:263172-336294 GCA_009819775.1 Phoenicopterus ruber ruber
GGAGGGCAGGAGATGGAGACTGCAGGAACCAGGCTCAGAGGGTCAAGGGCACCCAAAGGTGCTGAGGGGGCCAAGGGGGGTCACAGAGGGTCTGGGGGACCCCAGGATGGTTGGGGAGGGTGGTGGGGTCTCACCACTGCCTGTAGGCAGAGATGTGGTTGGGGGGGTGGAAGGGTCCCAGGGGGATTTAGGGGTTCCCAGGGGGGTTTGGGGGGTCTCACTGCTGCTGCATGCAGACAGAGATGTGGTCGGGGGGGTGGGGGGTCCCAGGGGGATTTAGGGATTCCCGGGAGGGGTTGGGGGGGGGGTCTCACCACTGCTGCGTGCAGGCAGGAGTGTGGTCGGGGGGGGTTGGGGGGTCCCAGGGGGATTTAGGGAGTTCCGGGGGGGTTTGGGGGGTCTCACCGCTGCTGCATGCAGGCAGAGATGTGGTAGGGGCAGCACGTGCAGTGCCCACCCCAGGATGTCGCTCGCAGCCTCCAGCAGCTCAAAGCGCCGCTCCCGCTCCCCCTCCGACAGCGTCTTCGAGTCTGGGGGGGCCGGGGTGAGGGACTCCCCCCGGAACCCCCCAACTCTCCCTGAGACCCGCCGACTACCCCTGGGACTCCCACCCACCCCAGGACCCCAATCATCGGGAACCCCCCAACCTCCCCCGTGCCCCAAACCCACCCTTGGGACCTCCAAACCTCCCCCCATGACCCTCCACCCCCCCCGGGGGCCCCCCGAGACGCCCCACCTGCCACCCCCAGCGCCTCCAGCTCCTCCAGCTTCTCCACGGGGGCAGTAGCAGATCCCAATAAACCATCGGCCCTGGGGGGAGGCGGGGGGGGGGGGTGTGAGACCGGGCGGGGGAGGAAGGAACCCCCGTGCACAACCCGGTGCACCGGGACCCCCCCCGCGCCCGGTGCAAGCCACAGCCGCGCCACGTGCAGCCGCCCCCCAGCCCCCCCGTCTCACCCAGCACCGGCCCCCGGCCCGCCTCGTCCACGCCGAGCGCGCAGGGCTGGCGGCGGCAGACGGGGGGCACGGCCGAGCCGAACCGCCCCGCGCCCGCCGGGTCCTGCTCCAGCCGCGCCAGCGCCATTGCGGGGGCGGGGCCTCAGGGGCGGGGCCCCCGCACAGCCCCCTGGGAGATGTAGGCTGCGGAGGGCACCCCAGAGCCCGCCCCCCCAGGGGTCACGGCGGGGTCCCGGACGCCTGGGTCCCCGGGGGTGGGGGGTGCCGGGGGTTTGTCCGGCCCCGGGCAGGGCGGGGTGGGCCATCGCTCCCGGAAGACCCAACCCCCCCCCATCCCCGTCCCCCGGCCGGGAAGTGCCGCCCCGGGGCGGGCGGTGCCGGGCAGCGCGGGAGGGGGTTCCCGGAACGGCCCCGCCTGACCATATATGGGCATGGCTGCGTCAGCCGGGAAAGCCCCGGCACCGCCCCCTTCCGCCGACGTCGGTGCCCGCGGGCGCCGGGGGCCGCAGGGGGGGTTCCCACGGGGCGAGGCAGGACACGGGGGGGGGGACCGGGACCAGACACGGGGCGCCCCACTGCCCCCCCCCCCCCCAGGACACAGCACAACGAGACCAATTATTACAATTATTATTAATTAAATACAAACGTAGAAAAAATAACAAACAGCAACAACAAAACGCTCCCTCCCCTCCCTGCACTTGGGGGAACCCGGGGCTGTTTCCCACGGGGGGGTTCTGTAAACTTCACGGGGGGGGGTATCCCCCCAATGTGCCCCCCTTTGGGGTGCGCAGAACAGGGGCCTCAGCCCCCCACAAAATGAGTCCATCCCAGGGAACCCTCCCCCTCAGGTGAATCCCCAGTTGGGGGGGGCCTGATCCTGCGGGTCCCCCCAGCCCCAGCTGGGGGGCACCACGAGGGGACCCAGGCCCAGTTTGTGGTACCTGGTCCATCCCACAGGTCCTGTTCCTGCAGGCCCTGGGGGTCCCCAAGCCCACGGGGGGTGCCTGGTCCTGCAGGTCCCTTCAGGCTGGTCCATTCGAGGGGGGGGGCCAGCTCCCCCCCAGGGGCCCCAGTGCCAGGGTCCCCCATCCTCACAGGTCCTTTTGGGGTTCTCCATCAGGGGTCCCCAGTTCCTCCAGATGCATGCCAGGGGGGTCCCTCTGGGTGCCCCCCAAGAAGTGGTGGCCTTCACTGAGTAGCAGCCGGAGCCGATGGGGGTCCATATCCACAGGGTCTCTGTCAGGGTGTCCATGGGGGTCCCCAGCAGGACCCCCCCAAAGCTGTGGTCCTCATCCCAGCACAGTCCCATGCAGTCCCATGCACCTCCATGTCCATGCCGGGGGTCCCTGTCCCTCCAGGTAAATCCAGGTCTGTGGGGTCCCTGTCAGGGTGTCCATGGGGGTCCCCAGAGGGGAGCCCCCAAAGCCGTGGTCCTCACCCATGGTCCCGTGCAGCGTTCCATCAGGGTGCCCCGTACCTCCATGTCCATGGGGGTCCCTGCTAGGCAGCAGCCAAGGCGGGGGCGGTCCGGGTGTCCCCAGGGCCCCCCGGGCCTGGTCCGTTCCCCACCGGGGGGTCACTAGAAGCCGAGGGCGGCACCGGGGGGCAGCGGGCAGCCGGAGCCGGCATGGTCGCGCACAGAGCCGCGCAGTCGCCGCACCTGGGCGCGGAGCCCGGCCGCCGTCGCTGCCAGCGCCGCGTTCTGGGCGCGGAGCCCGCGGACGCGCTGCTCCAGCCGGGCGATGCGCTCCAGCTTCCGCCGCCGGCATCGGCTCGCCGCCAGCCGGTTCCGCAGCCGCCGCCGCTCCGCCTGCAGCCGCTCCGGGGAGTCCGGGCCTGGCTCAGCCGCCTCCGTCTCCGGCGCCGCTCCGGGGACCCCCGGGAAGGGCATCCCCCCCGCCGCCGCCAGCCCCGGTCCCGGCGGCTCCGGCAGCGCCACGTTGGGCGGCCCCGGCTGGTGCAGCTCGTCCAGCGCCTGTGCGAAGCTGCCGGCAAAGCCATCGCGCTCCCCCGGGCCGGGGTAGAAGAAGCCGCCGGTACCGACACCACCACTGAAGAAGCCACCGTCGGGGCAGGGCGCCGGCTTGAGCCCGCGGAAAGGCTCAGGAGGAGCCCCCGGCGGCAGCGCCCCCGGCAGCGCCCCGTAGTCGGGCTCGGGCCGGCAGAAGCCGCCCGGGAAGGGCGCGGGGCGGTAGACGGCGGCTCCATCCGCGCGCACATGCGGCCCACACTGGGGACAGAGCGAAGGCGGCGGCGGGGATCGAACCCGCGTCCCCGCGCCGCGCCGCCCGCCTGCCTTATACAGGCCCGCGGCGGAAGCGTGGCCCATTGGCTGCGGTGCCCGCGGGACACGCCCCCCCGCGCCGGGACACGCCCCCGTGCGGGAAGGGGCGGAGCCGCGGGGGGTGTGTAACGGTGGGGGGACACACGGGTGTGCAAGGGGGGGCACACGCCTGTGAGCACACGAGGTGGACATGTGGGGGGCGTGCACAGGCGTGTGCACATTGGTGGGGCTTCAGGAGGGCACACGCGTGTGAGCACGGGCCCCAGCACATGTCTGGGTGCACACACATGAGCACACTCCCTGGTTGTGTCCTGGTGCACACACGTGTGAGCGTGGGCCCTGATTCTGTCTGGGTGCACACGCGTGTGAGCACAGGCTTCAACATGCATCCTAGTGCACGCGTCTGTGATCCCAGGCCATGCCAGGGCTAGTGCAGAGCACACACGTGTCCCCTTGTGCCAGGGCCCTGCACACACACGTGAGCTCACATTGGTGCCCGTGCGTGTCGGCTCCCACGCTGGGGGTGCCCGGACGCCTGGGTCCAGTCCCCATCCTTGAGGTCACCGTCGGCACCGCATGAGTCACTTCCCTCCCCGTGTCCCAGTGTTGCACACACAGCCCCGAACCCACGGGACCCCGAGACTCCCCAGCTGGGGTCCCCCAGGACGCCCCTGCCCAGGGGGGGATCCAGGCGTCCGGGCGGGGCAGACGCGGGTTAACGAGCGGCATGTCCCAGCCTGCCAGGGTGGGGCAGGGACGCACACGCGTGTGCACGCATGAGGACACGTGTGTAGGGCAGTGGCACGGGGGTCTCCCCACCCCGTCTTGGCCCCATGCTAATGCCCTACACCGGCAGCCCCTGGGGCTTTCCTCGGGGGCCCCAGGCGTCCGGGCCCCTCACCCCCCTGGGGCCCCAGGCGTCTGGGCCCTGCCCCCACCCTGGATTTTAGGGGATTTTGCACCCGTCTCATTTTCCCTCCCAACTTCTCCTTCCCTATGAGCAGCCCCTGAGTCAGGCCTGGCCAGACCCCGCGCCATGACCCCGGGGACTCAGGCGTCTGGGCCCCCCCGCCTCGGTGCTACCCCCCCATGGGGGAAACTGAGGTGGGGGGGCGGTTAGACCCAGACACCTGGGTCCCCTGGCTGAGCCCTCCCCTGCCAGGAAGTGGTTGGAGCAGGAAGTTGGGGGGGAGAGGGGGGAGCGAAATGGAGGGTGTGGGGGGTGGCTCTTACCTGGACACTGGGGTCCTCCAGCTGCAGGGGCTGGGGGGCTGGGCCTGGGCGGTCCTGGGCACGGGGGGGGTGGTGTCCCAGGACTGGGAGAGGCTCTGGGCCCCCCTGCCCCCCTGGTGCCTCTCACTTGGCGTCACCTTCAGGTGCCCCAACGGCTGCAGCCGCCACCGGGGTTTCGGTGCAGGGGGGCCGCCTGTGTGGGGGACCCAGGCGTCCGGGCCACCCCCCTCGCTAACCATGAGTCCTGCAGGGACTGGGGACTAACCAGGGGGGGATTGACCATGCACCTGAGAGTGGGATGGAGCAAGACTGGGGGGAATTGGGGGGGGTGGCTCAGGGGGACCCAGGCATCCAAGTGGCTGTTGGGAACCTGGAGGCCCCGTGGGGTGGGAATTTCCCAGCATGCCCTGGGCCCGGATGCCTGGGTTCATAGTGGTGGCAACAGCCTGGGGGAGGGGTCACTGGGGCTGGGAGCACTAGAAGGGTCTTGGGGCCAGACTGGGGGCACTGGGAGGGCCCTGGGGGTGTACTGGGACATGGCAGGGGGAGGGCAAAGCTCCATTGGGAGAGCAGGGATGTCCCCAGGGCTGTACTGGAGGCACTGAGAGGTTTCCAGGGCTGTACTGGGAGCACTGAGGGGGTCCCCGGGGCCGCACAGCAGCACTGGGAGGGTCCCCGGACTCCCCCCTCCCCAGAACTGGAAGCGCCCGCTGCGGGGGTAGATGCACTGGGGGGCGGCGTTGCCATGGCAACGCCGCTGAAACCCGCTCCCCCCGGACGCCTGGGTCCCCTGGGGCCGGTTCCCCCCCACGCCCCGCGCCGGTGACGCAACCGGAGTCGCCGAGTTCGTCGCTGACGTCAGCGAAGGCGGCGCCGCCAATCGCGCCCCGCGGGAGGAACAGCCCAGCCTAACCCCGCGCGGCCCCGGCGCGGCCTCCCCTATCCCCCGGCCCCCCCCGCACCTGGCGGCTGCCGGTCCCCGACGGGGCGGGCCCGGCCGGGCCAGACGGGAGCGGCCAGAGGGGCGGGGGCGGGCGGTGACGCGGCGCTGAGTCAGCAGCAGGGCCGGAAGGGGCGGTGCGCGGCACCAAGATGGCGACGGGGCGTGGCCGAAAGAGGCGGGACCAGAACGTGCGGCCGCTCTGGGCGCGACTCGATAGCCCAGGAGGACCGACTCCAAGATGGCGACGGAGGCGTGGCCGGAAGGGGGCGTGACCAAGTGCTGGGGCTGCTCTGGGCGCGACTCTGTAGCCCAGGAGGACCGGTTCCAAAATGGCGGTGGGGCGTGGCCGGCAGGGGGCGTGGCCGGCAGGTGCCCCCGCTCTGGGCACGGCTCTGTAGCCCAGGAGGACCGGCCCCGAGACGGCAGTGGGGCGTGGCCGGAAGGGGGCGTGGCCGGCAGGTGCGGCCGCTCTGGGCGCGGCTTCGTGTCCCTGGCGGACCGGCCCCGAGATGGCGGCCATGGCGGCGGGGCGGGACGTGTGCGGGCCGCTGCTCACCTGGGTAAGGGGGGGCCGGGACCCCCCCGGACCCCCCGGGACCTTCCCGGGCCCGTGTGACCCCCCCCCGGGCACCTCCATGCCCGTATGATCTCCCTGCTAGGTCCCCCGTCCCCCCCAAGCCCCCCAGGCGCCTCCTGCGGCCCTGTGACCCCCGGGGATCTGTGAGCCCCCCAGCTCCTGTGATTCCTCCTGGGCACCTGCCGGGCCCTTGTGGCCCCCTGAGCACCCAGTGAATCCCTGGTGCCCTTTGCTCCCTGCTAATGTGTGTGGGATTAATGGGGGGCGGCTTGGGGGGGTTATTGCTACCCCATGCCTGGGGAGACACTGTTGAGGGTAAAAAGGGGGGCCCTGTCACCCCCCACAGTAGTCTGAGGAGGGGTGTGTGGGTCTGAGAGCTCCTTTGTCTGCAAGGGAGGGCACTAGCGTATGGGGGGGGAGCAGGACACAAGTTGTCCATTCTCAGCCCTGAGGGGGTCCAGGGGGGCTGTTTTGGGGGTGGCTGTGCCCTGACCCCCTCTTTGTACCCCCCAGCTGCAGACCTTCGCTCCCCCCTCGCCCTGTGCCTCCCCCCAGGACCTGGCCAGTGGGGTGGCCCTCGCCTACGTCCTGCACAGCATGTGAGTGAGGGGGGGACGCTGCCCCCCACCTTGGGGACACCGCTAGGGCCCCTCAGGGGGTCTGCGGCACCCCTGGGGTGGGGGTGGGGACAGCATGGAGGGAGGGAACCTGATTTTGGGGACCCTCCTGTGACCCCCAGTGACGCCTCGTGGTTTAATGAGACGTGGTTGGGCCGAATACGGGACGACGCTGAGGATAACTGGCGGCTGAAGGTGGGGGGGCATGTGTTGGGGGGGGCACATGCACCTATGTCCGTTTGGGGGGGGGTGTTCTCAGCCTTAGGTGTGCCCTGAGAGGGTAAGGATGGGGAATGGAGAATTTGGAGGTGTTAGTTTGGTGAGGTTTGGGGGCAGCTGGTTTGGGGAGGCTGTTTTGGGGGACACGATGTGGGGGGGTTGATTGTGAAAGCTGGTTTTGAGGGGCAGTTTGCGGGGGGTCAGTTGGGAAGGGTTGTTTTGGGGAAACCTGAGGCAGGGTCATAGTGATGGGGGGGCATTTTGGGGTCCCCAGCAGTGGGAGGGCACTTTGGGGGTCCAGAGAAGGTCCTACCTTTCCCCCCTGTAGGTGAGCAACCTGCGGAAGGTGCTGCAGAGCGTCCTGGAGTACTGGCAGGATGTGAGTGTGGGGGCACACTGGGGACCCAGGCGTCCGGGGCCCCTGTTTCAGGGTGGGGGGGTTCCCCCAGAGGGAGACTGACCCCTGGTCTTCCCTCCCAAACTCCCCAGGTTCTGGGCCAGGCGGTGGCGGAGCAGCACGTGCCCGACGTGGTACTGGCAGCCCAGTGTGCCGACCCAGAGCAACTGGGCAAACTGGTGCGATTGATACTGGGGTGTGCCGTGAGCTGCGAAAGGCGGAAAGGTGAGTGCAGGGCTGGGGGGCCCTCACTTCCCTGAAACACCCCCCTCACCCCGCTGGGTCCCCCCCTTGCAGAGCACATCCAGCGCATCATGACACTGGAGGAGTCGGTGCAGCACGTGGTGATGACAGCCATCCAGGAGGTGGGGGCAGTTTGGGGATCCCCAGGGGGTGTAGGGGGCCCTGGGGGAGTCGAAGGGGACAGGAGGGATTGGAGGTCCCTGTGGGTTGAGCTCAGGGGGGTTTGGGGGCCTGAGAGTGAATGTGACCAGCAGGCTCTGGGGGAAAGTTTGGGGGGGGGGGGTGTTCTTGGGCAGGGTTGGGGAACCTCACTTTATAATTTCTTCTTTCACGCAGCTTTTAGATAAAGAGCCGTCAGAGACAATGGCGGTGGAGATGTACGGGAACTTTGACATGCAGGTGGGTGGACAGAGGAGCAGATTGGGGGGGCTGGGTGCAGGGTTGGGGGGGCAAGGCTGGGGTCGGTGGGGGACAACTAGGGGGGGGAGCACTCTTGGGGTGGATACAGGGAGCCCCGAGGCTGGGGTAAGGTTGGGGAGTGTCGGGGTGGGACATTGGGGGGTTGGGGGGTTTTGGGGGTGTCTGGGTGCACCTGGGTGCCCCCTCAGCACTGATCTCCTCTTTCCCCTCGCAGTCACGGCGCTATTACTTCCTGAGCGAGGAGCCCGAGGAGGCCGGGGGGCCGCAGCAGCGCTGCCTCGAGCTGGAACAGCAGGTGGGGCCCGGATGCCTGGGTCTCCCCAGGGGGTGGGAGGGTCCCCCGATCGCCTAGGTCCCCCAGTCCTGTCCCCCTTCAATTTGCAGAGGTGGGGTGAGAGCACTCAAGGCAGTAACGCTGAACGGGAGGGGGTTCTTTGCTGCCTCGTATGGGGGTTGGGTGCACCCACCCACCAGGACCCCCTGGGATGGGAGCCCGGATGCCTGGGTCCCTGCCCGGACGCCTGGGTCCTGCTGGCGTGGGGCAGGTGGCGGTGCTGCTGGAGGAGAAAGGCAGCCTGGCGGAGGAGAACCGGGTGCTGCGGGAGGAGAAGGCGCAGCTGGAGGCCGACGCCGGTGGCGCCGCCACCAAGAAGCTGCTGCTGCTGCAGACGCAAGTGGAGCAGCTGCAGGAGGAGAATTACCGGTAGGGCCCAGATGCCTGGGTCTCCTGGGCAGGGGGAGGGAGCCAGCCCAGACACCTGGGTCCCTTTCGGGTGGTTGCTACAATCTCTAGGGTCTGGGTTTTCCCATGGAGAGAACAAAACGGGGGGTGAGGGAAGAGGGGCACCTCACACCCCTGTGCTGTGGGAGGTCCCCCTGATGCCAAGGTCCCCCTGTGCAGGCTGGAGAGCGGGAAGGAGGAGCTGCGGGCACGCTGCAGCCAGCTGGAGCGGGAGGCACGGGGGCTGCAGGCGCGGGCAGAGGAGCTGAGCGGCCTGGCCGGGGAAGCCCGGGCCCTGCGCGACGAGATGGACGTGCTGAGGTGGGCCGGGGTCCCGTGGGGGAACGGGGGGTGCCTGAACACCTGGGTGGCCCCTGGTGCTTGGGGGGTGCCCCCGGCACAGGGGGGTCAGCAGTGCCCCCATCCGGCAGGGCGTCGTCGGCGCGCGCGGGGCAGCTGGAGGCAGCGGTGGCAGCGTACCGGGGCCGGGCGGCGGCAGCGGGCGACCTGCGGCGCTGGGTGCGGGCGCTGGAGGAGCGCCACGCCGCCCAGCTGCGCCGCGCCGCCGCGCTGCAGCAACAGCTGGGCCGGGCGCAGGCTGGCTGCGCACAGCTGGAGGCTGCCCGCAGGCAGGTGGGCGGGGCCTCGGGCAGGGGGCGGGGCTATAGCTGGGTGGGCGGGGCTGCATGGGGCAGGGGGCGGGGCTGGGGAAGAGGTGGGGCTATGGGGTGGTGGGTGAGGCTATGGGCTGGGGCGGGGCAACGTGGGCCAGGGCCTAATGCAGCAGGGCTGGGCCTGGGGGTGTGGCTTCAGGATAGGGGGTGGGCCTATGCCTACAGGCTCCTCCCCTTGGGGAGATGGGTGGGGCAGGGGCATGCAGCAGAGGCGTGGCCTACAGGGAGGTGGGTGGGGCCATCCCAGGTGAGGCTGCTGCAGGGGGTGGAGCCTGGGAAGGGGGCGGGGCTACAGGGCAGGTCCGGGTGGGCAGGGAGGGGGTGCTGCAGCAGGGGTGTGAGGGTGCGGTGGGTGGGGCTGTTATGGGGCGGGGCTGAGGGGGCGTGGTCAGCTGTGGCCCCACCCAGGTGGAGGAGCTGAGCGGGCAGCAGGTGGAGGCAGCGCTGCAGGCAGAGAAATGGCAGGTGGAGTTCAGGAACCTGCAGGAGAAGTTCGAGGCGCTGAACAAGGAGAAGGAGGTGGGTGTCTGTCCCCCCCCGGACGCCTGGGTCCCCCCCCGGACGCCTGGGTCCCCCTGCTGACGTCCCCCCCCACAGCGGCTGCTGGAGGAGCGGGACGCCCTGCGCGAGGCCAACGAGGAGCTGCGCTGCGCTCAGGTGCAGCAGAGCTGCCTGCGCCAGGCAGGTGGGTGGGGGACCCTGGGGGGGACACAGCCCTGGGGGGGGTGGGAACAGGCACCGGGGGGGCTACAGACCCCCTGGGGAGGTTGTAGAGCCTAGTGGCGCCACTGAGTACAACCCTTGTACGACACGCCAGAGAATCCCCACTCGGGGCAGGGGCTTTGGGCTGGGGGGAACCAGGGTTTGGGGGGGCTTTGGGGGGGCACAGCAGGGACAGGGGAGTGGGTTATATTTCTCTAAAGGAGTTTTCTTTAGGGTGGGGGTGGGCACATGGTGGTCCTTGCTGTTTGGGTTGGGGGGGGTGCACAGCACTGTTCCTGGGGGGGGCAATGTGCAGTTTGGGGGTGTTATCTCCTGCCCCCCCAACCATCCATGTCCCCCCAGATGCGGTGCTGGAGGACGGCACGGCCCCGGCAGGAAACCTGGCGGCCGAAATCCTCCCTGCGGAGCTGAGGTGGGTGCAGGGGGGGTCCCCGACTGTGGGGCCCCCCCAGACCCCCTGACACCCCTGGCCCCCAGGGAGACGGTGGCGCGGCTGCGGCAGGAGAACCGGCGGCTGCAGGCACAGGAGGCGACGCTGCGGCTCCAGCGGGACCAGCTCCAGCGGCAGCTGCACAACGCTGACCAGCAGAGGTGGGGGCCGGGGGGTGTCACGGTGTCCTGAATGCCCCCCCCAGGCCCCCCCATCCCCCTAACGCCCCCCCACCCACAGGCTGGAGGCCACAGGGGTGTCAGAGCTGCGGACGGCACTGGGGGATCAGGGGGACACCCATGAGGAGGTGAGAGGGGTGGGAGAGCGGGGGCTCCCTTGAGGGTTCAGGAGGGTTGGGAGATGGGAAAATGTTGTTAGTTGCTTTGGGGGGGTTCCAGTGTTCTTGGAGGGGTCCCCATTTTATTGTCAGGTCCTAATGTTTTGTGGGAGGTCATATTTTTGGGGAGGTTCCCACATTTGGGGGCAAGTGGGGTTTGGGGGGGGGCAGAGGCTCCTCAGGCCCCCCCAGGCTTTGGGGGTGCCAGGGGCTCCCCCTCATCCCTTGTTCCCCCCAGTTGTTCCTGCTGGAGGAGACCCTGGAGGAGCTGTGAGTGCAGGGGGAGGTTGGGGCCGGCCTGAGCCCCCCCCAGGTGGGGTGGGGGGACAGGGCAGCCTGTCCCCACATCCCCAACCTGTCCCCCCCCGGCCCCCCAGGGAGGAGCTGCCTGAGGCGGGGGCAGACCTGCAAGGGGAGGAGGAACTGGAGCCACCCGGGGACGGCAGCGGTACAGGGGGGTCCGGGGGGGTCGGGGTGTTGGGGGACCCCAGGCTGGGGGGGCCACGGGGAGGAGGGAGGGGCGTGGGGGCTGAGCCGTGCCTCAGTTTCCCCCAGAAAAGCTGTGGGTCCAGAGGGAGGGGACAGAGATGGGTTGCCCTACCCTGACCCCCTTTTTTGTGTCCCCCCCAGGGCTGCGGCGCATGGAGGAGCTGCAGCGCAGCCTGCGCCGGCGGGAGGAGGCCCTGCGCATCCTGGAGCAGCGCTGCCGCCGGCACGCCGGGGGGGCCCGCACGGTGGGGAGACAGGGACCCTGGTGGTCCCGGGAGTGGGGGGGCTCAGGGACCCCTGCCCAAGAATATGTTGCCTATACTGGGGTTGCTCTAAGACCCTTTTCCAAGGGTCTCTTTGGTGCACGGGGGGCTCTGGAACTCCCCTAGGGCTGTCCTGGGTTTGGGCGGGGTGCTGGGACCCCTGGGGGGGATCTCTGGGGCCCCCCAGGGCTGCTCTTGGCTGGGGAGGGGTCCTGGGACATTTGGGGGGATGCTGGGATCTCCTGGGGCTGTTTGGCAGGTCTCGGGTGGGGGGTCCTGGGTGGGTTCCTCTGTGTTGGGGTTTGGGTGTCCCACGCTGTTGCCCCCCCAGGTGATGCGGGTGCTGGAGCCGAAGCCCCCGGGCCCTGCCGCGGCCCCCGCCCTCCGCGCCCTCCGGAACCAGCTGCAGGAGAAGGATGCCCTGATCCGGCACCTGGAGGTGAGAGGGGGCCGGGGGGGAGCTGGGGGGGGGTCCTGAAGGTCCCCAGGTCTGGCCTAACCCTGCCTTGGCCCCCCCAGAGCGACTACGAGCGGAGCCGGGCGCAGCGGGAGCGGGAGGAGCGGCTGCTCGTCACCGCCTGGTACAACATGGTGAGCGATGGGGGGGGCCGGGGGGGGGGGGGCAACTGCTCCTGCTGGGGGGGACATGGACACCCCCTGGGCAAAGGCTTTGGGGGGGGGGGCACAGATGATCTCAGGGACAGCAGATATCTCACGGAGGGCACAGATACCCTGGAGGGACATGGGTGCCTCTTGGGGGGTAGGTACTGCTGGGGGGGGTCATAGATACTTGGGGAGGGGGGAGGGAGGTCCCCCAGGAGCAACCAGATATTTATGGAGGGGGCTGTAAACAGGGGGGGATTTGGTGGGGTAAATGCATCCAATTGTGGGGGGGTCAGGGGCCTGGTGCTGGGGGTTCCTATGGCCCCCCCCAGGCACTGTGGGTTGGGGGTGTCTGACACTCAATCTGTGCCCCCCCCACCCGCCCAGGGCCTGGCGCTGCAGCAGCAGACGAGCGATGGGGGGGGGGCACGGGGCCCCTCTGGAGGGGCTCAGTCCTTCCTGGCCCAGCAGCGCTTGGCCACGGCCGCACGCCGTGCCCGGCCCCCCCATGGTCGCCCCCCCAACCGCTGACTGGGGGCCTGGGGGGGCCCCCCCAACCGCTGACCGGGGGCCTGGGGGGGGCCCCCCTTTTCTCTGGGCTGGTCCCATTTTAGACACTACTGGCTGGGTATTGCCCCCTGCTCTCTTAGGGGGGGTGGACCCTGCACCCCTTTTTTGGGGGGCTTTTAGCACTTCTATTTTTGTATCCCTTTTCTGTAGGATGGGGAGTCCTGCTCCCCTCCCTGAAATCTTTCAATAAAGCCACAGGACTCAGGGCTGGGGGGTTTATTCCCAGCGGGGATTCTTGGAGGGCTCGTGCAGGGCTGAGCCGTGCTTTGTGGGAGGGTGTTTTGGGGTTCCTCCCCCTTAAACCATATCATCGGCATTGGGGTGCAGGAGCCAGCGGTCGTGGGGGCCACTGCTTCCCCCCGGGGCGTCCCCCAGGAGGACGGCTGTGTCCCCCCCCAGGCTGTCCCCGTCCCCTGGGGCAGGAGGGGCCCCTGGGGGGGGCTCAGGGCCGAGCCCCCCCTCGCAGCTGACGCTGTTCTTGCGACGGAGCAGGGAGAAGTGTCGGGCGAAGGCACCTGGGGGGGGCCGCGGGGGCGGTTCAAGGGTCTCCCCAAGGGTCTCCCCAATGTCATCCAGGGGCTGGAACTGCATCTCCTCCTTGGCCAGCCTATGGGACACTGGGGTCACCCCAAACCTCCCCCAGATGTTGGGGTCACCCAAACCCCCCTAGACACTTGTGGTCACCCCCCCCCCCAGATGTCAGGGACACCCCCAGCCTCCTCCCCAGCCCCCAGGACTGGCTTTGGGGGGTATCCCAAGCTGGGTCATGGGTTCCCTGGGGAGGTTTTGGGGTCCCTGAGGGGGGTAGAGGTCCCTGGAAGAAGTTGCGGGTCCCTGGGCAGTTTTGGATTCTGGGAGGGGTCTCTGGGGCAGTTTTGGGGACATTGGAGAGGTCTTGGGGTGGCTGAAGGGGGTCCATGGGGGCAGTTTGGGGGTCTGTGGGGTTTGGTGGGGGACTGGGGTTTTGGGGGACCCTAGGGAGTTTTTTGGGTTCCCCAGGGCCCCTCCCGGTGGGGTTGGGGGGCTGTGAGGATCTGAGGTGGGGGGTGCAGGGGGTGGGGGGTCCCATCCCCACTCACGTCACGTCAAAGGCAGAGCCGCGGAAGGCGGGCTGGCGCAGCGGGGCGGCCGCGGCCGTGTAGGGCGCTCGGGGGCTGGCAGCGTCCCAGTACCGGTCCCGCTCCAGCGCTGGCACCTCCCCGTACAGCTCGTCCACCGCCAGCATTGACACCTGTGAGCCGGATGCCTGGGTCCCCTCCCGGACACCTGGGTCCCCCCGCCACCCCCCCGGGTGCCCCACGGGAGCAGGACAGGGGTACCTGGAAGTTGCGGTCGATGAGTGTGTTGGTCTCGAAGTCGTCGTCGTCCTCCCCGAAGGGGTTGATGAGCTGCTCAGCCACCTGCAGCAGGGCCACCGTGTCCCCAGGGCCACTGCTGTCCCTCAGCGCCCCCCTCCCCGTCCTCCCCACCCACCTTGAGCCACCCCACGTAGAAGAAGAACTGGAGGAGAGTGAAGACAGGAACCCCCAGGTCCAGCTCGTGCCCCGCGTAGCCCTGGGCCGGGTCCAGGAACTGCCGCCCGATCAGGCAGGTGACGAAGAAGGTGTAGACGGCGATGGTCACCACCTGCGGCGGGGGGACAGTCACCCACCACCCATGTGTCTCCCCATGTCCCCTTCACATACCTTTCTGTGTCCCCGTGTCCCTCCATCCTCATCTGTGCCCCCCTGTGTCCCTCCAGGTGCCCCCCACGCTCCCCAGTCCCTGTCACCCCATGTCCCTCCATCCCTATCCCTGTCCACCCCATGTCCCTCCATCCCCATCCAGGTCCCCCCATGTCCCTCCATCTCTCTTGGGTCCTCTCCATGTCCCCTCATCCCTGTTCATGTCTCCCTGTGTCCCTTCGTGTCCCCTCATGTCCCTCCATCCCTATCCAGCCTCCCCTGTCCCCCCATCCTGCCATTCCCCCCTTCCCAGTGCTCCCAGTGCCCACCTGGGTGTACACCAGTGGGACGCTGATCCAGTCGTAGTGGAAGAGGAGGCTGCAGTGGCCCCGAAAGCGGTTCAGCTCCTGGGGGGGGCACGGGAGGGTTGGGAGGGCTCAGGAGGGGGCCCGGGGAGGGGTCAGGGAGTTTGGGGGTAGGGGGTTACCTCCATGAGGAGCTTGAGGGCACAGTCGTCGCGCACGCGCCCCTCCTGCCGTGCCTGCCCCGCCAGCGCCCCGAACCAGGCGCAGGGCACCCAGAACTTGTTGTAGGGCGAGCGCAGCCCCTCCAGCCGCCGCCGCTCCTCCCGCGTCAGGAACCCTGCGGGGCCAGCATCACCGTCTGCCCCCTGTGATGTCACCCGCCAGCCCCCGTGGCATCACCGCACCCAGGGACGCACCGGCCTCGACGAGGTGGTCCGTGGTGGGGAAGCGCTTGTAGACGGCGGTGCTGACGGCGCGCAGCACCAGCAGCGCGGCCAGGCTGCCATAGCGCATCAGGGTGCGGCGCAGGATGCGGCCCCGCGCGTCGGCCCCGTGGACGTTGCCTGCCACGGCCACCATCAGCCCGTCCGGCGCCGGGACGCTGCGGAACTGCCCCCACCAGCGCTCCAGCACCAGCGCCACGTAGAAACCTGCAGGACTGGGATGCACTGGGGGCACTGGGAGCACTGGGAGGGGGCGCTGGGGGGAGTTGGGGACATTGGGAGTGCTGGGGACGGGGGAGAGGGGGAGCCAGGGCACTGGGGACACTGGGAGCACTGAGAGGAGGTGTTGGGGGAACTTTGGGACACTGGGAACACTGGGAAAGGGCACAGGGGGAGCCAGGGCACTGGGGACAGTGGTAACGCTGGAAGGAGGTGTTGGGGACGCTGTGGGGAGCTGGGGACACTGGGGACAGTGGGAGCACTGGGAGAAGGCACTGGGAGGAGCAGGGGACACTGGGAAGGGGACTGGGGGGGCTCTCACCAAGGATGAAGGAGGTGGGGATGAGGTTAGTGGGTCTGGGGAGGCTCTGTGGGGACACTGGTGTCGTGGGGGGATCTCAAGGGGGGGCTTGGGGGTCCAGGGCTCTCACCGAGGACGAAGGAGACGGGGATGAGGTTGGCCGACTTGTCGCAGTAGAGCACCAGCTTCTCAAAGAGCCGCTTCTGTGCCTCTGACAGCAGGAACCTGGGGAGGACATGAGGGGGTGTCACCATCCCAGCCCCTTCCTCCAGCTGCACCCCCCCCCCGTGAGCCTCCATACAAGGTACTGTGTCCCCGTGCACCCCCTGCACCCCCACATGTCCCCCGTCTGTCCCTGTGTGTCCCTGTGCACCCCTATGCCTCCCCACGCACCATGTCCCACCACGTGTCCTTATGTGTCCCTGTCCTGATGCATCCCCGTGCGCCCCGTGTGTCCCCATACACCCTTTGTGTCTGTATGTGTCCCCATTCCTATGCACCCCCATATGTCCCCATGCACCTTGTGTGTCCCCGTGTGCCCCCCATGTCCCCCCCGCTGCACCCCCCGCACCGGTAGGCCAGGCTGAGCCCCAGGTAGGCGGCGAGGAAGAGCAGCAGCTCCCGGTAGAGCAGCTTGTAGATGCTCCCGCGCCAGAGCAGCAGCAGCTGTGAGAAGCCCCCGAAGCGAGCGGTGGCCACCCGCGAGGTGTACGTCACTGTCATCACGGCTGCGGGGACACGCAGGCGGCACCCTGGGGACAGCAAAACCCTGGGGATGGCGAAATGGGACTCTGGGGACACCCAGACTCTGGGGGGGGACACACCTGGGGGGTCACTGAACCGATGCACCAGGGGGGCACCCACACCCTGGGGACACCTGGCACAGCCTGGGGACTCCTGGTAACCCCCTGGGGGCACCCTGGGGGCCGTGAAATGGGACTCTGGGGACACCAAAATCCTGGGGACACCCTGGAGGTCACTGAACCGATACCCTGGGGATACCAGCACCCTGGGGACACCCAGCACAGCCTGGGGACTTCTGGGGACCCTCTGGGGACGGTGAAACAGGACTCTGGGGACACCAGCACCCTGGGGCACCCGGCACGGCCTGGGGACCCTCTGGGGACCGTGAAACAGGATTCTGGGGACACCAAAACCTTGGGGACACCCTGGAGGTCACTGAACCGATACGCTGGGGACACCAGCACCCTGGGGACACCCGGCACAGCCTGGGGACCCCCTAGGGACCCTCTGGGGCTCGTGAAACAGGACTCTGGGGACACTAAAACCCTGGCGACACCCTGGAGGTCACTGAACCAACACCCTGGGGACACCAGCACCCTGGGGACACCCAGCACAGCCCAGGTACCCCTGGGGACACCCACACCCTGGGGACACCCATGCCACAAGGCACCGCCACCCCCCCCAGCCTGGGCAGAGACCCCCCCCCCCCCCCAGCCCCTCCATACCCCCCCCCTCACCTGTGGGAGACCCGAGCGTGGGGTGGCCACCGCCAGTCTGGGGCCACTGTCCCCGTCCCGGGGCCTTAAATACCGTCCCAGGGCTGGCCCTGCCCCAGGGCTGGGGGGGGGCACACCCGGGTCCCCTGGGGGGTGGGGAGGCCGGACGCCTGGGTCCTTCCCCTGTAACCCCCAGGGGAGCGGCCGCTCCAGTCTGGCAGGTCCTGAGCCCACCCCCCTCCCCAGGGGAAACTGAGGCAGGGCTGGGGGGTGGGGGGTTGGGGGGGTTGGTGGCCTGGACGCCTGGGTCCCCCGGGCAGCCCTGGCTCCGGCCCCGCGGCCTCGTGCCAGCAGCAGGGTCGCAGGGACAGATCACAGCGGGATGCGGGACACGGGGACAGGCCCGTGCGGGGTGGGGGGGGCCACTGCCACACAGCCCCCCCAAAACACTGGAGCCTGACCGCTGCAACACTGTCACACCCCCCCCACCAGGACCCAGGCATCCAGGCCCCCACCTCCCCTGCCGCGGCCCCCCCTACCCCCCGGGAACCCCAGCGTCCGGGCTCCCCCCTCCCCATGCCTCGTTAATCCGCCCCGAGTGCTAATGAGGGTCCCTGTGTCCTGCCGGGCCCGGTGCCAGCCGGCGCTGACGTCACCCCCCAGTGCCAGGCTGAGCCCCGCAGCCCCCGGGGGACCCAGGCGTCCGGCTTTGCCCCCCCCCCCCAAGTGCCATGCAGTGAATCCAGGTGTTCACCCCCCTCCCCAAAACACCCAAGAGCCGCCTCTCCGCTTCCCGAGTTTATTATTTACACAAGGTCCCCTGGGGGATCCCATCTCTGCCCCCCCAGCCTGGGGGGGGACGGACGGGGAGGGAGGGGGGACAGAGCAGCCCCGGGGGGGCTGTGGTGCTGGTTGGCTGCAGCCTGGAGGTGGGGGCTGCGTGCGGGGGGGGGTGGGCAGAGCCGTCCTGCCCCTCCTGGGGGGGAATAAATATCGACTGCCCCCCCCCCAGGGGGGGTGGGGGGGGCTATTTGGGGCTGGGGGGCTGGTAGGGGTCCAGCAGAAGGGAGGAGAAGGTGTTCACTTTGTCGGCCCCCCGCACCTCGTGGGGCAGCAGTGGCAGCTTCACGATGTGGAAATCCTCGTACAGGTCCTCCATCTGCGGGGAGAGTGGGGCGGGGGGCAGGGACCCAGGCGTCCGGGCTCCCCAACCCCCACAGCACCCCCCCACAGCCTCAGGGAGGGTCCCAGGCATTTGGGCTCCCCAAATTCTGCCCCCCAAGACCCCCTCCCAGAGCCAGGCAGGGTCCCAGGCATTGGGGCTCCCCAAACGCTAACACTCCCCCTGACCGCCCCGCAGGCTCCCCAAACTCAGCCCCCCCAACCCCCCCCCCCCCGCCGGGGACCCCCACATCCGGGCGGTACCTGGTCGAGGTACTTGGCCTGGATCTTGTGCCGGGCCTCGCACATCTTGCAGGGCCGCTGTGGGTCAGGGAAGACGAGCTGGTTCACCACGATGTTGTGGGTGTCGATGCGGCACTTGGCCAGCTCCTGGATCAGCCGCTCGGTCTCGTAGAGCGAGAGGAACTCGGCGATGCACACGCAGATGAACGTCGTCTGCTCCTGCCGCCCCCAGCCCCCACACCGCACTCAGCGACACCACGCTCAGCGGCCCCTCCACGGACCCAGGTGTCCGGCACGGAGGCCCCGGAGGGGCCCCTGCCCAGCCCCGCGGCAAAGGGTTCCCCGCAGGAATGCGTGCGGACTGGCTTGGCCACGTCCCTGTCCCCCTCCCAGCATCCCCGCTCCGCTCCCTGGAATCCCCGTCCCCCTCCCAGCATCCCCATGCCCCCCAGCAGAGCCCCCCCCCGCCCTGCCAGCGGCCGTACCGGGTCCTTGAACTGCTCGCTGACGGAGCGGATGACGGGCAGCGTCTCCTCCAGCTTGGAGGCCAGCTGGTCAGCATTCATGTCCCCCAGCCCCAGCATGTTGCACATCTGGGGGAGGCAGCGGTGAGATCCACCCCCGGAGGCCACACACGCTGTCCCCTCCGTGGGTGCCTCATCCCTGCAGCCCCCGTCCTCACCTGGGAGATGAAGGGGCTGATCTGGTTCTTGATCTGCATGAGACGGCCCAGGCCCCGCTCCACGATGGTGGGGAAGTTGAGCAGCCGCAAGGTGTGGCCGGTGGGCGCCGTGTCGAAGACCACCACCGAGAAATTCATGCCCTTCACCAGCCTGTGGGGTCAGCAGGGGGGTCAGCGGGGCCACAACCCCACAGCTCAGCCCCTCACAGGCCCCCTCAGCCCTGCATGGGCCCGCTCACCTCATCACCTCGGCGTAGCTCATGGCCTCGTCGATGCCGGGGAAGGCGCTCATGGCCTCCTGCATCATCTTCTTGCCCATGCTCAACATGTTGTCCTCCTCAAAGAACTCATCGGGCAGTTCCGCCACCCCCAGGCTCGGGTCGATCTCCTGCCAGGGTTCGGAGAGTGAGGGGGGCCGTGGGGGGCGGCGGGCGCCCGGGTCTGTTGTGGACTCACCATGGCAAAGAGATTGTCATAGCCCTTGACTTTGGTGGGGACCTTGGAGAACTTCTGGTCGAAGGCGTCGGAGATGTTGTGCGCGGGGTCGGTGGAGATGATGAGGACGCTCTCCCGTACCTTCGAGAGCTGCACGGCCAGGCTGCAGCTGGGGGGACAGCAGTGACGGCGGAGGGGCTGCTGCCGGCGGGAGTCCTGGTGGCCTCCTTGGGTGGGGAGCTGCCCCCCATGGCTCCTCGCGTGGGGGTGGCCCCACGGGGGGGGCAGTTCTGCCTTCTCCCCAGGGGGATCCAGCCCAGTCCCTTCACTCTGAGGGGCTCCATTCCCCCCCCCGGGGTGGTCCGGTTGGGTCTCCCCCTGCCAGATGGTCTGGTCCGGTTCCCCTACCGGTAGTACGGGCCAGTCCTCCCACCCCAGAGCGACCGGGTCCAACCCCTCCCCGGGTGGTCTGGCCCAGTGTCTTCCCCGGGGGCCCGATCCCTCCCGGGGACCCGATCCCCCCCGGCTTGGCCCGATCCCCCCCGGGCCCGGCCCGGCCGCACCTGCAGGTGGTTTTGCCCACGCCACCCTTCCCGCCCACGAAGATCCACTTGAGGCTCCGCTGCTCGATGATGTTCGCCAGCGTCGGCTCCAGCGGCTCCACGTCGGGCGCGTCCTCGAACTCCTCCGCCTCCGGCCCCCACCCGCCCGCCGCCGCCGCCGCCATCTTCCCCCGCGCCGCCGCGCCGCCGGCCCGCCCGCGTCCTGATTGGCCGCGGCCCAGCCGCCCTGTCCCGCCCGCTACAGCTGATTGGCCGTCGCGCCTGGCGATCCGGCGGGGGGTGGGACAGAGCGGCGAGCGCCCCACACGTTGCCTGGCAACGCCGCCCCGACGGCCGTCGCGCTGACGTCATCTTCAGGCGCCGCGCGTTTCCCGGCGTCCCCCGCGGCGCGGCGTTCGCGGCGGACAAGATGGAGGCGCACGGCGACGAGGGGGAGGCCCCGTCGCCGCCGCCCGGGCCCGGCGGCGGCGTGAATGTCTTCGCCAACGACGGCAGCTTCCTGGAGCTCTTCAAGCGGAAGATGGAGGCGGAGCAGCAGCGGGAGCGCGAGGCGGCGGCAGCGGCAGCCGCGGAGGCCCCCGGCGGCGCCGGGCCCGGCCCGCACCGCCCGTCCGACGGCTCGAAGAGGAGTGGCGGCGCCCTCAGCTTCGTAAGGATGCGGGGCCCGCGGCCTTCCCTCGCCCCGCCGCGGCCCCGCTGCTGCCCGGCCTCCCCGCCCGCTGCGGCGGCCCTGGCTGAGGGCTCGCGGGGGTAGCGGCGCCCTCGGGCTGGCTCCGGGGGTGGCGGCTGCCTCCTCCGGGAGAGCTTCCCCGTGCGAGCTGGTTCCCTCGCGAGTGTGGGCCTCGGTTTTGCCGGCAGTGCGTCCCGGGAGCTGGGCCGGGCCCTCGGCGGGGCCGGCAGCACTGGGGCCCTGGAGCTCTGCGGGCACCTGCGATCGTCAAGCTGGGGGGCACGTCCCAGGGGGGTCGTGCTGGGGAGCGGTCCTGGGGGCACCTCAGCACTGTTCGGGGCTCCCTGCCCGCTCCCTGCCATGCTGCCTTTTTATTTTTGGCCTGTGTTGTTAAACTGCATCAAACGGCACCAAAATCCTCTGTTTCTGGGCAACAGGGGCGGCTTCGGCTGCTTGGGCACTGCTGTTCCCTGGGGGATGTCACCCCCCCACCCTTGGGGATGGCAGCGGTCACCGGCTCCCCTGGGCAGGAACAGGGTCCCCGCGGTGCCGCCCGCCACGGACAGACAGACGGCCGCCAGCCAGGGTCTGACGGACGTCCCTCCTGTTCCGTTGTGCAGGGGGCGGCGCTGTCCCCGCGGCGCGTGTAACGGTGGCAGTTCTGTCCCTTCCCCCAGGTGGGCAGGCGGCGAGGGGGGAACAAGCTGGCCCTGAAGACGGGAGTGGTGGCCAAGAAGCAAAAGACGGACGAGGAGGTGAGTGTCCCCGGACCCCCGACCTCTCCTGGGGGCGCGTGGTGCTGCTGGGGCGTGCCGCGCTCATTGACCTCGTTTACCCTCGTTTTCTCACAGGTGTTGACAAGTAAAGGCGACGCCTGGGCCAAGTACATGGCGGAGGTGAAAAAGTACAAGGCGCACCAGTGCAGCGACGACGACAAAACCCGGCCCCTGGTGAAATAGCGCCTGCGCCCGGACTCGCCCCTGTATATACTTATTTAAGGGCGGGGGAGGTGCTGGCCCCACCCCTTTTATATCTATAAATACCGATCGCGCGCCTGGGGCCGCCGCTCCCGCCCCGCCGGCAACCAGGACTTGATGCCAGCCGGCAAACCGCTGCCGCCCGCCGGGACCCGCTGCCATTCCTCCCCCTGCCTGGCCCGGGGGGGCGGTGGTTTTGGCGTAGAAAGCGGAGAAATGGGGAGGGGAGAGGCGGGAGCAGAGGGGCCGCTGTCGCAGCATTAAAGACCTCGGAGATTTCGGAGCTGCCGAGCGACTTGTGGGTGTTTTTGGGGAGGGGGCCGCCCCCCACCACCTCTGCTGTTACCCCAGTCTTGTGGCTTTGGGGGTCTCCTGGTGTTTGGGGGTGAGATGCTGAGACCCCCCCGTGTCACCGCTGCGATGGGGCAACACAACCCACCCCGCGCTGTCGCCCGCTGGGGGCGTACAGCCCCCCTGGCGATGACACTGACTGACTCTGCATCTTCCAGCCTTCAGCCCTTTATTTATCACCCCCCTGCACTGAACTTTCACCATTTTTGGCTTTTTTTCCCCCCAGTAAAGCCAGGGTGGGAGGTGGCTGTGCCTCGGGGGGGACCTGCAGCCTGTGTGCCCCTGGGGGCCTGGGGGTGAGGAGGGGGGGTGCAGGCAGGGCCGGGCCCTCCTGGGGCAAGCTTCAGCAGAGGACCCCGGCAGGTTTGTGGCCCCAGTTCCTCCCCGTTCCCCCCCATGCACTGTGGTCACCCCAATTCCTCCACCCACTGTTCCAGTCCCCCCAGCACACCCTCGTTCCCCCCTTCCCAGTGCTCCCAGTCCCCCCAGTGCAGTCCATTTCCCCCTCCCAGCACCCCCACCGCTCTGATCCCCTTCCCAGTCCCCCCAGTGCACCCCGTTTTCCCCTCCCAGTCCCCCCAGTGCTCCCGGACCTGGCGGGCCCCGGCTGGCGCCGCCCACCCGGCGCTGGGCAGGGGGAGGCCGCCGCCGGCGGAGTCCGCCGCTCCCCGGGCTGGGCCTGCGTAGTGGAGGCTGCCGCACCCCCCCCAGTGGTACCGCCCGCGCGGCGGGGCGCGCTGGGAGATGCAGTCCACCGCTGGAAGGGGGACCCCCGCGCATGCGCATACTCACCCATTCCCGCGTGGCCCCGCCTCCGGCCCACGTGACGCGGCGCTGTCCTTCCCGCGCGCTCACGTGGTGCCCGCGGCGGGGCGGACGGTGGCCGGCGGGGGTCAGCGCCCGCGTGCCGCGCTCGCTCCCTCCGGGCAGCGCCGGTGCCCGCGGCTGCGCGAGGCCGCCCCGAACCCCCCGCAGCCCCCCCCCAGCCGTCCCCCCCCTCGCCCTAGCACCCCACACGGCAGGTACCGGCCCGGCGGGAGCGCGGGGGCGGCGGGGAAGCGGCGCGGGGCCTGGCGGGCGGGGGAGGCCCGGCCGGGACCGGGCTGAGGGGGCGCTGAGGGGGGGAGAGGGGGGGCGAAGGAGGCCGGGAAAGGAGGAAAGGGGGGGCTGAGGGGAGAATTGGGGGCCAGAGGGGCAAACTGGGGAGTGAGGGGGTCCTTGGGGGTTCGGGGGGGCAAGCCGGGGCGGGCGGGGAAGGGGCCGTGCCGCGGGATAGGGGTGCCGATGGGGGGGGCTGCAGCTGAGGGAGGCCGCGTGGGGGTTACGGGGGCGGGAGGATCAAAGCGGGGGGGGGGAGCTGTGCTGGGGTGCAAATGGGGGTGCAGGGCGGGGGGGGCACGCTGGGGAGGGGGTGCTGGCACGGCCGGGGGCGTTTATAGCCTGGGGCGGGGCAGCAGGGGGGGATCTGTCGCCTTCTGCTCTCCACATCCTCCCCCGCCTTTAACGGGGCATCCCCGTCCCCACGTGCGCGGCGCATCCCCGCCGCCGTCCTCTTCTTCCCCCCCCCCAGCTGCCGCGTGGACGGGCCCCGCTGCGCCCCCGGCCGCGGTGGGGGGGCCCCGCCGTCCCTCACCCCCCCCCTCGGGAACCGGGGGCGTCCCCTCCGCGTCCCCCTAGGGCTCCCGCTTACAGCCGGCGCTGCCGGTAGGTCCCATCCCGCTTCCCGCCTCCCCCCCGCAGGGATCCGGGGTCTGTGCCCCGCCCCCGCCGCTGACCCCCGCGCCCCCCAGGACCCCCCAGCCGCCATGGACTGGCAGCCGGATGAGCAGGGCCTGCAGCAGGTCCTGCAGCTGCTGAAGGACTCGCAGTCCCCCAACACGGCCACGCAGCGCGTCGTGCAGGATGTATCCTGAGGCGGGGGGCCAGGACCCCCGGGGGGGCGCGGGGGGGGATGATGCATGTACTCATCCCTGTTTGAGCTGGGGCAAGGGGAATTGGGGGGGTTTCCTCTGATAATTGGGTCAGCAGCCACAGGAGATGGGGTCAGCAGCCGGGGGAGATGGGGCCGGCTCCAGCTCTGGAGGGGCCGGACCTGGGGAATGGGGGTGTTTCAGCCGCGTTAATCTGGGGCAGCATCCCTGGTCCCTGTTGTGGGGCAGCGTCCCTGTCCTCGTCCCTGTCCCTGTCCTCGTCCCTGTCCCCGTTCTCGTCCTTAACCGCCCGGGGCAGAAGCTGAAGCAGCTGAACCAATTCCCTGACTTCAACAACTACCTGATCTTCGTGCTGACGCGGCTCAAGTCCGAAGGTGGGTCGCTCTGCGGCCAGGGGGGCTTCGGGGTCTCCTGGGTCCCAGGGAGGTGGCAGAGGCATTTGGGGGGTGGCAGAGGTGGATGTAGGAGCTGAGCCCACTTGTTTCAGGCTTGGGGAGGTGGAATTGGAGGGGATGGGCATTGCAGCCCCCCCAAACAACTCATGTCCCCCCAGATGAGCCAACACGGTCACTCAGCGGCCTGATCCTGAAGAACAATGTCAAGGCGCACTACCAGAGCTTCCCTCAGCCCGTGGCTGAGTTCATCAAGCAGGAGTGTCTCAACAACATCGGGGACGCGTCCTCCCTCATCCGGGCCACCATCGGTGAGACGGGGCAGGGGCCCCCGCGGGGACCCCTGGCCGCCCCCACGCTAACGACCCCCCCGCAGGCATCCTCATCACTACCATCGCCTCCAAGGGGGAGCTGCAGATGTGGCCAGAGCTGCTGCCGCAGCTCTGCAACCTGCTCAACTCGGAGGACTACAACACGTGTGAGGTGCGCGGGGCTGGACGGGGGGGCTGGGGGGGCCGCGGCCGGCGCTGACACCCCTCTGGCACGCAGGGGGCATTCGGGGCCCTGCAGAAAATCTGCGAGGACTCCTCCGAGCTCTTGGACAGCGACGCGCTCAACCGGCCCCTTAACGTCATGATCCCCAAGTTCCTCCAGTTCTTCAAACACTGCAGCCCCAAGATCAGGTATGGGTGTGCTGGGGGGGGTGTGAGTCCCCCCCACAGCCCCACAGTTGGGCATGGAGGGGTTGGGGGGGCCCAGTTGGGGCGGGGATGTGCCCAGAGCCGTCACGCAGCGGTTCAACGAGCTGGGGTGGGAAAGGAGCCGTTTCTGTGCCCCCTGCCACTGGTTGTGGTTTGCCTTGGGGCCACCTTGTCCCCATCCTCTCCCCCCCCCGCCCCCCCCGCCGAGGGTGGTCCGGCTCCATCTGTGCCCCTGTTGGGGTGACATGGGGATTTGGGCCCCCCCAGACTGGGCAGCTTCAGCTCGGCATGTCCCCATGTCATCCCATGGGGACCCTCTGTGTCCCCCCTAGTCGGGACTGGGGCAGGGGGTTACTCCAGCCCAGAGCATGTTTCCCTCTTGCAAGTTAATTCAGCGCCGTGGGGTCTGGGAGGGGCAGGCGGCTGGGCTGACCCCCCCTCCCAGCTCCGCGTCATTAGCTAACGAGCCTGCTGGACCCCCCGCCATGGTGTGTCTCCCCCCAGGTCCCACGCCATCGCCTGTGTCAACCAGTTCATCATGGACCGGGCTCAGGCGCTGATGGAGAACATCGACACCTTCATCGAGGTGAGCGACCGGGTGGGGGGAACCCCCCAGAGTGGCCCCGAGGGCGGACGGGGGTGAATGGGCTCCCGTGTGTCCCCCCCCAGCACCTCTTCGCTCTGGCGGTGGATGAGGACCCCGAGGTGCGGAAGAACGTGTGCCGTGCGCTGGTGATGCTGCTGGAGGTCCGCATCGACCGCCTCATCCCCCACATGCACAGCATCATCCAGGTGAGACGGGGGCAGGCGGGCGTCCGTGGGACCCCCGGGCGGGCGAGTTGGGGAGCTGACGTGCCCCCCCCCCCCACCCCCCCCAGTACATGCTGCAGCGGACGCAGGACAGCGACGAGAACGTGGCGCTGGAGGCCTGCGAGTTCTGGCTGACACTGGCTGAGCAGCCCATCTGCAAGGAGGTGCTGACCTCCCACCTGGTGCAGTGAGTGCTCGGGGCGGCCCCCTCTCGTCCCCCGGCCCCCCCAGACTCCCCCAGACTCTCAATTCCCCCCTCTGCCCCCCCACAGGCTCATCCCCATCCTGGTGAACGGCATGAAGTACTCGGAGATCGACATTATCCTGCTCAAGGTACAAGGTCGGGGTGATGACGTGAGGGCGCCTGGCTCCCTGTCCCTCTTCCAGCTCTGCGGGGCTGGTGCTGGTTAAACTGGAGGGACTGAGGCTGGGGCAAGGTGGGAGCTGCCCCGAGACCTCCTGGATGTGATGATAGATTCAGAGCTGATGCCAGTGATGGCTGTTGTGTTCGTACTGTCTGATCTGTGGGGGCTGGGGGTCGCCGGGACGGGAGGTTGGGGGTCCCTGTGGCATGACACAATGTCCCCGGTCCCCGCAGGGTGATGTGGAGGAGGACGAGGCCATTCCCGACAGCGAGCAGGACATCAAGCCCCGCTTCCACAAGTCCCGCACGGTGACACTGCAGCACGAGGAGGAGCGGCCGCAGGACCCTGATGATGCGGAGGATGAGGACGACGACGACACGCTCTCGGACTGGAATCTGAGTACGGGCTTGTTGGGGGGTCCTGGCCCTGGGTTTGGGCTCCTGCAGTGAGCCCTGGGGGGTCTGGGGGTTAATTAAACCCCGTGGTGAGAAAGATTAACCCTGTCCCCTCTTGCTTGCCTGGCAGGGAAGTGCTCAGCTGCCGCGCTGGACGTCCTGGCCAACGTCTTCCGGGAAGAGCTGCTCCCTCACCTCCTCCCACTGCTCAAGGAGCTCCTCTTCCACCCCGAGTGGGTCATCAAGGAGTCGGGCATCCTCGTCCTGGGGGCCATCGCGGAAGGTGGGTGTTGCGCTGCCTGCGACGGGCCGTCCCCGAGCCACCGCTGTGCCGGCGCGGGGGTCTCTGAGCCGCCCTGTGCCCCCCAGGCTGCATGCAGGGCATGGTGCCCTACCTGCCGGAGCTGATCCCCCACCTCATCCAATGCCTGTCGGACAAGAAGGCGCTGGTGCGCTCCATCGCCTGCTGGACCCTGAGCCGCTACGCCCACTGGGTGGTCAGCCAGCCCCCCGACATGTACCTCAAGCCCCTCATGACCGAGCTGCTCAAGCGCATCCTCGACAGCAACAAGCGGGTGCAGGAGGCGGCGTGCAGGTAAGGGCCGGGGGGCGATTTGGGGCCACCCGTGGCATTTTTGGGGCAGGATCTGCTGGATCCGAGTGCTTCTCTGGGCAGGATGAGCAACCTGATGTGTTGAGTCGCTGTGATGATGGCGTATTCGTACTGTCTGACCCGGAGCAGGGGCGCACGGGGGTCTTGGCCCCGACCTGGGGGGGCTGCTGACCCTTTCCCTCCCCCAGCGCCTTCGCCACGCTGGAGGAGGAGGCCTGCACGGAGCTGGTGCCGTACCTCAGCTTCATCCTGGACACGCTGGTCTTCGCCTTCGGCAAGTACCAACACAAGAACCTGCTGATCCTCTATGACGCCATCGGGACCCTCGCCGACTCTGTGGGCCACCACCTCAACCAGCCGGTATGATGTGGGGGCGTCCCCCTCCCTGGGGTCCCCATCCCAGGGGTCCCCTCGCCCCTCACAGCGCCCTGGTGCGTCCTTCCCTGAGCCCCAGCCCGGGACTGATGATGACAAGTGACAACAGACATTCGAATCCCGAAACCTCAGTGTGGATCTCTCTGGTCTGATGGTCCCTGGGCTGAGGGGGAGCGGCCCCGTGCCCCCCATGTCCCCCCCGTGCCCCCCCAGTGACAGCGTCTCTCCCCGGGGTGCAGGAGTACATCCAGAAGCTGATGCCTCCGCTCATCCAGAAGTGGAACGAGCTGAAGGACGAGGACAAGGACCTCTTCCCATTGCTGGAGGTGAGCCGTGGGGCGCAGAGCGTGGCGGTGGGGGGCCCCCATCCCCTCGGCCCCCTCCCACTCCCCTCGCTCTCCCCCCTGCCCGCAGTGCCTGTCCTCGGTGGCCACCGCCCTGCAGAGCGGCTTCTTGCCCTACTGCGAGCCCGTCTACCAGCGCTGCGTCACCCTGGTCCAGAAGACGCTGGCTCAGGCCATGGTGAGCCGTGGCCCCCTTCCCCAGGCGCCGTGGGGTGACCCGCTGTGGGGTGTGAGCCCCCGTGGGGTGACCGTGCCCCCCTCCGCCCCCCGCAGATGTACAACCAGCACCCCGAGCAGTACGAGGCCCCCGACAAAGACTTCATGATCGTGGCCCTGGACCTGCTGAGCGGTTTGGCCGAGGGTCTCGGCTGCCATGTGGAGCAGCTGGTGGCTCGCAGCAACATCATGACGCTGCTCTTCCAGTGCATGCAGGTGAGGGCCCCCTGGGACCCCCCACCCCGGCCCAGGGGGCTGCTGGGACCCCCCCACGCTCACCCCCTGCCTGCTCCCCACAGGACACCATGCCCGAGGTGCGGCAGAGCTCCTTCGCCCTCCTGGGCGACCTCACCAAGGCCTGCTTTGTGCACGTCAAGCCCTGCATCGGTGGGTGCCGGGGCTGCGGGGGTCCCCCTCGGGGGGTGGGTGAAGCAGGGGGACCCCAAAGGGACGTGGTGGGGGGGCCCTGCCGCTGACCCTGCCTCCCCCCAGCCGAGTTCATGCCCATCCTGGGCACCAACCTCAACCCCGAGTTCATCTCCGTCTGCAACAACGCAACCTGGGCCATTGGGGAGATCTGCATGCAGATGGGTGAGTGCCTCGGGCCCCCCCCAGCCCCCCGGGAGCTCGGCCGAGCCCCCCACCCCGACAAACCCCCCCCATCCCCTCCTGGCAGGGGCAGAGATGCAGCCCTATGTCCAGATGGTGCTGAACAACCTCGTGGAGATCATCAACCGCCCCAACACCCCCAAAACCCTCCTAGAGAACACAGGTGAGGCTGAGGGGGCGCAGTGGGACCCCCAGATGGGGGTTTTGGGGTGCTTTTCACTCTGGGCCCCCCCCCATTGTGCCCCGCAAACCTTCTCCCTCTGCCCGCAGCCATCACCATTGGGCGCCTGGGCTTCGTCTGCCCACAGGAGGTGGCCCCCATGCTGCAGCAATTCATCCGGCCCTGGTGAGTTTGGGGGGGCTGTTCTGGGGGTCCCCACACCTCCCAGAAGGGAGGGGGGTGGCACTGAACCCCAATTTCCCCCCTCCCCTCAAGGTGCACGTCCCTCCGTAACATCCGGGACAACGAGGAGAAGGACTCTGCTTTCCGCGGCATCTGCGTGATGATCGGGGTGAACCCCGGAGGGGTCGTGCAGGTATGGGGGGGCACTCAGTTTTGGGGGAGCTGGGGGCTGCCCTTAAGCTGCAGGGGGGGACTCAGCTGCTGTCTGGCTCTCTCCAAAATAGGGGGGGGGGGGGGTGTCTGTCTCCCCATCCCCCCCCCGGTTTTGTCCCCTTGTCACCCTCCCCATGTTCCCCCCCCCCCCCCCAGGACTTCATATTCTTCTGCGACGCCGTCGCGTCCTGGGTGAGCCCCAAGGACGACCTGCGAGACATGTTCTATAAGGTCAGCGGGGAAAAGGGGGTAATTGGGGACCCCCCACGCTGCTGGGGGGGCTCAGTCGGGTCCCCCCTCATTGTTAATCCCCCCCCAGATCCTCCATGGCTTCAAGGACCAGGTGGGCGAGGAGAACTGGCAGCAGTTTTCAGAGCAGTTCCCGCCCCTGCTCAAGGACCGGCTGGCGGCATTTTACGGGGTCTAGGCCAGGCGGAGGCACCGGAACCAGGTCGGGGCAGGGGGGGGCAGCACCCCCAAACAGTGGGGGCAGACAGATGGACACCCCCCGCACAATGACAGACCCCCCTGACCCCTCTCCCCTCTTGCAGGTCGGCGCCAGGAGGCCGTCGGGATGGCGGCCGTGAGCGGGTGACCCCGCGCCACGCCCGGGGGGGTTCGGGGGGGGCACGGCGCGGCGCCCCCCTCACCTCGTCCCCAGCCGCCCTGGGGGGGGGGCCCCGACATCGGTTTCACCCCCGGGGGGAGAAGGGGGGGGGGTGGGGGGGGTCCATGGCGGCCGCGGGGGAGGGATGGACCCGTGGCAGGGGCACCCCACAACCCTGGGGGGGGGGAGCAGAAATCGGGGCAAAAGGGTCCAAAAATGGGGTGGCTGGGGGGGGGCAACTCCCCCCTTTTCCGCTGTAGGATGTTCCTGTCCCCTCCCCCCCCGCATGGTGCCCCCCCACTCCGTACCCATGCACACGTTTATGGAGATAAACCTATAGGAACATATAGAGCAGCCCCGGCCGGGGGGGGGGGGGCGAGGGGGGGCCCCGGGGGGGGCGGGAGGGCCCCGGGGGGGGGCGGGGGGCCGGGGGAGGCCGAGCCGCCGCCGTTGTGCTTCGTCGTGAGCGAGTCGGTGCCACGTTTCTTGTGTTTTTTTTCCCCGTTTTGTTCCGTTTTTTACCGTTTACAGGGCGGGGGAGGGCGGGGGGGGGGCGGCAGCGGGGGAGGGAGGCGCGTCTGGGGGGGCGGGGGGCGGCGGGCCCGGTTGAGCCGCGCCCCCTCGTTCCTGCTCGGCAAAGAGAGTCCGTTGTTGACCGTCCGCCGTCTCAGTGCCGTTTGTTCCCGCCGGGGGTGGGTGTGTGTGTGTGGGGGGGTGTGTGATATGGGGGGGGGTCGTTCCCCCTTCCCGGGGCTGCTGCGGCCCCTCCCGGGGGCTCGGCTGCCACACGTGGCCCCCTTCCGGCTCCGCTGGGTGACGTAGCGACGCGCCGCTCACGCTCATTGGGCGAGACGGGTCACGTGGGGGCGGCGCGGCCCTGCCCGTGCGCCGGAAGCGGATCCCGCCGTGGCCGTGGCGACGGGACGCGGCGGGGCCGGGCCGGGCCGCGCCCCGGTACTGAGGGGGGCTCGGGCGGTCCCCAAACCTGGCGGGGGGGGGGGGGGAGAACGGGCGGCACTGTCACGGGGAGGGGGCGGGAACGGGGCTTCGGGGGCTTTGAGGAGGTGCCGGGAGGTCTCGGTACTGGGGCTGGAGGGACTCAGGTGTTGGGGCGGGTCCCGGTACCGGGCGTTCAGGAAGTATCTGGGTGTTGGGGTATCCCATTGTGGGGGGTCCCAGTACCGGGGACTTTGGGGGGATCTGGGTGTGGGGGGTCCCGATACCGGGGCTCTGGGGGGTGCCGCTGTTGGGGGGTCCCGGTTTGGGGCGAATCCCGGTGTTACGGGCCGGGGGGGGGGGGGGGCGGATTCAGGAGGGGCAGTATCAGGGGCTGAGGGTCCCGCGCGGGGGGGGTGGCCCCTGCTCCGGGGCTGCGGGAGGTGCTGACACCCCTCGCCCCCAGCCATGGAGGGGCCCCCCGCCCCCGACGACTCCCCCGCGCCCGACGACCCCGACCGGCAGGCGCAGGAGTATGTCACCCGACTGCGAGGCCCGGGGACCCCTCCAGGCTGCCCCCCGCCGCCGCCCCCTGCCGCACCGACCCCTGTTGCGCCGACCCCGCGGCCCAGCCCCCCCGCGCCCCCCCCCCGCCCCCCCTCGGGGCTGAAGCGGCCGCCCCCGGGCGGGGGGGGCGCGGGGGGGCTGCTGGCGCTGCCGCTGGAGCTGCTGCTGGAGATCTGCGGGTACCTGGGGGCACGGGAGGTGCGGGGGGTCCTGCCCCGCGTCTGCCGGGCACTGCGGGACGTGGCCCGGGACGCTGTGGCCTGGCGGCTCCGTCTGCAGCGCAGCGCCCGTGGCCCCTTCCCCATCCTGGAAGGTGGGTCTGGGGGGGACGGGGCGGGGGGGACCCCGACGTTCTGTTTCCCCATGGTGGGTTGGGGGCCCTGAAACGTTTCCCTGTGGCGGGTTGGGGACATCCCTAATACTCCATTTTCCTGGGTCTGCCAACCCCGAGGGGCTGTGGGGCGCTGTGGAGGGTGAACATGGGGAGCTGGGGACCCCCTATGTCCCCCATTTCCCTGTGGCAGATTAGGGACACCCTCTGACCCCCCCATTTCTCCACAATGGGTTGGAACCCCCTCACAACACCCCATTTTCCCTACTCTGCCGACCCTGAGGTGGCTATGGGGCGCTGCCTGGGGCAAAGGGGGCGAGTTGGGGACCCCCCAGGTGCCCCAGATCTTCCCATCAGTTTGGAGGCCCCCCCTGACACCCCATTTCCCTGCAGAGGAGGGGTTTGACTGGTCGGCTGCCTGCGTGGACCTGGAGGAGCACCTGCAGCGCTGGGGGGGTGGCGGGGCCTCCATGGAGCACTTCTCCCTGGACGAGGGTCACTTTGCCTCCGTCGATTCCGTCCTCCTGCTGCAGGTGGGGATGCGCTGGGCCTGGGGGAGTCCCCTGGTTCTGGGGGGGGTCCCTGCCTCACCCCTACCCCCATTTGCCTGGCAGGGAGGGACCCTCTGTGTTTCAGGCGCCCGCGACCGCAATGTCAACCTTTGGGATCTGCGGCAGCTGGGCCGGGCCCCCGGGAAGGTGCTGGTGAAGGCGCTGGGTACCGAGCGCAACGGGACGCACAAGGTGGGGGGTGCAGCCGTTATCCCCCCCCTCACGCCTCGATTCCCCCCTTGAGGAGCCCCCGGGGGGTCCCAGAGCGGTTTTGGGACCGGTCGTGGGTTTGGGCTCTCCCTCGCAGGGCTGGGTCTGGTGTTTGGCCTCCCGAGACAACAAGGTGTGCTCGGGCTCCTGGGACAGCACGGTGAAGCTGTGGGACCTGGAGGCCGAGGGGCAGCAGTTTGGGGAGATCAGGTAACACCTGGGGGGGCCCCGGGGGGGCTTGGGGGGGTCCTGAGGGGTCCAGCTGAGCCCAACCCTCCCCTCGCCCCCAGGGAGAAGGCGGCTGTGCTGTGCCTCTCCTACCGCCCCGATGTCCTCGTCACCGGGACTTACGACAAGACGGTGACAGTCTACGACCCGCGAGGTTGGTCCTGCCTGGGGTGGGGGGTCCCTGGCGGGGAAGGGGGCGATGCTGGGGGGGGTCCGGCTCAAGCCCCTTCCTCCGGCAGCCGGCCAGGCCCTGGTGCGCAGCTACAAGCCCCACGCCAGCGCCGTCCTGTCCCTGGCGGCTGACGACCGGCTCATCGTGTCCGGCAGCGAGGACCGGACCCTTGTCGTCTTCGACCGCCGCGCCGACGGGGTCCTCCAGCGGCTGCAGGTGGGTCCTGCTGCCCCCCAAAACCGTGGGGGGGCTGGGGGCTCCGTCCCCTGTCACCTGCAGCCCAATGCCTCTCTCCCCTCCAGCTGGAAAACTACCTGCTCTCCATGTCATACCGAGGGACGCAGCTCTGGGCCGGGGACAACCAGGGCCGGGTGTATGTCTTCGGGAACAATGCTGGCAGCTTCCAGCCCGCCCGGGTAGGGACCCCGAGGGGGTTTGAGGGTGCAGGGGGGGCCGAGTACCCCCCAATGCCTCATGGTGTGGTTTGTGTCTCCCCTCCCGCAGTACTTCGACGTGGGACACCGGCTGCAGATCACGGGGCTCTGGCACTCGCTGGGGTCCCTCTACACCACATCCACCGACAGAACGCTGCGGGTGAGGGTCCCTCCGTCCCTGTCACGCGGCACTAGGCTGGGGGGGCCCCTCGCTGGGCTGGGGGGACCCTGCTGAGTCTGTTGTGGGGGGCTGGAGGGCTGCGAACGGCTTTCGCTCTCTTGCAGATACACGTCCCTACGGACCCTCCCCGCACCATCTGCTCCTGGACACACGACGATGTGCTCAATGGGGTAAGGAGGCACTCGCTCCCTCGCACACGCGTGTGTGCACGGACCCCCTCGCATATGCGTGTGCAAGCACCCTGGCTCCCCCCCATCTCAGCCCTGCTGTAGAGTCTGACATGCTGGTCCTTGCACCGGGGGCTCCCTGGGGTGGGGAAGAGAGCCCCTGGGGCAAGGGGTGTCCCCCCGGGGCAGGGGGTGTCCCCCCAGCAGGCCCCTCACCCCCCTGACGCCCCTCTCATCCCCCCCAGATCAGCGTGGAGGGCGACGTGGTGGCAGCCGCCTCGGGAGGCCTCTCAGTCGAGGTGTGGAGGCTCCGAACCTGATGCGCCACCGCAGCCCCGTGCTCACACTGCCTGGGAAGGGGGCTGCCGGGGCTGGGGGGCTCCCTGCCGCCGGGGGGGGTCTGTCCCCGCTCCCAGGGGGCTCCCGCCGGGCGTGGGGTCCCCTCTGCACCCCCCAAGATGGAGGAGACGAGCCCAGCCCTGGGCCCTCGGTTGGGCTGGAAGCTGCCGCCTGTTCATGGGTATTAAAAGGATTTGACTGGAGCGGAGGTTGCGTCCCCCCGCGGGGGCATCCGTGGTTTTGGGGTGAAGTTGGGCAGTTTTGGGGCGCTGCAGGGGACGGAAGTTTCGGGGTAACCCCGGTCCAGCACCATCCCCTGAGCCGAGGCCTTTCGCTTCTGGGAGTCTATTGCCACTCCGCGGCCACCATCCCTTCTTCAAGATGGCGGCGCGCAGTTGTACGGCAGAGAGCGCGGCGCTCGGCTCCGCGGCCGGGTGAGGAGGGGCGAGCAAGATGGCGGCGCGCAGCCGCAGTGCGCGGCGCGGCATTGGGGGGCGGGCCAAGATGGCGGCGCGCAGCGGCGGCGCGGCGGAGTGAGGCGACCGGAGCTCCATGGCGACGCCGGGGCAGGCCCCCGCCGCGGCCCTGCGGGCCGTGCTGAAGCCGAGCGGGCCGCTCCCGACCGAGAGCCTCCCGGTGCGCGGGTACGACTTCGCCGGCGGCCCGGACCACGCCGCGCTGCTCCGCTCCTTCCGCACCACCGGCTTCCAGGCCACCAGCTTCGCCCAGGCCGTCGCCGAGATCCACCGGATGGTGCGGGCGGCGGGGCCAGGGGGCGGCGGGGGGTCCCGGGCGGCGGGAGGGGGTCCGGCGGTCCCGGGAGGGGTCCGGAGCCGGTCCTGACTCCCTGCGCCCGCAGATCGCGGCGAAGCTGGAGCCACTGAGCGAGGAGGAGCGGGGCCGGGCCGAGCTGGGGGGGGCCCGGCCGCCCTCGGGCTGCACCATCTTCCTGGGCTTCACCTCCAACCTCATCAGCTCCGGCGTCCGTGAGACCATCCGCTACCTGGTGCAGCACAACATGGTGCGTGGGGGGTGCGGGACACCCCGGCTCTGGAGTCCCGCCTGCCCCGGGGCCATCACCAGAGTCCCCAGGGGAGCCCTCATGTCCCTGGGGAGTCCCCTGGGCTGTCCCTGAGGTCCCTGTGGGGTTCCCAGGGGGATGCACCGCTCCCTGGGGTGTTCCTCAGGTTCCCGGCTGTGTCCCCACACTGTCCCTCAGGTCCCTGTGGGACCCAGGGGGTTCCCAGCTTCGTCCCTGAGCTCCCCGGGGTCCTGGCTCTGTCCCTGAGGGGCCTCTGGGTCCCCAGCATTCCCAGTTTGCTCTCTGAGGCGTCCTGGAAGTTCCTGGGGGCTCAGCCCTGTCCCTGAGGGGTCCCTCAGGCTGCCACAGGGTCCCCGGAGGTCCCTGCCTTGTCCCTGGGGTTGTGCCAGGGGGTCCCTGAGGTCCTGACGCCATCTCTGCCCGGGGCAGGTGGACGTGCTGGTGACCACGGCGGGGGGCGTGGAGGAGGATCTCATCAAGTGCCTGGCGCCCACCTACATCGGGGACTTCAGCCTACGGGGCCAGGACCTGCGCCAGAGCGGCATCAACAGGTACGGGGCCCCGGGGTTCCCTCCCAGATGCTGGGGTCCCCTCCCTGGCCCCAGGGTCCCCTCCCAGACGCTGGGGTCCCCTCCCCGGCTGAGCCCGTCCCTCCTCCCCAGGATCGGGAACCTGCTGGTGCCCAACGACAACTACTGCAAGTTCGAGGACTGGCTGATGCCCATCCTGGAGCAGATGGTGGATGAGCAGGAAACGCAGGTGGGGGGCGGCCAGCCCGGACGCCTGGGTCCTCCCCGGCTCGGGGGGGGGGGGCGGCGCGCGGGGCCCAGACACCTGGGTCCTCCCCGGCTGGGGGTCCTGAGCGTGGTGGTCTGGCAGGGCGTGAGGTGGACCCCCTCCAGGATGATCGCACGGCTGGGCAAGGAGATCAACAACCCCGAGTCGGTCTGCTACTGGGCGCAGAAGGTAGGGGGGGACAGGGGACGGTCACCACGGGCGTCACCGCAGGTGTCACCGCTCTGTCCCGGGGGTGTCACCACCCCTCATCGCCCATCACCGTGTCCCCTTTCCAGAACAACATCCCGGTGCTGAGCCCGGCGCTCACCGACGGCTCCCTGGGGGACATGATCTTCTTCCACTCCTACAAGCGCCCAGGGCTGGTGCTGGACATCGTGGAGGGTGAGTAGGTCACTGGGGGGGCCCCCCCAGACGCCTGGGTCCCCCCCGGACACCGGGGTCCCCTGACAGCCGTCTCCGCCCGCAGACCTGCGCCTCATTAACACCCAGGCCATCTTCGCCAGGAAGACGGGGATGATCATCCTGGGCGGGGGGCTGGTGAAGCACCACATCGCCAACGCCAACCTCATGGTAAGGGGGGACGGAGCCCCCCATGTCCCAGGGCACGGGGAGGGGCCATGGGGCACCCCGGGGGGGAGGGGGAGGGGGAGGGGCACGGGGCTCACCCCCCTCCTCACCCTGTAGAGGAACGGGGCCGACTTCTCCGTCTACGTCAACACGGCACAGGAGTTCGACGGCTCCGACTCGGGGGCGCGGCCGGACGAGGCTGTGTCCTGGGGCAAGATCCGGATGGATGCCACCCCCGTCAAGGTGGGATGGGGGTCCCGGGAGTGGGGGTGGGATTTGGGGTGCCCATGGGGGCTCCTCCACCCTCACCCCCTCTCCTGCACCTAGGTCTACGCTGACGCCTCCCTGGTGTTTCCGCTGCTGGTGGCGGAGACATTCGCCCAGAGAGCCGACGCCTTCCCCTCGGAGACGCCGGGGGACTGAGCTGGTGGTGGGGTGTCCCCGGGGGGGGGTGAGCCCCCAATTTGGGGGTGCCGAGCCCCCACTACCTCTGCGGGGGCTCCCGTCTCAATGCCCCCAGGCTCCGCTCCCCGCCCCCTGAACGTGCGCAGAGCAGGAGAGAGCGGGGCGATTCCCCCGACCGGGGGAGTGGGGGAGCTGGGACCCCCAGCGCCACCGTCCGCCTGTTGTGGCCCCCCCACCGTCTGCCTGTTCCCCCCTCCCCAGCACTTGTATTTATTGGAGCCACTCGGGGGGCCGTGCGGCTCCACATGCTCCCAATAAAGCACCGCGGCTTCTCCACACCGTGGGTTTATTCCTCGTTACCGGGGGGCGCGGGCGGGCACCCCGGGTGCCCCCCCAAACCCGCATCACGTGGCGGCGTCCCCCTCGGGCTGGAAGGTCTCCTCGCGCCAGAGCTGGACGTGGCCCTCGGTGGCGGTGAGCAGGCAGGGCAGGGTGGGGTGGAAGGAGAGGGACTGCACCACGCCGCGGCCCACCGCCAGGCTGAGCGCCAGCGAGCCCTGCGGGGGGGTGTGAGGATGCGGGGGGGCTCCCCCGGGACCCCCCAAGTGCAGGCTCGGCCCCCCCTTGCCCGCTCACCTCCACCAGGTCCCAGAAGTAGACGTTGCCGTCCTCGGAGGCGCTGCCCACGTGGGTGTCCTGCTCACTCAGCACGCAGTCCAGCCGGTACGCTGTGCTGCGGTGGCCCGTGTACCTGCGGGGGGTCCCGGGGTGAGGCGGGGGCCCCCACAGCCCCCCAGGGGGGCGCGGGGCTGTGGGGAGGGGGCCCATACTCGCCCAGCAGCTCGCCCGTCTCCTTGTCTAGCAGGCGCAGGGTGGAGTCGAGGCTGGCGGCCAGGGTGCACTGCCCGTCCTTGCTGAAGCAGACGCTGGTGATGGGGCCTGGAAGCGGGTGGGAGTTTGGGGGTGTCCCAGGGCCCCCCCCCCCCGGGAGCCCCCCACACTGGCATCCCGCACCCCCTCACTCACTCCCTATGTAGTCAGAGTAGAGCTGGCCGGCGCGCAGGTCATAGCGTCGGACGCGGCCATCCACGGAGCTGTGGAGAGGAGGGGGTGTGAGCGCTGGGGGGCCTCGCTAGCCCTGATCCCGGGGGGCCCCGCTGGCCCCGTCCCCCTGAGCACGTCCCTGTCCCTCACCCCGAGAGGATCTCGTGGTCGGAGACCTTCACGCTGGAGACGCCGTCCTTGGCCTCGTCCAGGACCTGGACGGGGTCGGGGCGGCGGGAACGGCAGTCCCAGCACCGGACGGTGGAGTCGATAGAGCCTGGGGGAGGAATGGGGGGGAAAAGGGGGTGTCAGGGGGGCTCTGGTGCTGGCAGGGCCCCCCAAGACCACTGTCTTACCAGACACGATGATGGTGGCCTCCTCATTGAACTGGACGCAGTTCACTTTCTGCAGGAGAAGCAAGGAGTCAGCGCCCCACAGGGAGCCCCGACCCCCCCCCAAGTCTCCCCGGAGCCCCCCACCCCTGGTGGCCCCCACCCCCTGGTGCCCCCCGTGTCCTCACCCCCGCATGTCCCCGGTATTTGCGGACCACTTGTCCGGTGGCCACGTCCCACAGCGCCACGGTCTTGTCGGCCCCACAGGAGCAGAGCTGGCTGTTGTCGAAGGAGCTGGGGGGGACAGGGTGCCCCGTCAGCGGGGCTGGGGGGGGTCCCAAGGGGTGGGGATCCCCGCAGCCCCCCGCCCCTTACCCAGCAGCATCCAGCACCTCGTAGCCGTGCCCCTGGTAGGTGCGCAGCGCCGTGCCCTTGTGCGGGTTCCAGAGCTTCAGGGACTTGTCGCTGCCGCAGGTCAGGCAGTAGTTCCCATCCACTGGGGAGGGGGGGAGCTGAGGTGACCCCCCTGCACCCCAAATGGGCACCCCCTCCCCAGGAGCTGAGCTGACCCCCCAGCACCCCAAATAGGCACCCCCTCCCCAGGAGCTGAACTGACCCCTCAGCACCCCAAATGGGCACCCCCACCCCAGGAGCTGCGGTCCCCAATTCCCCCCCAGGGAGAGGAGCCCAGGTCCCCTTTCCTCCCTCTGGGATGGGGTCTGGGAGTGTGCCCCCCCCTTCCCTCCCCCGGGATGGGATCAAAGAGTTGGGGTCCCTGTGCCCCCGGGATGGGGTGCAGGTCCCTGCTGCTCCCCCCGGGATGGGGCCCGGGTCCCCACCTCCTTCCCCCGGTCCCCGGCTCCCCCCCCGGCCCTACCGTTGAAGCGGACGGCCCGCACCGCGCCCTGCCCGCACTCCAGCGTCCGCACCCGCCGCCGCGGCAGCTCGGGGCGGGCGGGCCGCGGCCGCGGGAAGGCCATGGCAGGGCCGGGGCCGGGGCCGGGCGGGCCTCTTCCGGCGGCGGCGGCGGAAGAGGGCGGCGGGGCGGCATGGCGGACCCGCGGCGGCCGGCGCGGGTGGCCAGGTGGGACCGGAGGGACCGGGAGGGGGGCCCGGGGGGGGCCGGGAGGGGAACCGGGGCCCCGGCCCGTCTGACGGCGCCGCCCCCAGGTACAAGCCGCCGGCCACCGAGACCAACCCGGCGCTGGAGGACCCCACGCCCGACTACATGAACCTGCTGGGGATGGTCTTCAGCATGTGCGGGCTCATGCTCAAGGTGGGGGCACCGGCACCGGCCGGGGCGGGGGGGGCCTGCCCGGGGTGCGGGGGGCTCCGGCACTGGCCCGGGGGGCAACCAGGACCGGCCCGGCCCGGGGTGGGCGGTGGGATGATATTTTGGGGCCTGAGGACTGTCCCTGGGGGGTTCTGGGGTGGCTGAGGGCCATGGGGGTACAGGGACCATCCCCGGGGGGGCTGGGGTGGCCGAGTGGGGACAGGGGCCGTCCCCAGGGGCCTCAGGGGGGACAGGGGCCGTCCCCAGGGGCCTCAGGGGGGACCGGGGCCATCTCCAGGGGGGTTCAGGGGGGACCGGGGCCATCTCCAGGGGGGTTCAGGGGTACAGAGGCCATCCCTAGGGGTCTCGGGGGGACAGGGGCCGTCCCCAGGTGGGCTCGGGGGGGGACAGGGGCCGTCCCCAGGGGGTCCAAGGGAGAGATGCCATCGCCAGGGGGTCCCCATGCCGTACCCCTCTGCCCGCAGCTGAAGTGGTGCGCCTGGATCGCCGTCTACTGCTCCTTCATCAGCTTCGCCAACTCCCGCAGCTCCGAGGACACCAAGCAGATGATGAGCAGCTTCATGTGAGTGCCATCGGCCCCAGCCCCGGGGTGCTGCATCCCCTGCAGAGGGGACAGCGGGAAGACCGCCCCGGTTTTGCGGGGGTCTCTGAAGCCTGGGCTGGCGTCTCTCCTCCCTCCAGGCTCTCCATCTCGGCCGTGGTGATGTCCTACCTGCAGAACCCCCAGCCCATGTCCCCTCCCTGGTGACAGCCAGCGTCGTTCCTCAGGGAGGGCGCTTGCTGCGGTGGAGGCGCCAGGTTGCGTCGGGGCCCAGACAATAAAGGGGGGTGCGGGGGCAGAGCTCGTGATCGTCGTGGTTTGCACGTACCTGCGTGGGTGGATCCTGCTCGGAGCCACGGTGTCAGTGGGCAGATGGGGTGGATGGACCCCCCTCCTGGGCTTGGGGGAGGCCCTGGGGCATGGGACCCTGCTTGGGGGAATCAGGGGGAGAGGGCTGAGGGGAGCCATGGAGGCTGAGGGGAGACCCAGGGGTGGCTGAGGGGAGCCATGGAGGCTGAGGGGAGACCCAGGTGATTCTGAGGGGAGCCATGGGGGCTGAGGGAAGTCCCAGAGGCTGAGGGGACCTCCAGGGGTGGCTGAGGGGAGCCCCAGGGGGTCTGAGGGGAGCCCCGGAGGCTGAGGGGACCTCCAGGGGTGGCTGAGGGGAGACCCAGACGATTCTGAGGGGAGCCCTGGGGGTCTGAGGGGAGCCCCAGGGGGCAGCCAGAGCTGAGGGCTCCCCTCAGCACCCCAGCACCATCGGCTCTGGGTGTGGGGGGGGGGGTGTTCGGTTCCTCGACGCCTCATTGGAGGAGAGAGCTGCTCGTCTCTCGCTCTCTGCCGACCACGTCTCGGCGGGGGCGGGGTTTTGGGAGCTGCCACATGTCATTGGCTACTGGGCGTTCTCCTGCCGCGGGAGGAGCCGTTGCCAATGCCCGCCCCGGAAGGAGGGACTCGCGGTGTCAATCATGGGCGCTCTTCCTCCTCATTGGCGGCAGTCCGTTATGTCACCGCCCCGCCTGTGGGGGTCTTCGCGGCCGTCCGTTACGCCCCGCCTCCGCGCGCAGCAGCTAATCAGAGCGCGGGGCGTGGCCGGCTTGCCCGGCGGGTGGGGCGGGGCGGGGCGGGGAGCCCCCCCCCCCGGGTCATGTGAATGGGTGGTCACATGACCGCGCCCGCGAGCGTCATGGCGGTGCCCGGGGCGGCGGCGCTGCTCCTCCTCGGGGCGGCGGCGGCCGCGGGCTGCGGGTACCAGGTGGGCCCGGGGGGACAGGGCCGGGGCGCCGCCGAGGGGCACCGGGAGAGGCGGGGGCGGGGCGGCGGCACACCGGAGCGTCCCGGGGAAACGGGACCTGGGGGAGCTGAGAGGAACTAGAGGAACTGGGAGGCACTGGGGACACTGGGGTGGACCGGGGGAACCGGGAGAGGCTGGGGACACTGAGGAAGCGGGGACTGGGAGAGACTGGGGCGAACTGGGAAGCTGGGAGAGATCGTGGTGAGGGAGCTGGGAACCCAGGAGGGACTGGGGGGCGACTGGGAGGAGCTGGGGCGGGGAGAGACTGGGCTGAGGGAGCTGGGATACTGGGAGAGACTGAAGGGAACTGGGGAAACGTGGATGGGGCAGCTGGGCTGGGACTGGGGGAACTGGGAGAGATCAGAAGACGAAGGCAGTGGGCGACTGTGAGAGGGAAGCTGGGACAATTTGGTCCTGAGGAATGGGAAGGGATTGGGGTCTGGCATGGGCTGGGACTGGGAGCACTGGGGAGAGGCTGGGGTGGGGCCCCTGGGGGAGGAAGAGGAGGATTTGGAGTACTGGGGTGCCTGGGGGGGGCACCCAGGCGACTGGCCGCTGGTGTTTCCTCCGGAAACAGTTTGGGGGGGGTGAGGGAGGGACACGGGGTGTGGGCACAGCCCCATACGAGTCCCCAGAGACTCCACTTGTGCCTGCAGTCGTGTCCGCCCACGCGCCCCGACCTCCTCAACGTGCACCTGGTGCCCCACACGCACGATGACGTGGGCTGGCTCAAGACGGTGGAGCAGTACTTCTACGGAGGTGGGTGTCCCTGTTGCTGCGGGGGGGGAAGTCCCTGGGGAGGGGCAGTGACGTCCCCAAGGCCACTGCAGCAGATGTGGGGACGGAGTTGATGCCTCCAAGGCCGCCGTGGGGGTGGAGATGACACTCGGCGAGGCCAGTGTGGGGGCAAAGGGACGCCAAGTGCCGGAGATAGAGCCTGCGGCCTCACGGGGGGGCGGGTTGGGGGCAGAGGGACAAACCCCACCCTTGGGACAGGGACAGGGCCCTGCTTTCTGCCCCTTTTCCCTGCTGCGATGTTGTGACCCCGGTTTTCCTCTTGTTTTTGCCCCTTGGGACAGCACTGAGACCCCTGGACCTTTCTGCATTCCCCTCTCTGTGTCCCCTGGACCTTTCTGTGCCCCCCCCCCGTGTCCCCCCCCTTCCCTATTCCCTGGATGTTGCTGTGACCCTGCCCCCCGCCATGCCGTGACCCCCAGCTGTCACCTGTCCCCACGGACGTTGCCGTGACGCTGTGCCCCCCCCGCCTGTCACGGTGCCGCCGGGTGACCCCCCCCGGTGACCCCGTCAGTGCGTAACGAGGTGCAGCACGCGGGGGTGCAGTACATCCTGGACTCGGTGGTGGCCCAGCTGGTGGCCGACCCCTCCCGCCGCTTCATCTACGCCGAGGTGGCCTTCCTGGCCCGCTGGTGGCGGCAGCAGGACGAGGCCACGCGCCGCACCGTGCGCCAGCTCGTCGAGCAGGGTGCGGGGGGACGTCCCCAGAGGGGGGGCTCCTGCTGGGAGGGATGTGGGGGGTGTCCCTGGAGGAGGGTGTGGACACGGGGGCGCACAGGGATGGAGTGGGGGGGAGGCTGGGGTGTCCCTGAGGGTCATGGGGAGCACACAGGGATGTGGGGGGGTGGTTGAGGTGTCCTTAGGGGCACACAAGGGTGGGAGGGGGGCTGAGGTGTCGTTGAGGGCACACAGGGACATGGGGGGGGTTGGGGTGTCCTTGGGGGCACACAGGGGCATGGAGGGGACTGGGGTGTCTCTTGGCGGACAGGGACATGGGGGGACAATGACTGGGGTGTTCCTTGGAGGACATGGGCGTTGGGGGGGTACTGGGGTGTCCTTGGGGAAACACGAGTCCAGGGGCTGCGTAGGGACGTGGAGGGGGACTGGGGTGCCCCCGGGGTGAGATCGGCGTGGGGGTGTGCATGGAGTTGTGCCTCTGAGAGGGCATGGAGGCCAGGGGGGCTGAGGAGTCTGGGGTGCCCCCCAAGGGACTCAGGGTGCTGCCGGCATGAGGTGCCACGTGTCCCTGAGAACCCCCCTTGTCCCCGCAGGGCGCCTGGAGTTCGTGGGGGGCGGCTGGTGCATGAGCGACGAGGCGGCCGCCCACTACAGCCCCGCCATCGAGCAGCTGGCGCTGGGCCGCCGCTTCCTGCGCCGGGAGTTCGGGGCCTGCGGCACCCCCCGCGTGGCCTGGCAGATCGACCCCTTCGGGCACTCCCGCCAGCTGGCTGCCATCTTCGCCCAGGTGGGAGCCCCCCTTCTGCCCCCCCCCCGCCCTGCGGGGGACCCCAGCGTCCAGGCTGACCCCCTCCTTCCCCCCGCAGATGGGCTACGACGGGCTCTTCGTGGGGCGCGTGGACCAGCAGGACAAGGCGACGCGGGAGCAGCTGCGGGAGATGGAGCTGCTGTGGCGGGCGAGCGGGAGCCTGCCGCCCCCCGCCGCCGACCTCTTCACCGGTGGGACAGGGCACGGGCCCCTCCCGGGGCTGGGGGTCCCTCGGGTCCCCCTGAGCCCCTCCTGGGGGCTGGCCCTGTCCTGGGGTGCCCCGCTGGGTGTTGCCCGTCCCTTGAGCCCTCCCCTGTCCCCATCCCCTCCCAAGGGTGACCTGTCTGTCCCCACTGTCCCTTCCCGGGTCCACCGTCCCCTCCTGGGGCTGTCACTGTTCTCTGGGTCCCCTCTAGGAGTTTCCTCTGTCCCCAGGGCTGTTCTCCATCTGACTGATCCCAACCCCGTCCCCAGCCCAGCTCTCCTGTCCCCAGCGTTGTCCCCCATCCCCGGGGCTGGCCCCAACCCCGTCCCAGCCCAGCCGCCCCGTCCCCGGCTGACCGGGGGGTGACTGTCCCCAGGCATCCTCCCCAACGTCTACAACCCGCCGTCGGGGTTCTGCTGGGACCAGCTCTGCTCCGACCCCCCCGTGGTGGACGAGGACAGCGAGGAGAACAACGTGGACAGCATCGTCTCCGCCTTCCTGCAGATCGCCGCCAGCCAGGTGGGTGCCCCCGGGTGGTGGGGTGGGTGGGGGGTCCTGGACACCATGGTTCCCCCCCAGGACGGGGTGCTGACCTGTCCACCCCCCCCAGGCTGAGCACTACCGCACCAACCACATCATCATGACGATGGGCTCCGACTTCCACTACGAGAACGCCAACCTGTGGTTCAAGAACATGGACAAGCTCATCGCCCACGTCAACGCCCGGGTGAGCGGGGTCCCCCCCCGTGTGTCCCCACTGGCTGCTGCCCCCCCCAGCCCCATCTCACCCCCTCCCCGGCTTTTCCAGCAAGCCAACGGCAGCCGCGTCCACGTTCTCTACTCCACCCCGTCCTGCTATCTCTGGGAGCTGCACCGGGCCAACCTCTCCTGGTGAGGCCAGGGCGTGAGGGGGAACCCAGGCGTTTGGGCGGGACGGACAGACGGACGGATGCAGCCTGGCTTTTCCACAGGTCCCTGAAGACGGATGACTTCTTCCCCTACGCGGATGGTCCCCACCAGTTCTGGACGGGCTATTTCACCAGCCGACCCGCCTTCAAGCGCTACGAGCGCCTCAGCAACAACTTCCTCCAGGTGGGATGCTGGGGTCCCCCCTCCCGGATGCCAGGGTCCCCCTTCCCGGGCGGCCGGGTCCCCCTCCCTGACCCTCCCTTCCCTCCTGCAGATCTGCAGCCAGCTGGAGGCTTTGGCAGGGCTGGCAGCGCGGGAGGGTCCCTACGGGCCTGGGGACAGCTCTGTGCTCCGTAAGTGCCAGTGTGGGGCCCCCGGGGACACCCCCCGGACGCCCCTGACCCCCCCTCGCTCCCCTGGCAGGCGAAGCCGTGGCTGTGGCCCAGCACCACGACGCTGTGACCGGCACCGAGAAGCAGCACGTGGCCGACGACTATGCCAGGCAGCTGGCGGCGGGGTGGGAGAGCTGCCAGGTAGGGCCTGGCTGCCCGTTTGGGGGGGGATAGACAGGGTTTTGGGGGTGCAGGGCCCAGGCCAGCAGCTGGGGGTGAACCAGCATCACATCCATAGGGCAAACTGGTGTCTGCGGGGTACAGGAGCCGGTGGCCATCTTGGGGACAAGCCCCTGACTCTGGCCAGTGTTTTGGGGACAAGCTGGGGTCTGGGTGGCCAGAGGACAAGAGTTGGTGGCCGCAGCTGAGGGGGGATGAGCCAGTGAGTCCCCCTCATCACTGGCCCTTGTTACTGACCGTGCTGCATAACCATCTCCCGCTCCCGGCAGCTCCTGATCGCCAACTCCCTGGCCAGCCTCAGCGGCAGCAAGGAGAACTTTGTCTTCTGCAACGCCCTCAACATCAGCGTCTGTCCTCTGACGGAGGCAGCCGGCCGTGTGAGCACCTTGGCGGGGGTCTGGGGGGGCCGCGGGGTCCCAGCAGGGCTAACGCACCCCGTCCCTCTGTCACCCAGTTCACCGTCATCCTCTACAACCCCCTGGGCCGCCACGTGTCCTGGCCCATCCGTCTGCCGGTCAACGGGGTGTCCTACGCGGTGACGGACCCCCAGGGCCAGCCCGTGCCCAGTGAGGTGAGCCCAGACCAGCCGCCACGTCCCCCCGCCCGCCTGCGGCCCCCCCTGACCCTCCTTGCCCATCCCCAGGTCGTCCCCGTCTCCAACTTCACCCGACGGCTGCGGGGGGACGGCGGCAGTGCCCCGTGGGAGCTCCTCTTCCAGGCCTCCGCACCCCCCCTGGGCTTCAGCACCTTCGCGGTCTCCCGGCTGAGCCGCAGGGACCCCCGCATGCCCCCCGCCCGGACCCCGGTGGTGTCGCAGCCTCGGGAGATCCAGAATGAGGTACGGTGCCGCTGCGGGGGATGCATTCCCCCACGGTGCTGGGCACCGGGCAGACGCAGTTTGGGATCTTTCCCCATGGGGCCCTGGGGGCTGGAGCCAGTCCCTGGCGGGGAAAACCCACGACCTTAAGCCCTGGGTGGAGTCACAGCTGCGTTGGCCCAGTTAAACCAGTCCTGGGGTGACGGGAGGAGCTGGGGGCACGGGAGGGGGCTCAGTGGGGACGGGGCAGATGCTCGACCCGCCGCCGTCCGGCCCCGCAGCACGTCCGGGTGCTCTTCGACCCCCTCACCGGGCACCTGAAGGAGATCCAGAACCTGGACAAGAGCATCTCACTGCCCGTCTTCCAGAGCTTCTACTGGTGAGCACTGGTGGGGCCCAGACACCCGGCTCCTTCGTGCAGGACCTTCCTCCATCACCTCTCCTCCTCCTCCTCTCGTCCCAGGTACAACGCCAGCGTTGGCAATGACGAGAGCCTCCAGGCCTCGGGCGCCTACATCTTCCGCCCCAACAGCTCTGAGCCCATCCCCGTCTCCGGCTCCAAGCGGGTCTCCACGTACCTCGTGAAGGTGGGCGGTGGGGACGGTGTCCCCGGGGGTGTCCTCGGGACCGGGGGTGTCCCCAGGGTGCTGAGCCCCCCCGTGTCCCTCGCAGAATGCGCTGGTGCAGGAGGTCCACCAGAACTTCTCCTCGTGGTGCTCCCAGGTGGTGCGGCTCCGCGCGGGGCAGCCCTACGTGGAGCTGGAGTGGACTGTGGGGCCCATTCCCGTGGCGTGAGTTAGGGATGGGGGGTACTCCTGGGGGGGTGGGGCCCCCTCAAAGCCCACTGCTCACCCCCCGTCTCTCCCAGGGACGGCTGGGGCAAGGAGATCATCAGCCGCTTCGAGACAACGCTGCAGACGGACGCCCGCTTCTACACCGACTCCAACGGGCGGCAGATCCTGGAGCGCAGGTCGGGGCTGGCCCGGGCGCTCGCTGCGGCCCCGAGACCCCCGTCCCCCTCCCCATAACCAGGCTCTGCCTCATCCCCAGGCGTGACTACCGTCCCACGTGGAACCTGAGTCAGACGGAGCCTGTGGCAGGGAATTACTACCCCGTTAACAGCCGGATCTTCATCAAGGTACCAGCTTTGGGGTGGTAGCAGGGAAACAGTGGGCTGAGCCTGGGGCAGAGCTCATCACACGCGTGGCACTTCCCTCCCTGCCCACAGGACAAGAAGTTCCAGCTGACGGTGCTGACGGATCGCTCACAGGGTGGCAGCAGCATCTTCGATGGCTCCCTGGAGCTCATGGTGAGGGGACGCGGTGCGGGTGGTCCCCGGGGAGGGGGACGTGCCGGGACATAACCACCGTCCCCTCCAGGTCCATCGGCGGCTCCTGTACGACGACAACCGGGGCGTGGGGGAGCCACTGGTCGAGCTGGGAGCCAACAAGCAGGGGCTGGTGGTCCGTGGCCGCCACCTCGTCCTCCTCGACACGGTGGAGTCCTCGGCCGACCGGCACCGGCTCCTGGCGCAGGAGCTGTTCATGGCGCCCTACGCGGTGCTGGCGCCCGGCGGGGGCCCCTCTTACCGCCACGACCAGCCCAGCCTGCGGCAGGTGAGGTGGGGAGGGGGCTGCCTGCGGAGGGGGGGGGGCTGCCGCGGTGCCCCCCTCACCCTCTCCCCACAGTTCTCGGCGCTGCGGCGGGAGCTGCCCCCCAACGTCCACCTCCTGACGCTGATGCCCTGGGACGCCGGCACCCTCCTGCTGCGGCTGGAGCACCAGTTCGAGAGGGACGAGAGCGCCAACGGCTCCCAGCCCGTCACCGTCGACCTCCTGGTGAGCCACCGCGTGCCAGGGGGCTGAGCCCAGCCGGGAGCCGACCCCGCGGCCGGGCTCCCCCCACGGCTCAGCCTGCCCCAGGCTTGAGGGGCTCCCCGCTCCCGGGGCTGCTCCCCGGTCCCGGAGGTGATCCCACCCACGGGGACAGAGGTGGGGTGGGCGCTGATGGGGTTTTCCCCCTCTCCCAGAACCTCTTCTCGGCTTTCACCATCACCTCGGTGCAGGAGATGAGCCTGGGAGCCGACCTGCCACTCAGTGCCATCTCCCGCCTGGTCTGGACCCCGGCCACAGGTACTGGGAAGTCTGGGGGGGCCCTGGGGGGGCTTCCAGCCTCCCCTCACCCCTCCCCTCTTCTCCCAGGTCCGGCCCAGCCCCAGCCAGTCCCCAAACTGGACCCGAGCCAGGTCACGCTGCAGCCCATGGAGATCAGGACCTTCCTGGCCACGGTGCAGTACGAGGTGCCTGGAGCTGGCCCGGGGGGGCCGTGAGCAGCCCCAGCTCGATTGGGGGGCTCTGCCCCTGGCCCCCCCCCTCGCAAGTGCATTAAAAACCACGAGACTTTTCTCAGGCACGGTTTAATCGGGGTGAGAGGCGGCGTCAGGGCGGGGGGGCGGCCGGGGGCCCCCCCTCGTGCGAGTAACAGCACTGGGCGCCCAAGGAGCAGTTTCCCTGTGGGAGAAGAGGCGGGTGAGGGGGGGCTGTGCCCTGCCCCAGCCCCCCGCCTTGTTCCCGGGGCCCCCCCTTGTTTCCGACCCACCTCCTTGAAGCGTTTGCAGGGGAAGTGTTTCAGGCTGGTGCCGTCGTCCGTCCGCTCCGTCCGTTTGTTCTGGTGTCGCTTCCGCTTCTCCTGGAGGGAGGGAGAGATGCCACCCCTGGGGAGGGGTGTGGGGTGAGGGGGGGCAGAGGGACGCCCCCCTAAAAGGAGAGAACAAGGGACTCTTCCCTCCCCCTGATTTTTTGGGGGTCCTGGCAAAACATGGGGGGGCTCTTTGAGAAGGTTTGAGGGTGGGTGCTGGAAGCCCAACCCCAAAATCAGACACCAGAGAACCCCCCCCTGCCCTTACCCAGCCTTGGCCCTGGCTTTGGGACCCCAAAAGGCTTCGGGGTTTTCTGGGAACCGCTTCAAGCCCCTTTTTCTAGAGCTGGGGTTGGCGTCGTCGCGGAGGGTGAAGGAGGCCTGGAGCCTGGGGGCGAAGGGGGGGGGGTCAGGATTGTTTTGGGGGGATCAGCTCGTCCCCCCCATCCCTGGGCTGGTTGGGGGGGGCTGCTGCAGGGTCATACGTGGGCTCCACGGAGAGAATGCGGGAGGCTGGGCTGGTCTCCGCAAGCCGCTCACGCTTCACGGGGTGGATCTTGGCCTGGGGGAGACAAGGGGGGGGACAGTGTTCAGCTCAACCCCAGTGTGGGGGGGCTGGGGGGGTCCCTGAGCCCCCTCCTCACCCAGCAGCGCATGATGTCCCAGAGCACGGTGGGCGGCGCGTCCGTCTTGACGGCGTTCTTGCAGGCGTGGGAGAGCGACACGCGGTAGCCGGCGTGCAGGAGGGCGGACCTGGGGCGCAGCGCGTCGGGGACGGGGGGTGCAGGGACACGGGGTGGAGGATTCACAGGGTTTGAACCAGAGGAAGGGACATTTGGGGTGCCCAAGCAGGTGGGGCCGGGGACTTGGGGTGCCCCAGGGGCTGGGGGGGGGGTTCAGGATGCCCCTGCCTCAGGGAAATTGGGGTAATGTGGGGCTGTGGGGGGTTTGGGGTGCCCCAGCCCCAGGTGATTTGAGGGGGGGGGGTTGGGGTGCCCCTACCTGAACTGCAGCAGGGAGGGGGTGTTGCAGTGGATGGTGCTGCTGAGGCTGTCGAGGGTGTAGTAGAGGGGGACATCGCCGAGCTCCTGCCCTCAGCACAGGGGGAGCGGCAGAGTCAGCACCAGCCCCAAAATTCGGGGGGGCTCGGCCCTGCCTGGAGCTCAGGATGGCGGAGCCGTCCCCGTGGCCCTTCCCCTCCCTGTCCCCATCCCGGTACCTCGGTGATGACGCTGAGCATCCCCCGCATCCGCTCCTCCGTCTGGAAGCGCCCGGGGCTGCTCTCCAGCGCTGCCAGCACCCGCTCCACAAAGGCCGGGTCGTGCAGGGGCTCGGCCCACATGGGGCCACCCAGCTGAGGGGGACACGAGGAGGGGGGGTCAGCGCTGGGGGGGGCGCAGAGGGGACGTGGGACAGGGGGACGTGCACCCACCTGGTGCCGCTGCTGGCAGAACTCGCAGGTGGGACCCACAGGCGGCCCCGTGGCCGCCCCGTACTTGAAGCTGGAAGGGGAAAGCCAAGGGGTGAGCAGCCCCCCCTGCCATCCTGGAGCCCCCCCGCCATCCTGGAGCCCCCCCCCCAGCCCCGCCATACCCAGTGCCGTGGCTCGTGACTTTGCCCAGGCGCTGGAGGTGGTGGGTGCCGCAGCCCACGCAGTGGTACACCAGGGCCTGCTTGCTGCCGGGACAAGGCGGGGGTCAGGGGCAGTGGGAGGGTGCAGACCCCCCCCACAGCCCCCCGTGTGTCCCCCCCCTCACCTGGCCGAGGCCTTCACCTTCGCCTGCCCCGTGAAGACCCGCACGAAGACGCGGATGTAGAAGTCGGCGCTGACAGAGAGCAGCGGCACGATGAAGCGCTGGTAGCAGTTGGCGCGGCTGTCCAGGCTGTGCAGGATGATGCGGAGGGCCTGGAGGGGGGGACATGGGAGGGCCCTGACCCGCTGCCCCCTGCCCCCCGCTGCCGGCAGAAGCGTGGTGGTCTTGGGGACCCCCGAGCACTCACCATCTCGTGGCAGAACTTGCCCTTGAGGGACATGGCCCCGTATTTGCTGTAACACGTCTCGGCGCTGTTCCCCGCCATCACGCCCATGTCCGTGCAGGTGACACAGAGCAGCCCTGGCCGGGGGGGGGTTCAGGGGTGCGGCTGGGAGGACCCAGGTGTCTGGGACGCTCCCCGCCCCCTCCCCGGCTGCTGCCGCTCACCTCCTTCGCTCACAGCCTGCACGGCAGCGTCCAGGAAGGGTGCGGGGCTGCCGTAGGGGTCCAGGTCGATCACGTCGAAGGGCTCTCTGTCCGCCTTGCACTGGTACATCAGCATCCTGGGGGGGAAAGGGGGGTCCTGGAGCAATAGGGACCCCAACTGCCCCCCTGGGGCTCCCAGACCCGCCCCAGCCCTTGGGAAACCCAACAGGAACCAATGCCTCTGCCCAGCACGCACTGGGAGGGGACTGGTGGGGTCCCCACAAACCAGCCCCACTTTGGGGCTGCATCCCTTGGGGCAGGGGGACAGGACGTCCCCTCTAACCACCCCTGTGGGGATGCTGGGACCAGTTTGGGGCCCCCCAGTACAGGGGTAAAACCCCAGCGAGGCTGCCAGGGTGGTCAGGGCCACGGACAGGGTATCCCGAGGGTGCTGGGGGGTGAACCACAGCATCCCACTCCCCGGCGGGCTTCGGGGTGGGCTGTCGGGGAGCAGCGCAGAGGGGGTACCTGGCGTCAGCCATGCGGGGGGCCACCAGGTCCCCCACCCCGTTGAAGGCCACGTTGCGGCTCATCAGCTCCACAGCCCGGGCCGAGAAGTCGTTGGCCACCACGGCCCGCAGCCCCGGCACCTCCTTGGCGAAGCGGATGGAGCGGAGCCCTGAGGCTGCCAGCGCCTCCAGGACCCGCAGCCCTCCCTGCGGGGAGAGGGTGCTGCCAACGGGGGCTCGGGGGGCCGGCAGGGCAGAGCCCCCGATTGGGGACAGAGGGGATGCAGCAGCCCCCCTCCCCGCAGCCCCCCCCCAGCACCTCGCACACTTCTCCCGGCTTTGCCGTCCGCGGGGCCTCAGGGCCATCGGGCGCCGGTGCGGTGTCACTGTCCCCATCCCCGTCCTTTGGTGGTTGTGGGCTGCCCGCGTCCGTCTTCTCCTCCCCGGGGAGGACGACTGGAAAAGAGGGGGGGCCGGTGGCACAGCAGAGCCCAGGGGACAGGGACCCCAAGGTCGGGGCCAAGGGGGAGCCCAGGGGACGGGGACCCCGAGACAGCACCTACCCCTGATCCCCTTCGGCTGCAGCTGGAGCCGAGCGAACTCCGTCACGACGGCGCAGCTGGGGGGGACGCGGCGTCAGGGACCCTGCTGGGGGGCAGGGATGACCCCAAACACCCCATGGTCCCCCTGGGGCAGCCCAGAGCCCCCCATGATCCTCCCAGGACACCCCAGAGCCCCCTGGGACAACGCCCTGCCCCTCCCGATGCTCCTGGGACACCCCAGAGCCCCTCATGACCCCACTAGGACAAGCCCGAGCCCCTCACGGCCCTCCCGGGACTCCCACGCCCCCCGAGCCCCCCAGCGCCGCTCACGTCAGGTCGCGGTTGAAGCCCTGCACGGGGTTGTAGAAGACCTCGTTGGCGCTGGGGAAGAGGATGGTGGCTCGGCCCTCGGAGATCAGCGTCTCGCCGGCCCCGGGGGGCCCCCCCGCGCTCGGGGGGGGCGCGGAGCCGTTGGGGGAGGCCCCGTCCATGGCAGGGGGACAGCGGGAGGGGCCCGGGCTGGCTCTGCGAAGGGCGCTGAAGGCAACCGCTGGGGGGGTGGGGGTGGGGGGATGTTAACGCTGCACCGGAGCGGCCCTGGGGGGGATGGGGCGGTTTTGGGGGACCCGGAGAGGCGGGGAAAGGGGGGGAGGCTGGGGGGAGCCCCGAAAAGCGGGAGCAAGAGGCGAGGCCCGGGAATGCGGGAGGGGACGAGCCCCCCCGGCCGGAGGAAGGGGGGCAGCGGGGTTGGGGGCGGGGGGGGGGACACGGAGCCCCCAGAAGGGCCGGGGCGGGTTCAGACCCCCAAGACAGGACGGGGGGGACACCCCCCTCAACACGTGGCACAGGACAAGGCCGGGCGCCCCCAAACCCTCCACGCGCCTGCCAGGCCCCGCGCCCCGCCTCGCCCCGCCCCTTCAGACCCCGCCCCCGGCGCACACCATCACCTCCCCCCCCCCGCCGGTGCCCCCCCGCTCACCCGCTCGCACCGCCCCGCGCATCCTCCGCGCCGCCCCTCACATGGGAGCCGCCATGTTGCGGCGTGCCGGGCGCAAATGCGTGACCCGCGGCGACGGCGCCTCGCGAGGGCCAGAAAGGCTCCGCCCGCCCCTAACGCGGCAGGGAAACCTGATCCCGGGGAAGGGGGGGGGATCCCGGGAGAGGGATCCCGGCCTGATCCCGCAGGGATCCATCCGGGGGGACCCAGCTGATCCCGCGGGGCAGCAGGGATACCCGTGGCTCTGCGTGTCCCCGTGTCCCCCCTCCCCTCCGTGTCCCCGCCGGGAGCGGGGCAGCGCGGGGCCGCTCGGCGCTCGTCTGGCCGTGCCTACGGCGCGGCGGGTGCGCGTGCGCGGGCGGCGCGCCGGGCGGTGCGGCGCTCGGCGCTTGGCTGATCGCGCCTGCCGCACAATGAATGGCCGCTGAGCGCGGCGGGGACGGGGACGGGTACCGGCAGCGGCACCGGGAGCGGCCGGAGCCGCAGCGCAGCCCCCCCCCCGGCCTCCGGTAAGGCGGGGACCCCCCTGGCCCCGCCACCGCCCCGCCTCCCGCCCCCTCGGGCCTGCCCCCCCCAGGCCTCGGCCCCCCCAGGCCTGCCCCCCTCCCCCCCCCGGCTCCCCCCCCCCCGTTTCCCCCGGCCTGCGGCACCTTCCCGCCCCCGGGTGGGGGGATCCCCCTGCGCGCATCCCCCATTCCCGAGGGAATGCAGTCCCGTCCCCCCCCGCAGTACTGGGGGTCCCCTCTGCCTTCCTCCCTCCCCCCCCCCCCCCCCCCCGTGTTTTGGGGTCCTCCCGCTCCCCCTGGGACTGAGGTATTTACCGATCTCACCCCGCCCCCAAAATTTGAGTCCCCCCCGTTGCCCCCTCCGAGGGGCTCGTGGGTTCCCCCATCCCACCCGCAAGGACTGGGGGTCCCCTCTGTCCCCAGTTCTGGAGTGGGGTCCCCTCTTCCCCCCCCCCCCCCCCCCCCCCCCCCCGAGATGGCAAAACCTCGTTCTCCCAGGAATGGGGGTCTCCCTGTGCTTCCCCCCCCCCCCCCCCCCCCCGAGTGCTGGGGACCTCCTATCCCCCTCAAGGAATAGGATCCCTTCAAGCCTCTGCCTAAACTGTGGTTCCCTCCCTGCCCCCGGCCACCCCCCAATTCTGGGGACCTCCTTGTCCTCCCCAGGCCGGGGATCCCTCTGCCCCATCCCCATCCTGGGGGGGGGATGCTCCATATTCACCAGGCCTGGGCCCCCCCCCGGCCTGGGCACACCTGGGACCCCCCCCAGGCTGGGACCCTGCGAGGCCTGGGGAACCCCTGGCCTGAGCACCCCCATGTCCCCAGGCTTGGGGACCCCTGAGGGTCCCCAAGGCAAGGCTGGGACCCCCCCCTCAGGCAGAAACCCCCCCCACGTACCACCCCAAAAGGGGAAGCCACAGCTTTGCTGCCACTTCACTCACCCTGTGTCTGTGTGTCCCTCTGGCCTCGCCACCCCCTTCTCCTGGCCGGGGTCCCCCTTCCCCAATCTCTGGGGGCTCAACTCCTCTTGGGGCATCCCCACCCCTTAATGCCCCATTTAGGGTTTTCTCCAGCCCCATTTTGCAGCCCCCCCAACCCAGGGTGGGGGTTGTTCCTGGGTCCCTGGGGCAGCCCCAGACTGGGGGGGCTGGGGGGAGGATCTGGGGTTCCCCCCCCACGCTGGGTGGGCACCCAGGTGAGCTCTGCTGGGGGGGAGCTCTGGACCCCTGCAGGGCCGTGTCTAACTCCTGTGCCTGGTCTGTTCCTTTTCCCTCCTCTGTCCATCCCCCGTCCCTCCCGGTGCCTCTCTGTCTGTCCCCATCCCCCCCTGTCCCTGCCCCCCTCCTCTGTCCCCATCCCCCTCATGTCTCTGCCTTTCTCCACGTGTCTCGCTGTCTGTCTGTCCCCATGTCCCTGCTCTGCTCCCCGTCACTGCTGTGTGTCCCCATGTCCCTGCCCCATCCACGTGTCCCTTCTGCTCCTATACTGCTCCCTGGGTCCCCTGTTCCCACATGTCCCCCATGTCTATCCCGCTCCCTGTGTTCCTTGTGTTCCCCGTGTCCCTGTGTGTCCCCCATGTCTGCCCCCTCCCTCTGTACCCATATCCATGTCCCTTGTGTCCCCCATGTCCCTATATGTCCCCCGTGTCTGCCCCGCTCCCTGTGTCCCTCTCCCCCCCATGTCCATCCCACTCCCTGGGCCCCGGTCCCCTCATCTGCCCCGTGTCCCTGTCCCCGCAGGCCCCCGTCGGCTCCCGCGATGGCTCAGACGCTGCAGATGGAGATCCCCAACTTCGGGAACAGCATCCTGGAGTGCCTGAATGAGCAGCGGCTGCAGGGGCTGTACTGTGACGTCTCGGTGGTGGTGAAGGGCCACGCGTTCAAGGCGCACCGGGCCGTGCTGGCCGCCAGCAGCTCCTACTTCCGAGACCTTTTCAACAGCAGCAAGAGCGCGGTGGTGGAGCTGCCGGCCGCCGTCCAGCCCCAGTCCTTCCAGCAGATCCTCAGCTTCTGCTACACGGGGCGGCTCAGCATGAACGTGGGCGACCAGTTCCTGCTGATGTACACCGCCGGCTTCCTGCAGATCCAGGAGATCATGGAGAAGGGGACTGAGTTCTTCCTCAAGGTCAGCTCGCCCAGCTGCGACTCGCAGGGGCTGCACGGCGAGGAGGCGCCCTCCTCCGAGCCCCAGAGCCCCGTGGCCCAGACCTCGGGGTGGCCCTCGGGCGCCGCCGCCCTGCCCCTGGTCTCGCGGGTGAAGACGGAGCAGGGTGAGCCCGACGGGGTGCAGTGCACCTTCGTGGTCAAGCGCCTCTGGGACGGCGGCCCCAAGGACGGCGCCGCCGGCAGCAATGGCAGCCGCAAGATGGCCAAGTTCTCGGCGCCCGAGCCGGGCCGCCAGCCGCAGCCCCCCGCCCCGGCGGTGGCGGCAGGGCCGGCCCCGGCAGCGGCGGCGGCGCCCGGCCCCAGCGCGGCCGACCAGACCAGCCCCGGGGGCACGTCCAGCGCCTACACGAGCGACAGCCCCGGCTCCTTCCACAACGAGGAGGACGAGGAGGAGGACGGGGGCGAGGAAGGCTCCGACGAGCAGTACCGCCAGATCTGCAACATGTACACCATGTACAGCATGATGAATGTAGGGCAGGCAGGTGAGGCCCCGCCCACCGGGGGGGCGTGGTCAGGAGACCCCGCCCTTCGGGTGTGGTCCACTGAGGCCCCGCCTGTGGGGTGAGGTCGGGTGAGGCCCCGCCTCTGGGGTGTGGCTTGGGGAAGGGGTGTCTGTGGGGGTGTGGTCATTTAAGGCCCTGCCCATGGGGGGGTGTGGTCAAGCGAGGCTCCGCCCACGAGGCATGGTCACCCAATGCACAGCCTTGGGCCTGGAGGGGGGTGTGGTCAACTGAGGCTCCGCCCATAGGGGCATGGTCAGCTGAGGGTCTAGGGTGTGGTCTGAGAAGGGGTGTGGCCAAGGGAGGGGCCATCTCTGGAGTGGGGGGGCACCTGCGGCTCCGCCTCCCTGGGGGGCGTGGCTGGAAGCAGATGGCTTCTGTGCTTGGGGGGTGGAGCTAAAGGGGTAGAGGCTCCACCCCTGGATGTGACTACAGGTGGGTGTGGTTTATGGCTCCACCCCTGGGGTGTGGCTACAGGTGGGGAGGAGCCAGAGGATGCTCCACCCCAGGGAATGGGGGCTGGGTGTGGCCTGTTGGGCTCCACCCCTGTGGGTGGGGCTTATAGGCGTGGCCTGGTGGGGCTCCACCCCCAGGCGATGGTAATGGAGGGCTTGTGGCCATGAGTTGAACCGTCACTGCATCCCTCCCCCCTCCCCATGCCCCTGTCCCCTCCCCATGCCCCCCGCCCCATCCCGTGTCCCCTCGGGGACTCCTCCAGAGGCCGGCGGGGTGGGAGGTGGGGTGGGAGCCCCGGGGTCCGGCCCCCGCTGAACCCCCCGTGTCCCCCCCAGCCGCAGAGAAGGTGGAGGCGCTGCCGGACCAGGCCACCTCGGAGTCGCGCAACCGGGTGCGGGTGCGGCAGGACCTGGCCTCGCTGCCGGCCGAGCTCATCAACCAGATCGGGAACCGCTGCCACCCCAAGCTCTACGACGAGGGAGACCCCTCCGAGAAGCTGGAGCTCGTCACGGGTACGCTCGGGGTGGGGGTCCCCGCAGGGTGGGGGTCCCCGTGGGGTGCCTGGCCCCGCTCACCCCCTGTGTCCCCCCAGGCACCAACGTCTACATCACACGGGCGCAACTGATGAACTGCCACGTCAGCGCGGGGACGCGGCACAAAGTCCTCCTGCGGCGGCTCCTGGCGTCCTTCTTCGACCGGTGAGTTGCGGCCGGGGTGCCCAGCTTCTCCCCTTGCCCGGTTTTGGGGTCCCACGGGGGCGAGGGGGGCTGGATGCCCAGGTTCTCACCCCATTTTTCGCCCCCTTGCCAGCAATACCCTGGCCAACAGCTGCGGCACGGGCATCCGCTCGTCCACTAACGACCCCAGCCGGAAGCCGCTGGACAGCCGGGTCCTGCACGCCGTCAAGTGTGAGTGGAGGGACAGGGGGTGACGGGGGACACCCCGGGGCAGAGACGGGACCCCAGGGGTGGGGGACACCAGGGAAAGAGGAGCAGAGGAACTGTAGGGATAGGGGGGAGCCCAGGGTTGGGGGACTGACAGGGGATGGGGACCCCAGAGAGGGGACGATAAGGGATGGGGGAGACCTCAGGTTTGGGGGGACCTCAGAGAGAGGGGGGCGATAGGGGACAGGGCAGGCCCCAGGGCTGGGGGGACCGTGGGGACACACGGGCCGGCTGTAAAACAGAGCGAGAGACGCAGCTTTGGGTCCCTGAGCAAAACCTCGCTACGAGACACCCGAGACTCCCTGGGGTGGGCAATGGTGGGCTGGGGGGGGGGCACAGAGGGCTGGGGGGGGCACAGAGGGCTGCGTGTGACCCTGTCCCTGTCCCCCCCAGTTTACTGCCAGAACTTCGCGCCCAACTTCAAGGAGAGCGAGATGAACGCCATCGCCGCCGACATGTGCACCAACGCCCGGCGCGTCGTGCGCAAGAGCTGGATCCCGAAGCTGAAGCTGCTGATGGCCGAGGGCGACTCCTACACCTCCTTCATCAACGACACCGGCAAGCTGGAGCCCGACATCATGGGCCCCGAGCCGGCCTTCGAGGCCGGCGGCCACGAGGGCGAGGCGGGCGCCCCAGGGGAGGGCCTGCAGTGACCCCCGCCCTGGCTCCCCTGGGGACCCCCAACGGTGTGGGAACCCCCGCCAGGTAGGGACCCCTTCCAGTAGGGCCCTGTGGCCAGGTAGGGACCCCCGCCCGGTGGGCACCTGCGCTGGGTTGGGGCCCTGTGACAGTGTAGGGACCCATGTGGGTGTAGGGACCCCCCAGGCAGGCATCCCCTCGGGGCAGGGCCCCCCTGAGGTTTGGGGCCCCCCCCCCCAGGTGCAGGGACCCACCCGGGGAGGGCCCTGTGCCACTGTGGGGCCCTCGGCCGTGGGGTCCGGTTCCCTCCCCACGGGGTTTTGGGGCTTGGGGGGGGCGGCAATAGCTCGGCTCAGCCCAGCCATCCCCCCACAGCGGTTTCGGGGGGCCAGGGGGGCTGGGGCACCGCTCAGCTCGGGCTTTCCTTCCGTGCCGCCTCCTGCTCAGGCGTGAGTTGACGACGTCCCATGTCCCCTCCCTGGGGCCAGCGTCTCCCCTGGCCCCCCGCCGGGTGCCCCATGTCGCCTCTGGGGGCCCCCACGTCTCCCCCAGGTCCCCTCCCCAGGGCCGACGTTTCTCCAGGCACCCACGTGGGTCCCCCGTGTCCCCTCCCTGGGGTCACTGTCTCTGCAGGCAACCGCATGTGTCCCCCCCCCCCCGTGTCCCCCCATGTCCCGTCCCCAGGGACCGGCATCTCTCTGGGCAACCCCACACGTTCGCCCCGGTCCCCCCTGTCCCGGCGTCTCCCCAGGCGCCTGCATGTGTCCCCCAGGTCCCCCGCGTCCCCCCGGGGCCAGAGTCTCTCCAGGTGATCGCGTGTGTCCCCTCCCAGGTCCCCTGTCCACGTGTCTCTCCGGTTCCCCCTGCCCCCCCCCCCCCAGGGGTGGCATCTCTCTGGGCGTCTGCGTGTGTCCCCAGGCGATGGCATGTGTCCCCTCCCCGGTGCCCCCCTTCTCCCCAGCTCCCCCCTCTGCCCTGGCAGAAAGGGGGGTGTCCCCTGTCTGTGTCCCCCCCTGGCCGGATGGGGACGTGGGCAGGGGGTGGCAGAGTTGAGCCCGTGTGCGGCCCCCCCCCCGATGGGGATGGGACCCCCCCGATGGGGATGGGACCCCCCCGATGGGGATGGGACCCCCCCGTGGGGTTAAAGGCTGAGCCTCCCCTAAGGAGCAGCTCCTCCTCGTTAGCCCCCTCCTTCATTAGCCCCAGGGTCTGTCCTTGGGGGGGGGGACACACGTGTTACCCTGGGGGGGGACAGGGACGCCCTGGGAGCAGCCGGGCAGGGGTGGACCCAGCGTCCTGGCTGGGGTGATTTGGGGAGGGGGGCGCGGGTTGGAATCCCACCTCTGTCGGGAGGGCCTGGGGGGGGATGACACGGGGCCCCCCCAGCCCCAGCTCTGCCCCCCGCCCTCTCGGCACCAGGGCTTTGCACTGGCTTTACTCCAAGCCCCGAAGGGGGAAACTGAGGCACCGTGCGGCAGCTCCCCCCTGTGCAGACTGGGGGGGGCTGGGAGGGAACCCAGGCGTCCGCCCCCCCCCCGGCAGCCCCCCAACAGGTCTCCTGACGTTCGGTCAAGTGCCTTACCCGCTGCCCGGCCCCCGGGCTCCGATCGCGTCTCCACTATCTCACCGCTCCGTGCCAAACCGCCCCGGCCCCTCCCCGCCGCCCCGGGGGGGGGACAGGGACCCCCACACCCCCCCTCTCACACCACCTCCACCCTGGACGCCTGGGTTCTCCCCCCACCCCTCCCCTTTGCCCCATGCCTCAGTTCCCCCCCGTGCCTCAGTTCCCCCCACCCCCAACCTTTCCCCATGTGATGAGTTGCACCGGTCTCAGCCCTGGGAGGGGGTCCCTGCTGTGCCCCCCCCCCCCGGCCTCGTGGGTGCTCGGTGAGCCCAGCCCCCGCTCCCCGCCCCCCCCCCCGCGGGGTCGGGCTTTTTCGTTTCCCCTTTTTCTTCTTTTTTTTCCCAACCCAAAAGCTGTACAGAAGAGGGGAGCGCGCGGCGGCGTCTCGGCAGCATGGACCCCCCCCGGGCTTGCGCTTCCCCCCCCCCCCGCGCCCCCCCCGGGGGCCGCCAGTGTCTGTCCTGTGTTATGAAGTGCCAAGACGCCCGCTCCCGGTGCCCCCCGAGTCGCTGGAGAATTGCACATGAACTGCTGTACGAGAGCGGAGAGGGACTGCAGAAATGTTAATAATGATAAATAAAACACAGAGGTTTGTAACAGCCCCCGCCTCCCGCCTGCTGGGGGGCTCACCCCTGGGGTAACCCCACCCCGGGGCGGGGGGGGCTGCACGGGGGCTTGCACACGTGTGGGTGTGCACGGGGGGGGGGGGGGTGTGTGCTGCGTGTTGCGCTGCGTGCAGCGCGTGGGTCGCAGGATGCGTGCGGGTGGTGCGGCAGGTGTGTGTGCAAGGCGGGTGCCTGCAGCGCGTGTGCAAGGCTGGTGCTCGTGCAAGGCCCGGTGCACACACAGGGCTAGTACATGTGCAATGCACAGTGCTCGTGCAAAGCCCCATGCTCATGCAAGGCGTGGTGTTTGTGCAAGGCCCGGTGCTCGTGCAAAGCCCGGTGCACACGGAGGCCCAGTGCTCGTGCAAGGCGCAGTGCACACACAGGGCTGGTGCTTGTGCAATGCTCGTGCAAGGCCCGGTGCTCGTGCAAGGGGCTGTGCCCACGCAGGCCCGGTGCTCGTGCAATGCTTGTGCAAGGCGTGGTGCACACGCAGCCCCGGTGCTCGTGCGAGGCCCGGTGCTCGTGCAATGCTCGTGCAAGGCCGCTGCACGCGCAGCCGCGGGGGCGGCACCCGCGTAGGTGCCGGGGGGGCGTGGCGTGGCGGGAGGAGGAGCCCCGCCCCTTGCCCTTACATGGGCAGGCGGAAACGGCTCTCCCCCGCGCGGCCCCGCCCCCTTCCCCTTCCTGTCGTCACGGGTCCCTTATATAGTCATGGAAACAGCGCGGGGTGACCTCACGGGGGCGGGGCGGCGCGCGGGAAGGAGGCGGGGGGGGTCCCCGTGTAACCCCCCGCCCCCCCTGTGCTGCCCCGTGTCGCTGCTCCGGGCACCCGGGGGGCGCAGGGACATCCCCTCCCCCCGGGGTGTACAAGGACCCGCACCCCATGGGGGCACAGGGACCCCCCAACCCCGGGGGGGGACACAGGGACCTCCCACCCCATGGGGGCACAGGGACCCCCCAACCTCGGGGGGGGGCACAGGGACCTCCCACCCCATGGGGGTACAGGGACCCCCAGCCCTGGGGGGGACGGGACAGGGACCTCCCACCCCATGGGGGCACAGGGACCCCCAACCCCGGGGGGGTGACACAGGGACCTCCCACCCCATGGGGGTACAGGGACCCCCAACCTCGGGGGGGGCACAGGGACCTCCCACCCCATGGGGGTACAGGGACCCCCAGCCCTGGGGGGGACGGGACAGGGACCTCCCACCCCATGGGGGCACAGGGACCCCCAGCCCTGGGGGGGGCAAAGGGACCCCGACTCCATGGGGTCACAGGGATCCCCAACCTCGGGGGGGGACAGAGACCTCCCACCCCATGGGGGTACAGGGACCTCCAGCCCTGGGGGGGGGCACAGGGAGCCCCATCTCAGAGGGCACGGGGACCCCCAACCCCGGGGGACAGAGGAAACCCCCCCTCCCCCGGCAGCGCTCTCCGCCCCCGGCCCCCCCCGCCGCACTTCCGCCCCCCGGCGCCGCCGAGCCGGGCCGAGCCGCCCCGGGGCCGGATGCGGCGCCGGGGGGGGCCGGGGGCGGACCGGGCCCGGGCGGGGGAGCGGCGGTATAAGAGCCCCGCGCCGAGGGCGGCCCCGCCGCACTCCGCTCCCGCAGCCGCCATGGAGGAGGCGCAGCGGCTGCTGACCGTGTCGGTGTGGAAGCTCTACCGCTGCCGGCTGCAGCGCGGCGGCCTCCGCCTCCACCGGAGCCTCCAGCTCTCGCTGCTCGTCCGCGCCGCCCGGCACCGCTACCTGACCGCCCGCGCCGCCGCCGAGCCGGGCCCCGCCGCCGCCGGGACCCCCCCGGGGACGGGACCCGCGGACCCGCCGTGCGTACCGACCCCGGACCGGGGGGACCCCCCGAGCGCCCCGACCGGGGACCCCCGCAGCGCCCGAGACCGAGGGGGCCCCCCGAGCGCCCCGACCGGGGACCCCCGCAGCGCCCGAGACCGAGGGGACCCCCCAAGCGCCCTGACCGGGGACCCTCGCAGCGCCCTGGACCGGGGGGAGCCCCTGAGCGTCCCGGACCGGGACCCCCCGCAGCGCCCCGACCGGGGACCCTCGCAGCGCCCTGGACCGGGGGGAGCCCCTGAGCGTCCCGGACCGGGACCCCCGCAGCGCCCCGACCGGGGACCCTCGCAGCGCCCAGGGCCGGGGAGACCCCCCCAGCCGACCGACCCCGGACCCCCGCAGCGCTCCGGACCCCGCGAACCGGGACCACCCCCAGGACGCCCCGAGCCGGTACCGCGACCCGCCGAGCGCCCCGAGGCTGCCGCCCCCCCGAGACCCCCCGAGCGCTCCCCTCGCCGCGCCGCCGCCGCCTGAGCCGCGCCCCCCCCGCCGCCCCCCGGCCCCCCGGAGCCCCCCCGGCGGCGCGGGCCGGGCGCAAGCGGCGGAGCAGCGGCTCGGCCGGGCCCGGGCCGGTGCCGGTACCGAGCAAGCGGGCGCGGCTGGAGACGGAGGAGCCGCCGCTCGCCCCGGGGCCTCCCGGCCGCTGCTCGGGGCCGCCCGCCGCCGCCTTCGGCCTCCTGGTCCGCGCCGTCGGGGCGTGCTGAGTCCCCGGAGACCCCCGGGGGCGACCGGAGCCCCGGGCACATGGACCTCGACGGGCGCACGGAGACCCCTCGGGACACGAGGGGGGTCACGGAGACCCCCCCGGGACACACGTAACCGGTACGGGGGGGACACGGGGACATTTCCCCCCCGGGACACACGGACTCTCGGGGCCCCCGGTGGGCCCCCCCGGTGACCCCCTCACCGTCGTGATGGACTCCTCCGGATCAGCGGTTGTGTCGTGCTGGGGGGCTCCAGGCTGGCCCTGCCCCCCCGGCTCCCTCCCCAATTTTGTTTAATTATTATTTTGTTAATGAAATAAAAACTGTTTTTGTGTAGCTGCTGCCTCGGGGGGTTTTGGGGGGGGATCGTGGGGGGAACGCTCGGTGCCCCCCCCCCAATTTAGGGGCAAAGGGGTTTCGGGGGGAGGGCGGTGGGTCCTTGGGGGGATCGGGGCCGCTCGGGGTGTTTCTGCCCCTGGGCTTGTCCCAAACTTTGGGGGGAAACGTTCTGTTTTGGGGAACGGGGGTGTCGGGGGGGGGAATTGGGCCGCTCGCCCCCCACCCCCGCCTGTCCCTGCCTCAGTTTCCCCCAGGGGAGGGGGGGATATCCGGCACCTGCCCCGGGGGCGGGGGCACCCCAACCCCGCGGGGAGCGGACCTGGGCGGGGGAACCCCACGGTTCCGGGAAGCTCCACGTGCTGCCCACGCGGGGGTTGAGCCGGGGGAGGGGGCAGGGCGGGCGCCCGGATGCCTGGGCCCCCGAGGGGCCCAGGGGGTGGGGTGGCGTCCCGGGTTCCCGCTTAGCGGGGCCCCCCCGCCGCCCATCCCCGCGGCCCCGGGGCTGAGCTGGGCTGGGGGGTGCAGGGCCCCGCCGTGGGTGCGTGGGCGCGACCTGTCCGGTTCCCCCCCGCGCCGCGCCGGCCCCAAACCGGCTGCCCCGGTCCCGCCGGGGGCCCCCGCCCAGGATGCTGCTGGCGCCAGGGGGGCCCCGTGTCCCCCTCCTCGTGTCCCCCCCCGTGTCCCGTCCCCCCCCCCGTTGTCCCGGGCGGGGCTGCGACGTTTCCTGGCTCCGCCGCTTCCTCGTTCCTGCGGCGGCGGGGGAGGGGCGGGCGCCGGCACGCCGGGTCCCCCCGGGGGCCGGGAGGGGGGGGTGTGAGCTGCCCCGGGACCCCCCCGGTGCCCCCCGCCCCCCCCGTCGGGGCCCGATCCCGGGAAGGAGCGAGAAGGGCTCGATCCAAAATTCCTCTTTTTTAATGGTTTCGTTTGTTCTGGGGGTTTCGGGGGTTTTTTGTCTTTTTTTTTTTTTCTTTTTTATCTTTATTTCTGGTTTCGGTAACTCGGTTCATGCAATGGCGGCAGCCCCGGCCCCGCCGCCTCCGTGCCTCGGGCGGGGGGGGTCCGGCGGCGCCGGTGCCCGGTGCCGCTGCCGGTGCCCGGCCCGGAGCCCCCCCCGGGCTCCGCGGCCCGTTCCCGCCCCGGCGGCTCCTCCCGGCCCGGGGCGCCGCGCCCGTGCGGGGCTGGGGGTGGGAGGGGGGTCCCCGGGGCCGCCCCCCGCGGCGGCGGCGGCTCCTCCAGATGATAAAACTCATCCATAGCCCCGGGAGCGGGCGGGGGGGGGGGTGGCGTCCACCCCCCCGCCGCGATATGTCGCGGCGCCGGTCGCGACGGCGCCCTGTCGCGATAGGTCGTCGGAGGCGCCGCTAGCAGCAGTCATCGTCCGTCTCGCTGTAGGGGTCGCGGAGGCCGGGCCGCCCCTTCCCGGCGCCGTGCCCCGGGTAGTAGCCGTTGGGCAGCCGCCGGCCGGGCCGGGGGGGCGACGGGCCCGGGCCCCCCCCGCCGCCGCCGCCGCCGGGCCGGGGAGCCCGGGGGGCGCGTCCGTCGAGCGGCGGCTCCGGGTCGCGGGGCCCGCGGGGGGCGTCGGCCCAGCGGGCGGCGGGGCGGGCGGCGCGGGGCGAGGCGGGGGCGGCGGCGGGCGGCGGCGGGCGGCGGGGCCCGCGGGCGGGGGGCGGCGCGGCGGGCGGGGGGCGGCGGGCGGCGGGGGAGTAGGAGACGTGCGGCCGCGGCGTGGCGGGGGTCGGCGGGAGCTGGCGGCGGGCGCGGCGGGGCGTGCTGGTCCCCGAGGTGGAGAGCACCGGGCTGCCGCTCACCGAACTACTGCCCTACAGCAACACCGAGACACCGGGGATCACGGCGGGGGGGGGGCACAGCGGGGCACGGACACGCGGGGGCGTGGGGGACGCGGGAAGGGACACGGGGGGGCATGGACATGGGGGACACAGGGGAAAGGACCCGGGAGTGGACCCGGGGGTACGGACACAGGGGGACATGGACATGGGGGGGACAGGGGAAAGGACATGGGGGGGGACACGGACACGGGGGGGGGCATGGACATGGGGGACAAGGGAAAGGACACGCGGAGTGGACACGGGGGACATGGACACGAGGGGGCATGGACATGGGGGACACAGGGGAAGGGCACAGGGAGGCATGGACATGGGGGACACGGGGGAAAGGACCCGGGAGTGGACCCGGGGGTACGGACACAGGGGGACATGGACATGGGGGGACAGGGGAAAGGACATGGGGGGGACACGGACACGGGGGGGACACGGACACGGGGGGGGGGCATGGACATGGGGGGGACAGGGGAAAGGACATGCGGAGTGGACACGGGGGACATGGACACGAGGGGGCATGGACATGGGGGACACAGGGGAAGGGCACAGGGAGGCATGGACATGGGGGACACGGGGGACACGGACACGGGGGGGGCATGGACATGGGGGACAAGGGAAAGGACATGCGGAGTGGACACGGGGGACATGGACACGAGGGGGCATGGACATGGGGGACACAGGGTTGGACACGGGGGGCACAGACACGGGGGGGGAATGGACATGGGGGACACGGGGGACATGGGCACGAGGGGACATGGACATGGGGGACACGGGGGAAAGACACGAGATGTGGACACGGGGGACACGGGCACGAGGGGACATGGACATGGGGGACACAGGGGAAAGACACGAGGTGTGGACACGGGGGGACACGGACATGAGCACAACATGAGGGACATGGGGGGGCACGGACGGGAAGGGTTTGGGACCAGGGACATGGACACAGGGGAAGGACACGGGAGAGAGTGGCCGTGAGTGGGGAGGACACGGGGGGGGGGGGTCACGGACACGGGATCACAGGTTTGGGGAGGGTCAGGGGACACGGGGGGTCACGGACATGAGGGACACAGACACGGGTTTGGGGGACACAGGCACAAGCAGAGACACAGGGGGGCATTGGGGGGGGGGGGGGTGTCCCAGCCATGAGGGATCACAGACGGGGTGGGGGTCACAGCCACGGGGGGGGTCACAGCCACGGGCCATGCAGACACGGGGGGGGCCCAGGCGGGGATGGGGGGACGGGGGGACGGGGGGGGGGGCAGAGAAAAGCAGCGAGGACATGGGGGGGGGGGGTGGAGAAAAAACAAACAAGAGAGCAGAGGGGAAGAGAAGTGAGAAGAGGCGGGGGGCGGGGGGGCCGGGGCGGCTGGAGGCGGCTGCGGGCTGGGGGGGCCGCAGGGGTGCAGGGGGGGATGGAGGGGGCCAAGGGGGAGGGATGTGGGGGGCTGCCAGGTCCCCCCAAAGCCACTCACAAGGCAAAAGAAACCAAAGCTCCAGGAGGGGGTTGGGGGGGGGGGGTCGGGGTTCAGCCGGGAGAGATGGGGGGAGCAGGGGCTGGAGAAGTTTGGAAGAGTCGGCCTGGGGGTGGGGGGACCCTGCACCCCAAACTGTTACCTGGGGGGAACCTGGGGTTTGGGGACTGTGCACCCCAATCTGGGACCTGTGGGGTGGGGACCATGCCAATCTGTTACCTGGGAGGGCCTTGGGGTGGGGGGACCGTGAACCCCAATCCGTTACCTGCAGGGCCCAGGGGTTTGGGGTCTGGGCACCCCAGTCTGGGACCAGTGGGGACCATGCACCCCGATCCTGGATTGTAGGGACCTGACGCTGCAAGGACCGTGCACCCCGATCGTGGGCTGTGGGGACAGTGCACCCCAGTGCCTGACCAGAGGGTGCAGGGGACGGTCACCCCAATTCAGGCCTTTGGGGTCTGTGCACCCTCTGCCTATTGAGGTGGTAGGGGGGGGTCTGTGCACCCCAATCGGAGGTGGTGAGGACCCCAGCACCTATCCTGGGGTGCAGGGCCGTGTACCCCAATGCCATCACCCTGGCAGGGCTGCGTGCTGCAACCCAGGGCTGGAGGGGGTCTGTGCACCCCCAAACCTCAGTGTAGGGGCTGTGTGCCCCCCCCCCCCCCCGGACTAGTGGGGTGCCCCCAAACCTGTCTGGAAGGGCTGAGGCCCCTAATGCAGTTAGTCCAGCCATGCACCCCAATGCAGGGCTCTAGGGGGGTCCTGGCACCCCAGCCCTGGGCATGTGGGGCCATGCACCCCAATGCAGGGTTGGGGGGCTCCCTGCACCCCAACTCTGGGCTGGGGGGAGCTCTGTGGTCCTGCTCCTGACCCCTCTGAAAGCACGTCCTCTCTGGGGCTAAGGGGGTGCAGAGGGACTGGAGATGGGGGGGGGTCACCCCAAAACAGCCTGGGGCAGCAAAGAGGCTCCTCTTGGGGCCATGTCCCCACGCAGGGACCAGCCGGGCCCGGTGCCCCTCGCCGGGGGTCCGCGGGTGGGGGCCGGGGGGGCAGCTTCGTTCCAAACTTTCCAGCGTGGCTGGGGGGGTCGCCGGAGCCTGGGGGGGCCGGAGCAGACGGTGGGGGGCCCCGAACCGCTTACCTGGGCCACCCCTCGCCGTGACAGCGCAGCCAAAGCACAGCGATGGGGAAACAGAGAGGTGAATCAAGGCAGGCCCCCCCCAAGCAGCTGGGGGCACCGGGGGGGCCAAGCGAGGTGGCTCTGTGCGGGCAGGGACGGGCAGGGGCGGCCGAGAGCAGGAAGGGGGGGGTCATCTGGAGGGGGTCGAAGCATCGCCGCGGCCGACTGCCACCCCCCCCTTGCACCCCCAGCCCCCCCTGAGGGGTGGCCCCATGTCCCCCGCCTCCATCGCCCTCCCTCTGGGTGCTGCCCCTCCTGGCGGGGGGCTGGACCCCCAAGGTGGGGTACTGGGGGGGGTCTCTGCTGGTGTAACTGGGATCCTGGATGCCACCAGTATAAACTGGGGTGGGCAGAATGGGCAGGGGGGGTCTGGGACCCCCCCCCAAGCGGCCGTGGACCCTGGGGGGGGTCCCAATGCCCCTGGCAGCCTGGCCAGTGCCGGTGGGTGGGGTTGTCCCGGGGATGGGGGGGGGGGGGGGTGTCTTTAGTTGAACCCCAAGCCAGAGGCCACCAGGGACTCGGCTGGGGGGAGGCAGCCCTTGCCCCCCCATGGGCGGGGGGGGTCCCCGTGCCCTCCCCGCGGTGCCTAGAGGCGGAGGGGGGAGCGGAAGGTGGCACCCACCTGCCGGGGGGCCGCGTGCTCCCGGCCCTCGCTGGGGGAGCGGGACCAGCGGCGGTCGCGGGAGCGGGGCCGCCCGTAGTCGTGCCGCTCGGGGGGGCAGCGCTCCTTGTCCCCGGGGCCGTGGTGGTGGTGGTGGTGGTGGTGGTGGTGCCGGTGCTTGCGGTCCTTGGCGCGGCCCCGCTCCGGGTCCCGCTCCTTGGGCGGGAGGTCGCCCGACTGCGTCGTGACGCTGAGGTCCGTGCCCAGCCCTGCGGGGGACAGGGGGGACGATGGGGGGCGGCACGGGGGGCAGCCGGGGCGGGAGGAGGTGGGGACGCGGTGGGGGAGATGGGGCACCTGGGGGACATCAGGTGCAGGAGGAGATGGGGACCCGGTGGAGGAGATGGGGTGGCCCAAGGGACACCCAGGGCAGGAGAAGAGGTGGTGGCCTTGGGGACAGCTGGGTCAGGAGACGAAGGGGACCCAGCAGAGGGACAGGGTGGCCTTGGGGACGCCTGGGGCGGGAGGAGATGGTGTGACCCACGGGATGCCCGGGCGCGGCGCGGCCCAGGGGGTGGCGGAGGTGGGGGGACCGCGGGTCCCACCTGTGTCCACGTCGGTGTAGCGGCTGAGGGAGCGCTCGGAGGCGCGGTGGCTCCGTTCCCGCCGGCGCTGGTGGTGCCGCTGCCCGTCCTCGGGGATGACGCGCTCCAGCGAGTAGTCGTCCAGGCGGATGCCCCGGGCGCGCGGGTGGCCCAGCATGGAGGCCGAGCGCTTCATGGGGCTGGTGTCCGAGATGGTCTGCGGGCGAGAGCAGAGCGGGGACGGTCCGGGGGAGCCCAGGGGGGGGGCTGGCTCCTGCGGCGGGGGGGGGCTCGAGGGAAGAGTTACCTGCGTGTGCATCTCTTCATCCCTCCACCTCTCCATCCATCCATCCATCCATCCACCTGTGCATCCATCCAGCTGCCTGTCCGTCTGTCCATCTATCCACCCATCCATCCATCCATCTGTGCATCCATCCATCCACCTGTGCATCCATCCAGCTGCCTGTGCATCCGTCCAGCTGCCTGTCTGTCCGTCCGTCCGTCCGTCCATCCATCCATCCATCCATCCATCCATCCATCCATCCATCCGTCTGTGCATCCCAGCCTCCCTCCACGCCCCCCCTCCCACCCGTCCTGCCCCATCCCTCGGCCATAGCCCCCCGGCTCTGCTCCCCTCTTGCCGCAGATGCCGGATCTGCTCCCGCAGCCAGGACCGGTGTCCCCACGCCTCCCGCCGGAGCGGTCCCCGCAGCCACGGGAGCCGTGCCCTGCCGGGCCACCCGCTGTCCCCACGGCCCCTCGCCTCGGTGGGTGCCGACCCACTGTGCTCCGTGCCGGGGGTCCCACAGCTGGGCTGGGAGGGACGTGATGTCCCCCCGCGCTGCGTCCCCATGGCCCTGGGGACGGACACGCTCCGGTGCAGCCCCCCGGGACAGACCCCCCCTCGCTGCTCTAACCATTGAGCTGCGCCGCCGCCGCCGGGGACCCCTGAGCGTCACCAGCCACCGGGGGGGAGGGAGGGGGAGGACGGGGACAGGGGGACGGGGACAGAGGGACGGGGACGCTGCTCCTCGCTGGCCACGCTGGTGCTGGAACATGGGGCGATGAGGGTCCGGGTGGCCTGAGGTGGCCCAGAGGATGGGACATGGAGGGGAGGGACAAGAGAGGGGCACGGGGGGAGCAAGGAGGGGGAGGACAGGGACAGGGATTGGGAACGGATGGACAGACGGACAGGGAAGAGTCAGGAGATGGCCGGTGAGCGGGTGCCCCTGGATAGACAGGAGAGAGACTGGGAGGGAGAGTGGGCTGGAAGGACAGAGGGACAGAAGGATGGAAGGACAGAGGGACAGAAGGATGGAGGGACAGAAGGACGGAGGAATGAATAAAGGCTGGAGAGGGGGACAGATGGTGCAATGGGAAGGAGGATGGAGGGAGGGACGGATGGACAGAGGGATGCAGGGATGCAGGGAGGGATGGAGGGAGGGATGCAGCCGTGAAAGGAGCGTGATGAGACCAAGAGGAGGGATGGAGGGACGGACGGAGGGATGGATGGAGGCAGAGGGTGGGCAGAGCTGGCGGGGCGGCTGCACGGGGTAGGGGGCCGGGGAAGGAGCAGGCGGAGCGGGGGGCTCTGGCGGGGCCCGGCGGTACCTACACTGAGGTTATTCCCTCGGGGTCGGACCTTCCTCCTCTGCTAGAGCCAGCCCAGGCGGTGCCCGCAGAGCCGGGAGAGAGAGAGAGACCAGAGTAAACACGGGGCCAGCGGGGGCGGGGGGCGGCGGCGGGGGGCCGGGGTCACCCCGCACGGAGCCAAGCACCGGCCGGGCGAGCAGCAGCAATGAGCAGAGCAGCCAGAGCATCCCTATCCCTGTCCCCAGCCCCGGGCATGCGGGGGGGGGGTGACACCCCCAAAACCGGTGGCGCCCGCTGGCACAGAGGACACCAATCCACGTCATCGAGGACCGGGGTGGCCATAGCCCCCCCCCGGCTGCTGGGGGGGGACGTGCGCCTGCGCCGGAACAGGCTTGACTCTGCGCTGGAGCGGATGCGGGAGCGTCCCCGCACGGGGACCGGTGGCCACCTGGCCACTCCACGGCTCTGACCAGGGGGAGGTGGCGCCTCTCCCCTGGCTTCATGCCCCCCCCGTCAGCCCCCTGCCCGCTGCCGCCATGCTCATGCCCCCCCGAAGCCCCCAGCCCAGCAGCTGCAGCCATTTGGGGGGGGACACGGGACGCTGCTCCTGCCATCGGGTGCATCAGCAGGGTCTCACCCCACCAGGACCACACTGCGCTCGGCCACCACAGCGCGGACCAGGCGTCCCGGCCCCCCAAAAGCCACCCCACCCCCCCCCATTAAAGCATCAGTGGCCATGGCAGCGTGGGAGGGGGCTGCAGGGGGGCGATGGGGTCGTGCTGCTGAGCCTGGGGACCGTCTCCGGTGTCCCCGGGGGGACAGGGACGGCCATGCCGGGTGCCCCTCGGCCGGCGCAGGCGGTGGGGCCGTGGCCATGCCTGGCGGCACCCCGGAAGGGGTCCCCTCACCTGGTTTTCGGCGGGGAGCCGCGGCATGGAGGCGGCGCGGCCGTGCCCCTCCATGGGCAGGTAGTCGCTGTCGGAGTAGCCGTCCTTCGCCATCTCGCGCATCTCCACCAACTGCGGGGGACGGGGGCGTCAGTGGGGGAAACTGAGGCACGGGGGGGCAGGCGGCACCGAAACCAGGGACATCCCCCTCCCAGGCACAGCGGGGTGCCATGCCGAGTTGGGGGGGGGGGGGGCAGGCACCGGGGGACATGGGGATGGATGTGCAGGTGGGGACATGGGGACCCCTGGGGACACGGGGGACGGATGGAGATGGGGGAGATGGGGCTCCAGGGACACCCAGGGACACGGAGGCCGGAGGGCCGTGGAGCCGGCCGGGGCTCGGGGCACCCCGGGGTGGTGCAGCCTCTCACCTGGGAGTTGGGGCGGCTGTTGGGGACGTCCTCGGGGTGTCCCCGCTCGGGGCTCCAGGTCCCCGTTTTCTGGAACATCTCCTGGGCGCGCTGCGTGACCCAGGACTGACTCTCCTTCAGGCCCCCGTCTCGTGCGGCCCTGGGGGGCACAGGCGGCTCAGCCCCCTCCCGGCTGCCCTGCGCCGGGCAGGGGCAGGATGGGGCCCGCGGCACTTACAGCCCCGTGCCCGGCTCAGCCGTGGGCACCGCGTCCGGCCCCGGGGTCCCCTCCTGCGTGGGGGACGGCGGCTCCATGCGCTGGAACATCAGCGGCGTCCGGTTCTGCGGGGACATGAGAGCAGCTGGGGACGCGGTGGGGACACGGTGGGGACACGGGACGGGGCGTACGGGGCTGGGACGCGGGGACACAGGGAAGGGACGGAGCTGGGACAGTCGGGGATGGGATGGGGACACAGGAGGGACTTGGGAAGTGGCCGGAGCTGGGATGGGACACTGGGAGGATGCTTGGGGATGGGGACACAAAGATGGGATGGAGCTGGGACACCTGGAGATGAGGATGCGGACGCTGGAGAGACATGGGAAGTGGATAAGGCTGGGATGGGGACGCCGGAGGGGACAGAGCTGAAACAGGGACACTGGAGGGATGCTTGGGGACAGGATGGGGACGTGGGGATGGGATGGGGACACAGGAGGGACTTGGGAAGGGGACGAGACTGGGATGGGGATGCAGGAGGTGGCAGAAGAGAGGATGGGGCTGGGATGGGACTCTGGAGAGACATGGGGAGGGGACAGAGCTGGGATGGGGACACCGCAGGGCCGTGGGGAGGGGACGGGTTTGGGGTGCTCGCGCTGGCCCCACCTGCTCCTCCCGCATGGCCTGCAGCTTCTTGGCTTTGCTCTGCCGGTAGTATTCCATGATCATCATCGCGGCGTAGATCTTCCCCACCGTCAGGTCGGTGGCTGTGGGCGCAGAGGGTGAGGGGGGACGGGGACGGGGATGGGGATGGGGACAGGGACAGGGATGGGGACAGGGACGGT